>JAJLZB010000008.1:0-433112 GCA_030571995.1 Yamadazyma insecticola
GCCATGATTAATTGATAAAGACATTTATAAGGGAAATGTATCTTTATTTATAGTCAAGACTTGTTTCAGGTTCCAACAAGAATTTCCTTTTTGCTATTTTGCAATCAACTTATCTTGTATCGAAATAATTTCCTATTTAGTCGATTACAATAGAGCGATTGAGAAATCGATTTCAGAAATATTCATAAACTCCACTTTTGGTTTGCTTCTATTTTGAGAGTATTGATTGAGGATACTGATTTTATCATACGTTTGACACGATAGTCAAACTATCATTGGAATGAAAACATGTTTTTTGAGGTACATTTACATTCGTGGTCTCCTCTGAAGAAACAGGAAACGTTATTCATAATCTAAGAGTCTCAGTTGCACCTACTTGAGGCTCTTGTTATCTGAAGAAATTGAGTTGGTTACCTCAATAACCCAGTTTAAATCTTCCCGGAGATCGATGCTACCATAACAAGTAGCTTCTTGGAAAATTAATATCGTTCGGCAAAATAGTTGAGTTAAAAGTTTAGTTTTGATTCGGCAGCCGTTGGCCAGAGATGAGTATAAATAAAAGCATTAAAAGTAAACTAACTACTACACACCCATCAACTTCATCATCACCACTTCATCACCACAACTTTCCCGGCATCGACTACAACTATAAACAAAAACAAAAACAACTATATACAAAACAAACTACTATATACTACCAAAGTTAGTTTCATAGAACTTTACTATGTTAGGCACTCCTTTAGGAGCTTCGAGGGTTCTTTTAGTAGTATCTTTATGAACCTCACGAACTCCATTAGTCACTGTATCATCTGATTGATTAGACGTTTCCTTCGTGATTGCAGACTCTGAGTCAAACACACTCGTTACTGGCGTTGGAACTAGACTATAGAAGGTTTCTGACCAGATTTTGTGATCAGCAAAATCTGAATCGGACACAAAATAATCCGACGTTGGTAATGTTGGCTTAACTTGAGAAGGAGAAGCAACAGGGCTAGGTACCTTAGTCCTTATTACTTCTTCTACTGGCTGAGGTCTTGGGCCCATTCTTTCAGACCTCGCCAACTCCAAATCAAGCCTAATTCCATTACCATCATCAGTAAACCATCTAGGATCTATGTATCCATAACCATAAGCAGGTGTGTAGACCTCATGATCATAATCACGAAGGTTAAAGTCTTGATAAAATTTTGGTTTTCTAAATATCCATCTGATTTCATCTGCGATATCTTCAAGTACATCAATTAATGATTCCTTAATACGAATCAATTTCCACTTCTTGGTTAGAAGCTTATACCAAAGCTCCTTCCTCAACCTTTCACAAGGTGGAGCAACATCGCACTTTATAAAAAGACGGATAACATCCAACCAATCATCAACAGTTCTCTTAGCGTCATTTAAATAATACTTTGAATGAAATCTCCAACGCAGGGCTTTGAATTTGACCCTAAATGCTATCTTCGATACATTCAAACGGAGTGTCCTAACAATGGGACCAACCAATTTAATGGGGAGGCTTTTAACACAGGGATTTAAATGAAATCTTTTTTGAAATTTGGGTTTGTGTTTAGCCTTTAACTTTGTGTACAATGTCATGTACAAAGTTGATCCTCTATTTTCTAACTTTGGTTTTTTTAAGTGGCATATATCAGCATGCCACCCCTTCGGCTTTTTGAATTTTGGCCAGCTGGCCATATCTGGATCTAAGAGCCAAATCTTATTAATAATGTTTATTCTTGACCAGATAGTTTCTCTTGGGAATAGATCTGAATCGTCCCGCTCTTCTAATCTCCATGGAATTTCTAATGGAGATGAAGATTTTAAAGCTAATTGAGCTTTAAAATTTTTTAAATTTGCAGCCATTGGGATCAATGGTCTTTTTACTTTCATTGGGACTTCTAAATCCCTTGAGTTGTCTGCAGCATGAGTGACTTCTAAATCACTCTTTATGTTTTCAAATCCTGGGACTTCTAAATCCCTTTGTGAATTTGCAACCTCTGGGACTTCTAAATACCTTGAGTTGTCTGCAGTATGAGTGACTTCTAAATCACTTGAGTTGTCTGTAGCATGAGCGACTTCTAAATCACTCTTTGTATTTGCAACTTCTGGGACTTCTAAATCCCTTGAGTTGTCTGCAACTTCTAAATCCCTTGGTCTGTTCCAGAACCCTTTTGATAAACGATTCTTCAATGATGCCTTCTTATTGTGATAGAAACCTCTGATCCTTCTTGTGGATTTATGTTCCTTACCATCTTTTAATGTTGAACTTCTTTTCCAGAACTTGGCTCTGGTAGATTTAGTGGTCTCTTGTGCATCATTGCATTTTCTTTCTTGCTCCTTAACATAGTCATCATACTCTTCAATTGGAATTAACTTGATATTCCAAAAAGCATAAGTTGTAAGGTTATCACTATTGAAATCCTTATTTTTTAAGAAGGATGAATCAACAATAGTAACTGGGTATACCTGTTTGGTAATAATTTGTTTGTATTTGGACAAATCTGTCATTTGTTCGGCGTAAGTCATGATAAAAATTTTCTAATAATAAATTATTGTAAGTGGAAAAAGATAATTTGTATACAAAGTTGAGCAGCCAAATAAATAGGTTACAAACGAAAGATGCGTGCGGGCTACCGATATATCCTCTTTAGGAATTTTGCAACCATTAAACCATCGATTGCGCATGATTTTGCAGTGTATTTGATGGAGGTTCTCCCAATGCTTTTAGTAGTGGTAAGAAATTTCAGTATCAGTGTACGGCTTTTAATAGACGTCCACTGCAGGAAATTGTTAATGTTCTAATTAGATTTATAATTACCTTAGAGCTGATTAATTTCATTCAAGAACACAGCAATCTTTGATATATTCCATGAGGGTAGACATGGAAAAAATGTGGTAAGAGGGTATTTCTTGGAAATTTCATGGTATCTTGTAAATCTTTCAAGAATAACTCTCTAGTTAAAGCTACTCCGTGGGGGTGTATTTCCGCTGTCAAATACTTAACTATATTTTTTTCTCACTGTGGCAAAAAAACTGGGGTACTTCAAAGTGTTATTAATTAGGTATACTGTACTGCAGATAGTTGGCTACTATCTTCAGAATCTATATCTGAAACATTCTATTTATATTGTAATAGCCTAATGCGGTATTAAATGGAATAATCTGAAACACCCACATCATCAGATGTTGGACTATAGAAAGAGGACTGATTGTATGAGAAGGAGATAATAGTGAAGTAGTAGATATTGGAGACAATATCAGTAAGTACATTTGTAAAAAGTATAATAACATATTAATTAACACTATAAGAATATAGAGTCAAGAATATGTTAAATAACATTTACGATCTCTATAAGGTACTATAACATAAAGATAAACTCTATACCGGATAAAGCCCGTATAGAATAAAACAACTTCTATACAGGAGAAAACCCGTATAGATTAATAAAAATGTAAATGGTCATAACATCTTTTGAAAATAATGTATTTGGAAAACGTGCCACTCTTGACACTAAGCAAAAACCCTGGCGTGCTATCAGAAAAAAAGTTGGCGGAGCGTGGAAACAAAAAAAAGAAAATGAGTTCTTTGTCTTTATTTAATTCTTGCAAAGGTAATCATCGAAGCGAAAGTTAAAACAGGAAATTGTAAACTCAACAAAGAAAATTGACTATAAATTTCTTCTAATATTCAAAAGCTTCAATATAAAGATGAAAAAAAAAACGACAACTGCAGGACTCGAACCTGCGCGGGCAAAGCCCAAAAGATTTCAAGTCTTTCTCCTTAACCACTCGGACAAGTTGCCGACATCCGAACACCATACAATTATTGTAGAACATAGTGTGAATGAGAGCGAAGCACGTGATGCATCACGAGAAAAGATGTCTTTTACTAAAAATTGGGCCAGGTGGTTGTATACTAATAACTAACCAAGAGGAACAATCACAGGGGACTTGAGATCTTCGAAATAACACAAAGAAAAACACTTACGCCAATTTGGCCGCTTAATGTGGCCTCAAGTGGTCCAAAGGTATCACAAATACTGAATTATTAGAGCACTTAAAACTCATATCAGATTTTCAGGAAGCATTGAATAAAGTAGATACATGGATTCATTCAAATAACTAAGAAACATATGAACGGTTACTCATCTGTGATTTCCAAAATTTACTTCAATAAATTACAGGATGGAAGTAGTTGATTCCAAATCCACAAGAAACAGGCGAAACTACTGCCTGTCAACAAGCCATCTCTCAAATAAAAAGCCTATCTGTTAAATTTATTCAAGGTAATCGCCCAGCAACAATTACTGCAAAAATAAGATCATGTTCACACTTAAGTAATGGACTCCCAATTGATAACAGAAGTTCTCTAATGGATACTCAAAATAGTAAATTTATCACAACAACGGAAGAGATTCTCAATAGAAACAATTTACATTGACAAGTACATACTTTTATCAAACCCTTTTCTTGTCTTGGGCTTTTCTAGCAATTAATTCGTTCCATTTAGGGTTTGTCATTCTTCTATAATAAGTGATTTGAGACCACGGGTAAGCTGCAAAATTGACTTTCCTATTTGAATACCAAGAAACACAACCTCCAAACGCAGTACCAAAGACAGACTTTTTCAAAGTCTCTTGCACTGTGGTGAGCCAATTATCATATACTTCAGGTTTAACTTCAATAGAAGTATAGGTGCCGTCCAAAATCTTCTTAGCTACTCTTGCATAGTATTCACATCCATTTTCAATGGCCATTACAACAGATGAATGTCCAGTAGCTGAATTTGGTCCACCTATAAAAAAAAGGTTAGGACAATTCTTAACTAACATTGTTTCATAAGCAGAAGTACCTTCTTCCTCCCAAATTTCTTGAACGGATTTACCTTCTCTACCAACAAAATAACATGATTGAGTTGATTTTGTTAAATCGTAACCAGTACAAGCAACTATAATATCAGCTTCAATCACTTCACCAGATTTCAAAATAATCGAGTTTTCCGTAACTTTTTTAATATCCCCACATAATACATTGATTCTTGAATCACTCAAAGAGGGTGCATAGAAATAATCGAAAATCATTCTCTTGCATCCAATCTTATAATCAGGGATCAAAGCATCGTGGTATTTTTTAGGAATTGTGTTTTTCATGTATTTAAGCGATTGTTTTGTATTATACCAACGGATTAATCTATTGATGACACCACTACCTGCATACATTGGGTACCTTGACTCAGCTACAACGGCTGCAAGCCACCTTAACAGAAGTAATCCAATTCTTGAAAACGACAAGATCTTATACAAGAACCCAATCCACCAAGGCATAGGAGGCATTATATAATGTTTACTTCTTACTAGTTGGGTAATACTTTCAGGTTCAAAATCTTTTAATAAAGCAGGAATAACTTGAGCTGCTGAACATCCATTACCAATAACAGCCACTTTCTTACCTTTGAATGAAACATTGTAGTTCCACAAAGCTGAATGCATGTAATCACCTTTGAAATTTTCCATACCAGGAGGATTAAATACATTCGGAACAACCAATCCACCTGTACTATTAGCAATAACTTTAGTGGTGTGTTTGAGAGCTTGACCTGTTTTCAAATTTCTTGCAAACAATACCCAATGGTCTGTCTTTTCATCATACTCAGCAGTTTGAATTTGAGTTTGGAAACGACAATGGGGCCTAATATCGTGTTTGTCGACGACTTTTCGAATATACTCTTCCATTTCATATTGGGGAGGTCTGATATCACTCCAGTTAGTATTCAATTCATTAGAATATGAGTACCAAAGTGCTGGGATATCACTAGCGCAACCAGGGTAAGTATTAGCATACCAAGTACCACCCACATCATCATATTTCTCAAAAATGGTATAATCAGTAGTATTCAATCTATCAACAGTAGTAATAGCAGCAAATATTCCAGAGAATCCAGATCCAACAATGGTTACTTCCGAAGATGTCTCCAAAACTGGTAGTTTATCATTTATAGGAACAACAGGTTTTGGACCCAAGATATTTTTAGCATCCTCGTATTTGACCCTAAATCTGTTGGGGTTTTTATGTGACTCTCTAGTCAATTGAACAGTGGACATTATGTTTTAACTTTCTTGAAGACAAGTGTTCTCGCATTCAGGGCCTTATATATATCCCGGAAAAAGCATCATATGCACCTCAATCGGGTAGACGCAAGAACAGGAGATAAGGCATCGGCATCGGCACGAATGTTGGGGTAAAAAATACTAATTTTTTTGAATGTAGTACAACGACGCAAGTTTCTGAGAACTATGTAAATAGAGATACTAAAAAGCCCGTATTGAATATTGAGGGTATCAACATGCCAAAGAAAGAGAAAGGAACTAATGAAGATATTCTTAAGGGTGGAGAAGATATTCTTAAGGGTGCAGGCACTCTTGGAATAAATCCGAAAAATTAAATTTTCATCTGCATTTATAAACAGTGCCTGAAATCTCCGCATATTAAATGATATGCGCCTATACCGTTTTTGGTAAAAAGTGTGAAACTTAGCTTCGGGAAATTTTTGTTTTCCCTTTATAGAATTTAATCTT
The DNA here is from genome assembly GCA_030571995.1 of Yamadazyma insecticola. Classification (NCBI taxonomy): domain Eukaryota; kingdom Fungi; phylum Ascomycota; class Pichiomycetes; order Serinales; family Debaryomycetaceae; genus Yamadazyma; species Yamadazyma insecticola. Next base: position 6,573 of record JAJLZB010000008.1, read on the forward strand.
CGATTCGGTTAAAAGCTCATCGATACTTCCCCGCTACATTTAAAGGTTGAGTTGCGCAGTTGTAGTGGGTAAAGTTTTTGCTAAGAGTAACAAAAGTACGAAAAAGTTCCAACAGTTTCTTGTTGCAATACACTCTATGCGGCGAGATGCATAAAGATGCATAAAACATCTTACGCTAAGATTATCGCCTTAGAAAAGTTTTAAACGTAGGTCTTGGTTCCAAAATTTGAAAAGTATAAGATATAACAAACGACTTACAGATCATTTCTTAGTTGATTCAATACTTTCATCTCGCAGTTCGAAATCAAGTAATTATTGATGCGTCTTTATTATGCACGTGTGTTATTTAAGTAAAGTGTTTCTATAAACTCTTCTTTTCCTATGTTGATTGATATTACAATAGTGTATATCTTTATATATATCTTGTGTGGTATGTTTGATAAAGTTGCTGATGCAAACCTCCACCCGACTTGTTTTAGTGACTTTGGTGGAACTTTTGATAGTTGCAAATGAAAACCCATTTAAAATTGATTGGAACAATTGGAACAGTATAAATGAGTAAATCGTTTATCAGAGTGTAATCCAAATAACGCTTATCGACAGAGTGTTGATCGGATAGGTATGTTTTTAAGAGACACTCATAACAGGCATTCACATAGATTTTTCCTCTAGATGAAACAAAAGGTGTCTTTTATAACTATTAAACCAAGTGTATGTGACCGAATCTGGATGATGAAGATATATAATTTTTGTATACGGTTTGAAGCTATAAATTTTCAATAAACGATAATCATTGGCCTCTGAAAACAAGACCATCTGGAGCTGTGAACCCAGCTTGTCGTTATATTTGATGATTTTGTGGCTCTCAGTGTACGGGTTCAGTTGCATAGAAGACTGTGGTTCTTGGTGAGAAATGCCATCTAAGTAAGAGGAGCTATAACCAGTATTCAAGTGAATGGTTTAGTTGAAATTATTAAAGCTTATTCAAGCTTTGCCGCTGATAACCTTAAAAGAATAAGGCTCATATTTTGGTTTGGTGAAAAAGAATGAAAAGAGGTGTATAAAAGGAAGCAGAACTAACTAAAAATGCTCGAATAGTATTGCAAGATGTTCTTTCATGCTTTAGCTATTGCTTTATTTACCAACCAAATTCATTCGGCTGCATTACCAGACTCCCATGCTGTTGACTTTCCGTTAAAAAGGGATACTGGAGGAGTGTTAAAATTAGATTTCTCTGTGAGTGAAAAAGAGATTGACAATGGAAAAGGTAAAAGAAACGATTTTCCAACAATTGATGGAAGAGGTAGAAATGCTTATTTCGCCAACGTTTATTTAGGATCAGATAAGCAAAATGTCCTGGTAATAATTGATACGGGATCATCTGATTTATGGGTACCAGGATCATCTGATGGCTCGGAAGGTACATACAATAAGAATACATCTTCAACTTATGAATACATTTCTGGAGGATTTGAGATTTTCTACGCTGACCACTCAAGTGCAAAAGGTGATTGGGTAAAAGATCAAGTCTCTCTTGGAAAAAATGGTGCCACAGTCAATTTACAATTTGGTGATGTTCCAGAGAAAGGGTCTGGTGTTTTAGGAATTGGGTTCGAGATAGATGAAACTTCTGTCTCCACTGGAGGATACACTTATCCCAACTTACCTTCTGCTTTAAAGGATGCAGGGTTGATTGGGAAAAAGGCTTTTTCTATTTATTTGGCTGAAAAAAGTTCCCAATACGGAGCTGTCTTATTTGGAGGTATCGATCATGCCAAATATTCTGGTGAATTGGCTACTTTACCTATCGTCGATAGTTCCCAGAAATTTCAGATAGTTGTTTCATCTTTGTCCCTTGATAAATCCACAGTTGAGCTCAATTACCCCGTCATCTTTGATACTGGTGCCACAAGCACTTTTTTGCCAAGTGACGTAGTAAATAAAATCGCCCTTGACAACAACGCTTCACCTTATCAGGATGGTTTTGTTTGGTCAACTTGTGGAGAAGCACCTGAATTTGCAACCTACAAGTTTGGAAATGTCCAAATCAAAGTTCCAAGAGAAGATTTTACCAAGCAACTTTTTGATGCCGATGGAAATCCCCTGTACTGCCAGTTTACCATCTATTCATCAGGGGTCGAGAGGTATGGTCTCGTAGGTGACAACTTCTTGAGACATGCTTACACGGTCTATAACTTGGAGGACAATACTATTTCCCTAGCTCCTGTCCATTATACCGAGGAGGAAAACATCTCTGCTATAGTTTGATTTTTTTAGTTTATTTTTGTGTAGTGAATGAAATTGGTTTTAATTGAAAACTGTGATAAACCATACAGTGATCTACTCTCTTCACCCACTGGAAATCAAAGTTGTCATTTCCGGTCAAAATTTCTACACGAATGAATGTTTAAAGTTTCAACGGAGTCATAGGAAATTTCAACACTATTTTGGGGTTTTATTAGATGTCTTAAAGATACCGTCATGACCTCAAAAGTTTAATGAAATGAAAAAGTCTCTTGCGGCCGCATCTTTTACAATTGCAATTGCTTAAACAATGATTAACTTTCTTCAATTTTCCCACACGGATGCAACATTAGAGAGCCTTTGTTTCCTGATAAACATTATTCGTTGCTAAGGCAAAGACGTTATTTCGGTTAAAAAGACTAATCTTATTTCAATGTGCCTTCGATAACCGACATTTCATCGATTTGGTGATTTCAGTGGTGTTGCAACTCATTGATTCCAGAAACCCCACAGCAAATGGTATGGAGAGCAGCTGACTTAACCATGTTGGAAAAAAACAAACTCCAACGTTCAGTGATTACTAATAATGATACTACAATCGAATATTTTTTGCAAGTTTTGCGTTGTTGCAATTTTTTGCAGCCACGCAATCGATCCTCGGTCCCGAATACTCTTAACATAGAAACGTAATCTGCAACTTTGAATCAAAGTGATTCTATTTACATATTTACGGTATCTTTTGTATACTGGAGGGACCCCAAAGGTCCTACTGTTAAACCCAGTTAAGTCAAGCTAAGCTCGATATTTCTGTCTGGTGCCATGATAAGCAAATTTTCATTGACTGAGCTTGGATCATAAAAGCTTGCCTCTTGGTGAAACGTTTTTAATTCTTTCATTGGAATAACCCTTTAGATTTACAAAAAAGCGAGCCACCCGTTGCCATGGAAAGTCTTTGCAGAAAGTCCGATTTCCAATTTAACCAGTTGAAGAGAAATACTTTCACTATTAGGTTCAGAAAATAGGCTTTATCCATCAGTGTGGTGGGTAGTGTCTGAAATCCCGTACTTGATGGGCAACGTTTTTGGGCGATCCGGACTTGGCCAAGTGGGATATTTTTGAAGACTGTTGATCTTATACAATGGGTCAAAGAGATGCTATCTTTTGGGGTCATCCTTCTAAATGCTGAAAGTCCTTTCCTTTTCTTTAAAGTCCAAACCCCGTTTAAGCTTTAGAAATTAGATGAAATTACAGGTGAAAGTGGTGTAGCAGGTACCCCCACTTGCAGAAAAAGCCTCAAAATAGGGGGAAGTGGGTATATAGTCGGTGCTGGTGGCTTAAAGTTGCAATTTTTAAAACAGGAAGGCATTTTGAAGCTAACAATACGAAGTTAGCAACCTGTTTAAGGTTATTGATATTGACTAAATGTTGTTAACTCGGTAGTGAAAATTGGCCCTAATAGGTTCGATTTGAATTGGTGCCGAGTCGGTACTTTTGGGATCTCTTATCGTGAATCAATAATGTCAATAGTGATGAGGAATTTAAGGTTAAGACCTCAGTAGAGCTACCTGTCAAATTTTAGATTTTAGATACTTTAACTTTTATCTCATGGACACATTTAAGGTTTAGACAATTTCATTAACAACCTTTCGGGTTACCACAATGTTCTTAATATGGAGCAACAGTTATGTCATTGATAACGGAGATAATTACTATATAAGAAGAGAAAAATGACTCCATTACTGACTATCAAGTTTATTTCATTAGAAAGATTCAAAGATGTTGATGCAATTCAAAGTATTATATACCATGGCTATTGCCTTAATGGCTTCTCAAGTTTATGGAGCAGCAGTTCCAGCTGTTGACTTGGAAGATTTAGGTTTAAGCAAAAGAGGTGATGGAGTAATCAAGTTGGACTTCTCTGTGGTTCACCATAACACGACCAATAAAGGTGGGATTCAAAATGGTAAAAGATCTAATCCAACTAATGGTGTTTTAATCAACGCTGGGCTTTCTTACTTGACAGATTTATATATTGGATCTGACAAGCAAAAAGTTCTGGTAGCTGTTGATACTGGGTCTTCAGATTTATGGGTTCCAGATGGATCTAATGGAGGAACCAATCCATACGGAGTGTATGACCACTCCACCTCTTCCACATACAAATTTATTTCCGATGGATTCAGTGTCTCTTATGGAGATTTGAGTAGTTACCTGGGAGATTGGGTTTCTGATCAAGTTACTCTTGGACAAGATGGCCCAACTATTCAAAACTTCCAATTTGGTGATGCTCAAAGTCAAGATGATTACGGTATTTTAGGTATTGGATTGGAATCTTTAGAAAATAATCCTCCATCGACTTATCCAAATTTCCCAGCTGCTCTTAAGAATGCTGGGATCATCAATAAGAATGCTTATTCGCTTTATTTGGATAGCAAAGACTCAAAAACAGGTAGTATCTTGTTTGGAGGTATTGATCACGCCAAGTATACCGGTGACTTGAAGAAGTTCCCGTTAACTGGTGACCCTACCAGATTGGATATTGATCTTGAATCTTTTTCAATCAAGGGTAAAACTTATAATTTGAACCATGCTTTCAATTTAGACTCAGGAACCACACTTACTTACTTCCCACCTGATATTGTACTGCAAATCGCTGGCGATATTGGTGCTCAACCAAGCTACACCTTTTTCGGTCTTGACCATTACTACTGGCCAACTTGTGACCAAGCTCCAGCTTCAGCTACTTTTAATTTCGGAGGTGTTGAAATCACCCTCGAACAGAAAGACTTGGTTTGGCCAATTAATAACACTGATGGTCTGTATGAACACTGTGCTTTTGCAATCTTGCCTCATTCTGGTGAAGTTTTCCATCTTTTAGGTGATAATTTCTTAAGAAATGCTTATGTGGTTTACGATTTAGAGGGTCGTTCCATTTCTTTGGCTCCTGTTAAGTACACCACTGATGAAAATATCTCCGCTATTTAGGCCGGTGGGGTTCCGTTTCTTGCTTCGTAGTTTTGGTAACTTTGTTTAAATTGTTTTAGTAATGAAATAACCTTTTTACTTTGTATATTCTTTGCAAAATCTACTGCTCGTACTAATTATTTTGCAAAAAAAAAAAAAAAATTCTGAAAAAAAGGCATCAGCATAATAGCACCTGCTGCAACACATACTGTAAGTTTTTCACACTATAGAGCACTAATTTAAAAGATTTGGCCGTCAGAGACTTTTTGGCTGCAAATTTCAATGAGTGAAGGCTGTGATGAGTGGAAAACCTCCAGCAAAACAGGAACTATAAATGGTCGAACGTATTGTAAGATGGCACGTGGCAATAAATGCTGTCTTTTTCCCCATAATTGGTTCTCCAGGTCGTCAAATAAGGAGGATTTGGTATTGCTGCTTATAAGGTGTAACGCAATATCACGTCCTGCACATAACGCACATGATGAGAGTACCTAGCGCAAACGGTGAGAAGTCTTAACGAGGAGACAGGAGGATTCACCAGAGTCGTGGCAGAGATTTCACCGGGCCAAGTCAGTGCATTTAGTAGGATGGCTAGAGTTGGTGGATATTTACACAACAGCATGGGTGGCTATTTACACAACAGCATGGGTGGCTATTTACACTAATAAGGCACACAATCATAACTTTCTTTGTCTATGATGTAGCCATTGTCTCTTGTTTTCCAAGATTCCAAGATTCTGTTGATACTATTCTGAACGACGTACTTTCCGGCATCGGCAATAGCTTGAAGAAGGTCCATGAATCGCTTCCGTTGATCTTGATCAGTAGAAAATAGAGCCCCGACATATAATGGCCAATGGATGCAGATTCCATAGATCTGGAATTCAGGTATTGCAGCGGCCTGTTGTTCAATTTTGTCTCGATAAAGCTGGATTTGTTCCTGCCAGGAGTGTTTGCCCAACATTATTGAATAGACGCAAATACGAAATGCATAGCAGAAGCTGACATTGCAAGCTTTAAGTATGGTTTTAGGGTAATGCTTAATGGTAACTGAAGCAGTAAAAGATTCTTTTTCAACTTTTGAAATTTTTTCAAGTAATTGGCGGCCTAGCTTGTGCAGTTTTTCAGTCATTGGGATATCATTAAGAATACCTCCACCGGTAATAATTTCACCATTTATTGGCTGATATTCCTTAATGTATTTGATGATTTCCACCACAACAGGAGTTAGATTTTGAGAGTATCCCTTGACCAAATTGAAACCACCAATAACAAAATTATTATCGCCCTTGGCAATCAGGTCAGGGTTATAATTAAGCACATATAATGACAAATCCAAGTCCTGGATAGAACCACCCTTGACTGCTGACAAACAAGCCAAAGATTCCACGGTGACAAACCAATTCTTGCACCATTCATAAACTTGAATAGCATATTTAGTTTGAATATTTAATTCCTGCAGAGACAGAATCAATTCTAAATACCAAGGCTCACATTTATCTAATATTGCAAAAGCACCTTTTAAATGAAGACGCCACGAGTTCAGTGTAGAAGCAGCTCTCTCTGAATAGAGAAACATAATGCAAAGCAAATAGCATGAAAACTCCTCAAAAGATTTACATTCCCCAACACGTTTGGAGATATTTCTTAAGGCGGCACTTGTGGCTCTATGATGAATACAATCCCATCTACTGTCTAAACAAATGACACCGTAGAAAAGGGAAGAAATTGAATTGATTGTTTGTGAAACAATAGGATATTTTCTACCAAAATAAAATAGCCACATTGTCACACAATTAGTATCGTCATCAGGGGTAAGAATGAAGTTGCAGCCGGACTTAGATTTAGTGATTGCATGAAAGAGTAGTTCCAGTATTTCTGCATCTGTTTCGTGATAATGTAGCTTGATACCTTCACCTCGAACATCTAACTTTCTTTCTAAATAGGAGGCTCTAATTGGATCAAAAGGTACCCAATGATCGACAGAAGTAGGCATTAATGGAGGATCTGGTAAGTTTCCTTCATAAATATTACGACATAAATGATCGATTTTACCACAATTTTCAACAGCAGCTAAGTCTGAGCTGGTATTTAAATTTAGACATTCGGTGAAATCATGAGCGACGGTGATATCCAGTCTGAAAGATTCCATAGCCAATTCCTCAGCTTTCAAAGAAGTGGTTGGCAAACTTGGGAGACCAGAATCAACATGCTTATCCACTCTATTAGAGTTTCGATTAGTGATAACTTGACCAGTATCAATGGAGTTAATAGCTTCAACTTCTACCTTTTTGAAAAAAGCTTTCCGTTTCTTCGACGATGGTTTAGGTGAATACATAAATATAGAAGACTTGTACTCACATGAAACGCCTTTCCGAACACAATTCATACAACTTGGAATGGTCTCATCACATTTTATACTTCTTTTCTTACATTCAGAGCATCCTTTGCGACTATAACCACCAGGTGGAGGCATGGAATCCAGTTGTATGTTCGGAATTTATAATTAATTGATAGTTCACTTATAATTAAGTTGGCGTTCAACAAGATATTATCCTTTGTGCATAACTATAGATTAATGAGACGATTTTTGTTTGAGAGAAATCTTGTTTTCCTGTGGAACGGGGTAATTGTCCCATTCGATAGTTTTTGAGAGCCGCTTTTGCTTAACATCAAGAACCCTTACACTTAATTTGACTATGATAAATATTGAGCTCAAAAGAGTCACTGATGGAATCGGCGTTAAGTACCGGAGGTAAGGCTCATCTCTCAGTACTAGAGACCAGAATCGGAATTCCACCCATAAAAAGAAGTATAGATTTCCAATCGTGGCTCAGGGTTACCTGATAGAATTAACAATAGATGAATATTACTGGCTACTAACATACGGCTATTCGGTATTTGCGATGGAATTTGCGGGTTTTCTCTTTGAAGAACAATAGATTCCTTCTAGTTTTGACTCTAGCTGATGAAATGAAGAAAAAGAAATTACGCAGTTGTCTGATTACGTAAAGAAGATGAGTCAAGAGGTTCTGCTGCATGAGATGCTAAGTTCAGTTCTACTTCAGGGATTATGTTTGAGTTCTTTCTCTATTTTTTGCGGGAGTGGCTGTACCAACAGAGTCCCAAAGTAGCATTTATTTAGCTCGCTATGCAGCCCTCAAGATGGAAGCGGAAGGTAAACCGAGAAGAAGGCAGCGTAAGGTAAGGCGAGAAGAAAGCGGCGTAAGGGGAACCTCATGTACTAAATCTGACGTATAAGCGCTTTTTTAAGGTTAGAGTAATCTGCATTTCATCTGAACATGCTGCTAGCGTTTCGTGTGCTATTATTAAGTATCTAATGCAGCCAAACACTAAGTAGCGAATTTCAGTACGTAAAAAAGTGTAGGTTGAAGTACGAATTTACAATAACTTAGAAACCTCCTGCATTAGAGACAAGTACAGCGAAAAAAGTTTGTTGCAACAGCGTAGCTAAAGTTTACATTATAGGCAAATACATAAATAATTAAGGGGGGTATTTCTGTTATAGAGAAATCATAGAACTGAACTCACTGGAATCTTTTGTTAGCAGTATAGGTGACCTGGGAATGATCGTAAAAAGGCTGATTGTAGACTTTCACTGGAGGCGAAGGATAGTAATACCATGGGAATCCTTGCAGGGGATAGATTATAGATTGTTGTTTGGTGAAACAATTGTTGTAGCAATGGTACTCATTGAGGTTCTCTTTTTGGCTTTTTTTTTCTCCATAGAAAGCTGGTGTGTCGTGCTGGATAATAGGAGTCGGAGGATATTTGGTCTCTATACTCTTAAAATCACTTGGAAGCTGATTTCTGAATGGATTATTAATACTAGGTAATTTGATTCTCTTTGCGGTGTCAATGTTAGACCCAGTATTATCAAAACTCAACTTTCTCTTCGTGTTATTTTTATCATTAATCTCGTCATGGCTTGAATTTTCATTATTATCGTTATTTCCAATTAATAGCTTTCTCAGTTTGGTAATATGTGACTCTTTATAGAATAAAAGATGTTCGTGGTAAATATATGGGTCCAATGTCAAGTTATTAATGGATGGGTCGGTTGAAGGTCTTTTAGAACCATCATTATGATCGCCATTTTGTCTATAGTTGATCAAATGGAATTTTTCCTTCTTCTTTGTTGTGGATGAAAATGTCCACTTAAGCAACCCGTCAGACTTGATGGTCCTATCTTGATTAAGCTCTCTGTAGACGAGAAAGGGCCCCGATATTTTCGACGCTGACCAATACTTACCGTCTGTCCATCTTTGCATACCACATTCAGCTTCATCCCAAACAAATACCGTATTAGATTTTATGCATTGTCTCTCCAAATTGTTTAATCTCCTGTTGATCTTTGGCAATATTCCAATCCTAACAGCTTCCAATAATAAAAATACATCATCAAGTGTTTTCACGTTACCTTTGTAGGTTTCAATACACACCTCTTTCGAATACTCTTTGATTATATTCATCTAAACTATTATACTGTAAAAACCACCAGAAAATTCAATAAAAAACACTGGCTAAAATTCGCCATATTGGCGATTCTAATCTCTATTTATCTTTCTGTAGAACCCTGATAGATGGGGAGAATACAAATTCTGCATTATGACCCTGAGATGCACTTTTAATTAACCAACACAATTCGTTCCATCATCGCATATTTTTAGCTTTTTTTTTATTAATGCACCTGCACCTATTTAGACTATCTCTTTTAACGGGATAACAGATGCTTCTCTGCTTAAACTTTGAAATGCATCTTGATTTTTTCACTATTTTTCGTGTGTTTCAATTGCTTTTTTTTTGCATCTCGTCTTTCCTTCCCGTTTGAGTGTCTCACTTTGGTCATCATGCTGCGGCTTATGCAAGAAGCGATATGCAAGACAATATACCGTGATAAATTCCATTGCCACAGCGAAGGATATCTGTTCCAACAACAACCAATCCTATTAGTTGCAGCAAAGTCAGAGGGTGAAGCAAAAAGCCAAAAAAAAACCCACTTAAATACTTGCACTCGACAGTAAACTGATTCAGCTCGTAGTAGATCTGGCTTAGAGTTTAAGCATTTTTTGAATGGAATCTTATTTGAAACATTCGCTCCTTTTTTTTGGGTTATTCTTAATTGATGACTATCGAATTTAGAACTCATGCATTGCAGGTAAATAAAAAAAAACTCTTTTAATTGTATACGAGAGTTTGAGCCCATATTTTGAGCCCATATTTTGAGCCCATGTTAAGGGTACTTGGAAAGGGGAGAAGTTTAATTATAATAAGACTTACGTAAGCGGGACCGCTTGTAATTTCAAACAAAATCTGCTTTACATGAATTATTTTCAAGTAGCCTTAACGAGGATTTGATAATGAATTCGCATTTGCATTTCCGTAGCAATACGATTATATACCAAAGTTGAAAGCCTTCATTTATTGAGCAGATTATCGCTCAAGTTTAACCGGGCCACTCTTTGCTTTGTTGCTTATGTGGATTAGTTTAGTTAGTTGCTTCCACGCAGTCCTCTATCGTCTTATCTCTTGCAAAAGACTAAAGAGATGTTTAATCCATATTTCCTTCGTACTTTAACTTTTATTCCGGGTACAACACGAGCGGAATAGGTAACCACGCTGCCCCATTTCTTCATTTCGAAAAATTCTAGTCAGTCCCTTTACCCAATTGGGATCACTATTGCAGGGTCGGCAAACTTGGAAAATTTTTCGAATAAAGTTAGTTAAAGTACCAACAAGGAAAATTTAGATCCCCGGAACTTCATGCAATATGGAATAAATACGAAAACAAATTTCCAACTCTACATCACCTTTAAAAAGCATAAAACTTGAAATAACTTTAAAATCAACAATCGGACAATAGCATATTAATCTCGGAAGTCCTTGATTACGAGAATAAACTATGGGGCTTGTACTCTCAGCACAAGTACGTTATCAGTATCATACTTCTAGTCTTGGAGTCAATGATGTCGTCACCTAATTAAACAGATGAAGGCACCGTGGAAACACCAAAAGAATTCCCATATTCCAGGTTTGCAAGGTTGTTCCGGTAAATAGAGTCAACTCTATTGAGTTTACTACTGACATCCACGTGTCGAGTTGGTACTATAATTGACAACATTCAACAGGCTGGGAAACCTCCACTGGAGAACAAACATTCAATCATTTCGTCCACTCATCCATACCCAATAGAAATGGCCCAATCTTCTTCAGAGTCGAGAGTTGGACAGTTCGTCGCATTTGGTTTGCCGTCTAATTTTTAAGACCATTGGTGCTAGTCTATGACGACTTGGTAGGAGCTATACTGGTTGCCTTGGGCCTTTTACATTGTACACCAAATTAAAGGACAGCCTGAAATCTTAGAGCGACTTCGCAAGATTCTACTTTGCAGCCACTTCTCACTATGTATCTTTGTAGCTGAATATAAACTTGAACCCACTTCTGATCAAGACCTACTAGATTAACTTGTAAGTAAGCGCAAAATAAAGAATAAGAGGCTGTAATATACTAACTCCACCGAAGAATAGGAAATCTCATCCAGTTCTCTGTTGAGGATATAAGAGAGGTGACGATACCAAAAATGTTGAAAAAAACGGTAACTTTAGCCAATATGACAATTTCCTAAAGGCACCTGAGTTTCATGGTTCGGCTTGAATGTGGCATTCTTGCCGACCCACTTAACACAACGAGGGCAGCAAATGCTCTTATTTGAACATAAACAGCACCCCAAAAAACAAACACTGTATCTACAAATTGATAACTGTTAAAAATGCACAAGAAATCCCTGTATCGGGAGAAACCTTCTTTGTTCTGCACGCCTAGTTATTGTATTAAGTGCTCCAAATGTTTACTCTACTTCGAGCCTTCATATAAGCGGTATCTTTGTTTTTTAAAACTTAGGTTAGCCGATGCTGCAGGAAGCGCATGGCATAATCGTCAAGGATTCATTTACCTGAACCGGAATGAGCATTGCCATGGAATTAGTCTAATATTAGATCCTTCACCGCGTGCTTTCACAAATGATATTCCGTGATACAGCTTAAACCACAGCTCTTAGCGGATACTTGTATAGGAGCACTCATGTAAAATAGAGTACGAGATTATGAAGATTATGAAGATTATGATGACGATGATGATCGTGAATGGGTGCATGAAAGACCGTAAATAACCTTCGCCTTACTTGGTAGTTCCTACGAGTCAAAAATATAGTCTAATCACCAAAGAAGTAAGACCTACTCCTATTGGGAAACATGTAATTGAATAACAATATGACCATTTCAGTTGAAATATGCAAAAACAGACAGATCATTTACAAAGGCTATTTACCACCTTAGTATTATTAACCGTCATTCACGGAAATAGCTGAAACTTCAACCAATAATCAAATAGTTCGTACCTTTATCTCTTTTCTGGAAACCAGAATAACCAAAGAGGTAATTTACCAGGATTGAATAATAAATAGTAAAAAATTGAATGGCTTCACTTCCCGAAAGTGATCTTGGAAATATTCTTAATCACATAAAAGGTAATAGAGGACCCTCCATAAGGAAAATGGGTCGGAACTGCTATTGAAAACGAAAATTTCACGAATTTTAGCTGCAGATAGGAAATAACTTTGAATTAAGCTAAAATTAAGTCAAATTTAAGTATAAAAGGTGGATGAATTCCTGGTGTTTTTTAATCATCAAACAAAAGAATAAAGAGAAAACATGAAGATCTCATCATCAGTTTTCTTATTAGCAATCGTTTCTAAAATTGTAGCAGACTGTGCTGCCCCTGAAGGTCTTACATCAGGTTGGAATGTTGAATATTTCAATGTTGAAAGACGGAGTCCAAAAAGAATTGAATATCTTAAAGATATTGATAGAATGAACCCAGTTGCTACCAGAAATGGTGTTGAAAATATCAATTTCGATGTTTCAAATACCAATTTTAATAAGGCCGTTGTTTATGGACGTCAAATGGACAGTGATAATTTTGGTTTAAGATTGACTGCTAATTTTTATGCCGAACAGTCTGGAACTTATAAGTTTAATATTAGAAGTGTCGATGATTCCATTTCTGTCAATGTTGGAACCGGTAGAGCATTGAAATGTTGTGGGGATGAACCTGTTGAAAATGAACCTTTCGAGATGAGTCAACAAGTTTCTGGGCCAGTTACAAATGCTGACAAGGATGTTACTTTAAAGAAAGGTCAATTTATTCCTATCAAAGTTCTTTATTACAATGAATATTCGACTTATACTTTAAATCTTACATACACCGATCCATCAGGAAAAGAACATTCTTTCATTGATACTGTTAGAAACCCAGGTGAAAGTTATGAAGAGGTTTGTCCACCAATGGAAACTACAACTGAATTTGGTTCTGTCCCAGGTACCGAAACCATCCCACCTGAAGGAACCAATCCAGGAACTGTTGTTGTCACCAATACCCCAACTCCATCAGAATATGTCACTAGTACTGAATTTGGTTCTGTCCCAGGTACCGAAACCATCCCTCCTGAAGGAACCAATCCAGGAACTGTTATTGTCACCGATACCCCAACTCCATCAGAATATGTCACTAGTACTGAATTTGGTTCTGTCCCAGGTACCGAAACCATCCCTCCTGAAGGAACCAATCCAGGAACTGTTATTGTCACCGATACCCCAACTCCATCAGAATATGTCACTAGTACTGAACTTGGTTCTGTCCCAGGTACCGAAACCATCCCTCCTGAAGGAACCAATCCAGGAACTGTTATTGTCACCAATACCCCAACTCCATCAGGATATGTTACTAGTACTACTACTGGTACTACCCCAGGTACTTCCACCGTCCCACCTGAAGGAACCAATCCAGGAACTGTTATTGTCACCAATACCCCAACTCCATCAGGATATGTTACTAGTACTACTACTGGTACTACCCCAGGTACTTCCACCGTCCCACCTGAAGGAACCAATCCAGGAACTGTTATCATTGTTGAAACTCCAAATGTTCCACCTTATGTTACTACCACTACTACTGGTACTGCTCCAGGTACTGAAACCATTCCACCTCCATCCGGAAGTGGTACTGAACCAGGAACTGTTGTCGTTACTAAAGTTCCAGGCAAAAACGACACTACTTACCCACCTCAAACCTCCCCAGCTACTGTTCCACCAACTACTTTAATTACTTCAACTGAAGAAATTCTCACTACCGTTACTACAGTCGTTACCAAATGTGAACAAGATAAATGTTCAGCTGTTACTGAAACCGTTACTGTTCCATGTTCTACTGAAACCAAAGTTCACACTGCCACTGAAACTGCTGATTGTGAAGAATGTGAACACAATGATGGTAATGATGGTCACAATGGTAATGATGGTCAAAAAGGTAATGATGGTCACAATGGTAATGACGGTCACAATGGTAATGACGGTCACAATGGTAATGACGGTCACAATGGTAATGACGGTCACAATGGTAATGACGGTCACAATGGTAATGACGGTCACAACGGATCTGATGGTCACAACGGATCTGATGGTAACAACGGATCTGATGGTAACAACGGTTCTAATGGCCACAACGGTTCTAATGGTAACAACGGTTCTAATGGTAACAACGGTTCTAATGGCCACAACGGTTCTAATGGTAACAACGGTTCTAATGGCCACAACGGTTCAAATAACAATACCCCTACTGTTAACACCCAAACTAGTAGCACTGTTGCTCCACAACCATCCACAGCTTTCGAAACTTTCGAAGGTAAAGGCTCAGCCATTACTGCTTCCATCACTGGTGCTTTTATCGCTTTATTGACTTACTTGATCTAGTCAGGACTGTTTTATTTCTCCATTCTTTTTTCTTCGTGCTTCTGTAGCTTCTTTATATTTGAATAAACATATTTTTAATTAATTCTATCAATAAGCTGTCGTATTTCAAGGACAGATGGAGCAAAATTTGCACCACTTTCATAGAATAGGGAAACACAATGTGGTAATTTCGGTCAATGAGACCGAGAGTCGGTAGAAGAACGGCTCGGATCAGGAGATTGAAGGGTCCGAAGTTCCAAAGGTCTTTAAAGCATACAGGCAGGGCAGGTCCCAGTCTAAATACCCACCAGGCTCGTATGAGTCTAGGCCCCTCAGCAGCATAATTAGCAAAGCCAAACTATTCAAAACCATCCAGGTAACTCATTATAGCCGCAACACTCGTTTGGGCTATCACTAGTACCAATTCTCAGACTCCGTAAGCAAGGAGGTTATTGAGAGCGTAAGGCCATTAGCCCATTAAAGCTGCTTGGAGCAGGCAAGCAGCTCGGCAGACCGGAAAGAGCGTTTGCTGGATGGAGAACACTCGCAGAACGTCCGGCATCATTTAAGCACTTTGGTAGACACAACACCCTTTATACCACATTTGAGTTTCGCAACAAAATCTAAAACAATCGAAATACGAGCCGCACCGCCCTAGCCATAAGCATCATCAGATCAGACTTTAGAACTGATCAGCAAACGCACTTGGCTTCTCGAACCAATTATTAAACACTTAAAAAATAAATGTTCCGATAATTATTTAACTATTCGAGCGTAAAGATTGGCAATTACGAATAAGGTCATTATTGCAGAATCCAGTAAATTAAGTGGCCACCAATAAATGGAATTTACTTTGCAGCCTCGGCGCTCTTTAAGCTTTTTTCTCCATTTTATTGCCTAATCGGGGACAGGACATATTTCTTTTGCTGGGAACAAAGAGATACGGGCGAAATAAGCTTTTCTATTGTTCTTCGAACAAATTTACGAGCTGTTTAGATGAAACTAAACAACTAAACCTGCGGAAGTATCCAGGGTTATAGAGATGTAGCCATGCTTAAGAACTCGCGATTAGACGGTCCGGCGTCCGCCCACTGCTGGGCCGCAGCTTCGTCTCAGAGCCCACCTTGGCCTCGCGAACGGCCTTGCGTGGAGTGCTGCAAGCTGGATCTAGCACGGGGACTAAAGGGCCTACACCTTATCTCCACGCCATAAACCTTAATACAATGCCCGAAGCTTATCGAGGTAAGCTATTCGTATTGTCTTGTCGATTAAAAAGCAATGCCCACTGCAAATTTCACCTCGCTAAATGCCTTCCATAATATTAGCTCATCCCAAGAATATTTTTTAAGTGAAGAAAATAAGTGAAAAAGAAATCGGTTTGGCCATAAAACCCCCCGAAGACTGGATTCACCTCTTGCTGCCGCAAAATAGTCCACTTAACTGGGGTGTATGAATTGGATATCCCAGCGACAACTGCACCTTGTCACCACGGAAAAGTGGTACAATACAACAACTGCTATGCTGATTCCACTGGACACTGCAAAGAAGCAGTAAAAAATATTATCAGAATTGGCACAATTCTATTTAGCCATAAATAATAACGGCTACAGGGCAAAAAATAAGTCCCCATCCGCCCAATGAGGATGCAAGTTGGGTTTTTCATGATTTTCCAATGCATCATGAATTAATTTTCGGAAGCTTTAATAGGAAATGGCTTTAAAATAAAGTTAAAATAGCAACGGGTAAAGTATAAATGGGAAGGAGAGCCACCTGAAGATGATTGGAAAGGATAACATAGCGCAAACCCAACAGAATACACAATACTTTAAGGTGCAAATATGTTAAGGTACTTTGTATTGTTCCTTGCATTGATAGTTCAGTTCGTCGATGCCATAGAAGGATGTTTGCCCAAGGGACGACTTACGTCCGGGTTTAACGTTGATTTTTTCAATACTGGTTCCCAACCTCCCAACAATAGAGATTATCTTGAACAAATGGATTCGTTACAGGTGGTTGACTCCAGAACTGGAATCCAAAACATCAATCTTTACAATATTAACGTTACGCCCAACTTCCTTTATAACATCTACGGTAGATTCACCAGAGGGGACCGGTTTGGGATCAGACTTTACGGTTATTTCAGAGCTCCCAAAACCGGTTCTTATACTTTCCACGCCGTAAGAGTAGACGATGCTGCAATCATCTCTTTGGGTGATGGTAAAGCTTTGGGCTGTTGTGGTGCCCCATCTTCTGGCTCCAGTTTTCCGGATATCTTCTTGGAATATTCGGATACTGCTTCCAAATCCGCTACTTACGAGTTACAAGCTGGTGTTTATTACCCAATTAAGATCTTGTATTTCAACTATGACACCGCTTATATTTTGAACTTTGCTTACCGTGACCCGGATGGCGTTGTCCATGACCACATTGATAATGTTTATAATCTTCCTGCTCAAGAGGCTGCATGTCCTGCTGCCGTTACAACCACAAGAGTTGGTTTTACTCCCGGTACCACTACTGTTCCATATTCGGGGACCGTTCCAGGAACTGTTATAGTTACCACTACTCCTTCTTATACTACTGTGGTAACTACAGGCAGTCAGCCAGGTACAGCTTCGTTTTTACCTGATGGAACTGGCCCAGGTACTGTAGTTATAACCAGAACTCCTGTGTATACAACCAGAACGACTACTGGTCCAGTAGTGGGGACTCTGACTGTTCCAGCTGTCGGTACCACTCCGGGGACAGTTATTGTGACCAGAACTCCTGTTTATACCACAAGGACCACCACTGGACCAGTGGCGGGAACTTCAACAATTCCTGAAGTCGATACCACCCCGGGGACGGTTATTGTGACTAGAGTTCCAGTTTATACTACCAGGACTACTACAGGCCCAGTGGCAGGAACGCTGACCATTCCAGAGGATGGTACCACTCCCGGGACGGTTATCGTCACTAGAGTTCCAGTTTATACTACCAGGACCACTACAGGCCCAGTGGCAGGAACTTCAACAATTCCTGAAGTCGGTACCACCCCGGGGACGGTTATTGTGACTAGAGTTCCAGTTTATACCACAAGGACTACTACAGGCCCAGTGGCAGGAACGCTGACCATTCCAGAGGATGGTACCACTCCCGGGACGGTTATCGTCACTAGAGTTCCAGTTTATACTACGAGGACCACCACTGGGTCCATAGCTGGTACGGAAACTGTTCCAGAAGATGGAACAACTCCAGGAACTGTTATCGTAACTAGAGTACCAAACTTTACCACCAGAACTACTACCGGCCCAGAAGCTGGTACCGAAACCGTTCCAGAGGAAGGGAGTGTTCCTGGTACTGTTATTGTCACCAGAGTTCCAATTTTGACTACTCGTACCACTACTGGACCTATCGCTGGTACGGAGACAGTTCCAGAAGAAGGAAGTGTTCCAGGTACTGTTATCGTTACAAGAGTACCAAATTTCACTACTCGTACCACCACTGGACCTATTGCTGGTACGGAGACAGTTCCAGAAGAGGGAAGTGTTCCTGGAACAGTTATTGTAACTAGAGTGCCAAACTTTACTACTAGAACTACTACCGGACCTATCGCTGGTACTGAGACGGTACCAGAGGAAGGAAGCGTTCCTGGTACCGTCATTGTAACTAGAGTTCCTAATTTCACCACCAGAACTACTACCGGCCCAGAAGTCGGTACCGAAACCGTTCCAGAGGAAGGGAGTGTTCCTGGTACTGTTATTGTCACCAGAGTTCCTAATTTCACTACTCGTACCACCACTGGACCTATTGCTGGTACTGAGACGGTACCAGAAGAAGAAAGTGTTCCTGGTACCGTAATTGTAACTAGAGTACCTAATTTCACCACCAGAACTACTACCGGCCCAGAAGCCGGTACTGAGACCGTTCCAGAGGAAGGAAGTGCTCCTGGTACTGTAATTGTAACTAGAGTACCAAACTTTACCACCAGAACTACTACCGGCCCAGAAGCTGGTACCGAAACCGTGCCAGAAGAAGGAAGTGTTCCTGGTACTGTAATTGTCACTAGAGTACCAAATTTCACTACTAGAACTACTACCGGACCTATCGCTGGTACTGAAACCGTCCCAGAAGAAGGAAGTGTTCCAGGTACTGTTATCGTTACAAGAGTGCCAAATTTCACTACTCGTACCACCACTGGACCTATTGCTGGTACTGAAACCGTGCCAGAAGAAGGAAGTGTTCCAGGTACTGTTATCGTTACAAGAGTACCAAATTTCACTACTCGTACCACCACTGGACCTATTGCTGGTACCGAAACCGTTCCAGAGGAAGGAAGCGTACCAGGAACAGTTATCGTGACCAGAGTTCCTAATTTCACTACTCGTACCACCACTGGACCTATTGCTGGTACTGAGACGGTACCAGAAGAAGAAAGTGTTCCTGGTACCGTAATTGTAACTAGAGTACCTAATTTCACCACCAGAACTACTACCGGCCCAGAAGCCGGTACTGAGACCGTTCCAGAGGAAGGAAGTGCTCCCGGTACTGTTATTGTCACCAGAGTTCCAATTTTCACTACTCGTACCACTACCGGCCCAGAAGCTGGTACCGAAACCGTTCCAGAGGAAGGAAGCGTACCAGGTACTGTAATTGTCACTAGAGTACCAAATTTCACTACTCGTACCACCACTGGACCTATCGCCGGTACTGAGACAGTTCCAGAGGAAGGAAGCGTTTCTGGTACCGTCATTGTAACTAGAGTTCCTAATTTCACCACCAGAACTACTACCGGCCCAGAAGCCGGTACTGAGACCGTTCCAGAAGAAGGAAGCGTTCCTGGTACCGTCATTGTAACTAGAGTTCCTAATTTCACCACCAGAACTACTACCGGCCCAGAAGCTGGTACCGAAACCGTTCCAGAGGAAGGGAGTGTTCCTGGTACTGTTATTGTCACCAGAGTTCCTAATTTCACTACTCGTACCACTACCGGCCCAGAAGCTGGTACCGAAACCGTGCCAGAAGAAGGAAGTGTTCCTGGTACTGTAATTGTCACTAGAGTACCAAATTTCACTACTAGAACTACTACCGGACCTATCGCTGGTACTGAAACCGTCCCAGAAGAAGGAAGTGTTCCAGGTACTGTTATCGTTACAAGAGTGCCAAATTTCACTACTCGTACCACCACTGGACCTATTGCTGGTACTGAAACCGTGCCAGAAGAAGGAAGTGTTCCAGGTACTGTTATCGTTACAAGAGTACCAAATTTCACTACTCGTACCACCACTGGACCTATTGCTGGTACCGAAACCGTTCCAGAGGAAGGAAGCGTACCAGGAACAGTTATCGTGACCAGAGTTCCTAATTTCACTACTCGTACCACTACCGGCCCAGAAGCTGGTACCGAAACCGTTCCAGAGGAAGGAAGCATTCCAGGTACTGTAATTGTCACTAGAGTTCCAATTTTCACTACTCGTACCACCACTGGACCTATTGCTGGTACTGAGACGGTACCAGAAGAAGAAAGTGTTCCTGGTACCGTAATTGTAACTAGAGTACCTAATTTCACCACCAGAACTACTACCGGCCCAGAAGCCGGTACTGAGACCGTTCCAGAGGAAGGAAGTGCTCCCGGTACTGTTATTGTCACCAGAGTTCCAATTTTCACTACTCGTACCACCACTGGACCTATTGCTGGTACGGAGACAGTTCCAGAAGAGGGAAGTGTTCCTGGTACTGTAATTGTAACTAGAGTACCTAATTTCACCACCAGAACTACTACCGGCCCAGAAGTCGGTACCGAAACCGTTCCAGAGGAAGGGAGTGTTCCTGGTACTGTTATTGTCACCAGAGTTCCAATTTTCACTACTCGCACCACCACCGGCCCAGAAGTCGGTACCGAAACCGTTCCAGAGGAAGGGAGTGTTCCTGGAACAGTTATTGTAACTAGAGTACCAAACTTTACCACCAGAACTACTACCGGCCCAGAAGCTGGTACCGAAACCGTTCCAGAGGAAGGGAGTGTTCCTGGAACAGTTATTGTAACTAGAGTGCCAAACTTTACTACTAGAACTACCACTGGACCTATTGCTGGTACGGAGACAGTTCCAGAAGAAGGAAGTGTTCCAGGTACTGTTATCGTTACAAGAGTACCAAATTTCACTACTCGTACCACCACTGGACCTATTGCTGGCACGGAAACCGTTCCAGAGGAAGGAAGTATCCCAGGTACAGTAATAGTCACAAGAATGCCATACTACTTCACAATTACCACTATCGGCCCAGAAGAAGGCACGCAAACAGTCCCAGAAGAAGGCAGTATTCCCGGTACAATCATTGTCACCAGGACTCCGGATTACAGCAATACCACTACAATTGTGTCCCAAATAGTGTCTAGTCTGTCAGAAAGTGAATGGATTAGCGATGTTTTATCAGATTCATCGATGGAGACCGAGTCTGCTACTGATATTTCAAGTGACGTTTTCTCCGAGAGCCTCAGTACCACTGCAAGTGAACCGGTATCCGATATTTCATCCGAATCTTTAACTGAAAGCTATTCCGAAAGCACTTCTGAGACTGTACTCTCTCAAGCATCAGAATCTGACAGTAGTTTTACTATGAGTCAATCAAGTGTGGTTCTGTCTGATTCTTCAGATAGTTTTAGGACTAGTGAGTCGTTAACATTAACGGTATCTGAGACGTCCTATAGTGTGACGAGTGTTAGTGAGTCTGAAGTTCTTTCCAGTTTCGATGTAAGTTCTAGTGAGTCGCTTGTAACATCATTTAGCATTAGTGAGTCTGAAGGCGGTTCAGTTACTGGCATACCAGAATCATCAATATTTGAAAGCTATAGTAGCGCAAGTGTCAGTGACTCAGAAACAAGTTCAGTCGAAGACTTTTCCAGTTCGGTCGAGCCAAGTTCAGTCGAGACAAGTGCCAGCGAATCGACAACGGTTTCAAGTTCAGCCGAAGCTAGTTCCACTGAAGACTTCTCCAGTTCGTTAGGACCAAGTTCCACCGGACCAGAAGTTTTCTCAAGCTCAGTCGAGGCAAGTTCGACTGAAGAAACCAGTTCAGCTTCAGAAACCAGTTCAGCTGTAGACTTTTCCAGTTCAGTCGAAGCAAGTTCCACTGAGGATTTCTCCAGCTCAGTAGAAGCAAGTGTCACCGAATCGGCAATAGTTTCAAGCTCAGTGGAGCCAAGTTCCACTGAAGGCTTCTCCAGCTCAATCGAGCCAAGTTCAGTCCCAAACCAACCAAGTTCAGTCGAATCAGAAGTTTTCTCAAGCACAGAAGCAAGTTCCACTGAAGAAACCGTCTCAAGCTCAGCCGAAGCAAGTTCGATAGCAGAAACGGGTTCAAGCACAGAAGCAAGTTCCACGGCAGAAAACGTCACAGAAGGCTCCACTCAAATCGTCTCTAGCTCAGTCGAAGCAAGCTCAGTCGAAGCAAGTGTCACAGAGTCAGAAACCGTTTCAAGCTCATTCGAACCAAGTTCCACCGAATCAGAAGTTTTCTCAAGCTCAGTCGAGGCAAGCTCGACTGAAGAAACCGTTTCAGCTTCAGAAACCAGTTCAGCTTCAAAAACCAGTTCAGCTGTAGACTTTTCCAGTTCAGCTGTAGACTTTTCCAGTTCAGTCGAAGCTAGTTCCACTGAAGACTTCTCCAGTTCAGTCGAAGCAAGCTCCACTCAAATCGTCTCCAGCGAAACCGAATCGTTTGAAATCACTAGCACCACCACAAGTCATATCCATTCAGAAAGCAGTTCAGCAGAATCAACTACCAATAACGCATCAGAATCATCAACAACCGATACTATCACCGCAAGTGAAATTGACATTTCTTCAAGTCAAAGCAGTGTCGGTACAAGTGGAGGTTCTTCAGTTTCTAGCACGACCTCAATAACTTCCGTTATCGATTCTTCAACATCTGAAAGTACCACAATTGGCGTATCTGATACCACAACAGTGTCACAATCAGTATCCCACATTATTACATCTAGAACAGAAATAGCTTCTGACTCAACTTCTGAGAGCCAGACCACAAACGAAGGATCCGTTACTAAACTTCCATCTGACACTTCCATGTCACAAATAACTAGCAGCACCACTGACAGTTTGAGTTCCATTACTTCAATCCAACCTGGAACAAGCACCAACACGGCTTTTCTGTCTGAATCGTCAAAATCTCAAAGCAACAGAGGCATTGATACTAGTAGGACTGTCGATCAACCAGGGACATCTAATCCACCTAGAATAAGTTCGATAAGCAGAACCGGGCACATTCCGACTACTATGGTTACATCATTTGATGAGAATCTCACAATTGTAACTGTATGTGAAGAGAATGGGTGTTCGGAAGCCACTTCAACGGTTGTTTCTAATGGAGCTGGAAGTAGTGGAGCTGGAAGTAGTGGAGCTGGAAGTAGTGGAGCTGGAAGTAGTGGGGCTGGAAGTAGTGGAGCTGGAAGTAGTGGAGCTGGAAGTAGTGGAGCTGGAAGTAGTGGAGCTGGAACTAATGGCTCTGGTGATTCAAACGGTTCTAATAGTCCTAGTGGAGCCGGAACTAGTGGAGCCGGAACTAGTGGATCTAACGGTTCAGATAGTTCTGATGGTTCTAACGTTTTTAACGGCTCCCCTGATTCTGAATTTGGCAATGAATCTAATGGATCTAGTGGATCCAATAGTTCTAACGGTTCTGTTAATTCTGATGGCTCTGCTGATTCTAATGGAGCTAACAGTTCTGGCGATTCTGCTAATTCCAACGGCTCTGCTAATTCCAACGGCTCTGCTAATTCCAACGGCTCTGGTGGTTCTGCGGACTCCTCCAATGACTCCAACGATTCCACTTCCACATCTCCTCAACCAGTCCCATTTGAAGGAAAAGCCGCTTCGCAAAAAGTTTCTTTCGTCGCCGTATTTATTGCATTATTGACTTATTTCATCTGATCAAGTCAAACTTTTATTCTTTCTAACGTTAATTATTTCATTTATTCTGTAAAATATATTATTCTTTTTATTTGTTGCACAAGTTGCAAAAATTGCCCAATAAGGAAATGCTCTCAGTGAATCTCAACACCTTTGCGACTACGAAAAACCAACTTTAGTGATAAGGTGTGGATACCAAAACAGTGCCTATTACTGTAAGGAGTGATTGCCAATACAAGTGTCCATTGCTTGTAAGGAGTGGATTTTGCCGAAGCTGCTCTTTCTAGCTGAAGCAGAACTCCTACTTGATAGGAACCACTTGAAATTGGGTCAAAAGCCAAATCACTGTTCTAAAGGGCATTCCGGTATAGAAGGATGCATGTGCTACGGTATGTGCTTTCAAACTGTGTGCGTTACGCAGCCTATTCCGGGTGTAGCAGTTAGAACAGCTGTGAAAATCAGCTCTCTTTATAGTGTAGCAGTGTATGAAAGTGGATGTTTCATAATGTTCCATTTAATACCGCATTAGGCAGTTGCAATGGATGTTCGGTCCAACCACGTCCACAAGCACTCTAATTTCAAGCTAAAGAGGTGTAGCTCGGACTTGTGAATGTTTCAGGTATGCAATCTGAAACACTTGCCAAGAGACGGTATACTGGCCTGGGATCAGACTTTCCTCGTGCGTTTGGCTGCAGCCAGCGCTCGGGGGAGTATTACTGGAATATATTACTTCTACAGAGTCTAAATAAGAAATTAATCGTATAAACTCATTCCTTCCTATAAACTAACCAGAACCAAAGATGTACTTAGGTGGATAAAACGATTCAAGTTACGGGTCGTGCGCGGACCAATATAGACCTAACTGATGGCTAGGACACATGCCATAGACAGGGGGGAGGTTTAAGGGCGTAGACGGTAGCTTAGTGCTTTGAATGACGTACCTAAGCGAGAAACACACACGGAAAGGACGTTTTCTCTGAAAGAACCCGGCCGATGGCTATTACCCTTTTAGGTATTCGCCGAGCCGGCTGCAACAAATATGCAAATGTCTGGACGTTGATGGGGACATATACGCTCTATTGTAACAGAAACCACTTGTGCAGTCTCTATTAAGAGCACTACTATGGACTCCACTGGTTTCTGCGCCAAGATCACCAAGATCACCATTTGCCATTTGCACATAACCCTCTGTATCATGGCAAAGAGCCCCAGCTCCCAACACCTTAGAGCGTTTGAAGCCACCAGCGAACAGGAGACAAGCTCTACTGTATGCAAATCATCCTAAATTGTGCTTAACAATACGCTTAACTCTTAAGTTGAAAGGCACTATTTGTACCTTGGCCCAAACTCTAGCCACAAAAGTGAGTACAGCAGCTGGATTGTAACGATTCCCCTATCAGGAAAGGATCTCCACATGTCTGTCGTAATTAGATCGGATGTGGTATGCCAATTCGGATGCCAAAGTGTTCTCTTGCCGAGAAGCGAACCGGGAAATACCCGATTAGGACTTAACGCCGAGAAACTTATTCTCTGACTTAGGAATCTTTGCATCAAGATAAGCTTTAAGCGGGGTGCATACTCCTCAGACACAGTGCCATAAGCACCCGAATAAACGGTAACGAGATCAGTTCGTATCTAGTGCCATCGGGTGCACCCCAAATCCGAGGTTCCGAGAACGTATACCGGTGCTACCCAATCAAGCAAGTACCGGCACTATAGCTGCGAAAAATGGAACCAAACTACCCCAGCGTACTCTGAAATGGAACAGCTATATAAGAGGTGCAAAAGTATCGAATAGAAGCCATAAAAAGCATAGAAAATCAGCAATGACATTTCCAGAAACAATCAAAGGGTACGCCATACACGGGCAAGCCAATTGGAACCACCCCAAGTTAACAGAATACCAATCCAAGAAGCTCTTGGACCACGATGTGGCCATCAAGGTGGAAAACTGCGGTGTTTGTTCCAGTGACTACCACAATGGGTCCGGGAATTGGGGGCCTCACAATAGACCAGATTTGGTAGTTGGCCACGAAGTAGTAGGAAAAGTGGTAGCAGTTGGCCAAGACGTTAAAGAGATCAAGGTGGGCGACAGAGTTGGGCTTGGATCGTGCTCCAGCTCGTGCGGAGAGTGTGAAACTTGCACCTCCGATAACGAGCAATACTGTCCTAGGGCCATCTATACCTACAATTCGGTCGATTGGAAAGCTGACGACTACGTGACGCAAGGAGGCTACGCTTCCCACGTCGTTGCTAACCAGCAGTTTGTTTTCCCAGTGCCAGATGCCATTAGCAGCGAGCACGCAGCACCTTTGATGTGCGCTGGATTGACTGTTTTTGCTCCTTTGCACAAGGAATTCGGCGACAGTGCGAAGGGCAAGACCGTTGCAGTGGTAGGAATTGGTGGATTGGGCCACTTGGCCGTGCAGTTTGCCAAAGCAATGGGTGCAAAAGTGGTTGCCTTGTCGAGATCATCGTCCAAGAAGCAAGAAGCCCTAGGATTCGGTGCAGACGAGTTCGTTGCCACAGCAGAGCAGCAGGACTGGTCCAAGGATTACTTCAGGGAGTTCGACATCGTTCTTAATTGCGCCAGTAGCTTTAAAGACCTCCCATTAGATGCTATATTGCCAACTTTGAAAGTGGGTGCGGCTCTTGCCCAGCTAGGAGTCCCAGGAGCTGACGATAGCGTTTCGTTCCATCCGTATCAGATAGTGGCCACCAACATCAGAGTGGTGGGATCGATTCTTGGCAGCAGAAAGGAGGCCTTGAAGATGTTGGAATTGGCTGCAAAAAATGGCATCCGCCCCGCGGTAGAGAGGGTGCAGCTCAGTGAGGAAAACTTGGGATCCGCTTTAGAGAGGTGTTCCAAGTCAGACGTCCGCTATAGGTTTGTGTTGACCGGGTACGACCTGGTCTTTGCGTAAATATGGTTTAGTAGTGTGGTCCTATAGGTCTAGTGCCTGTAGGATCATTGTTTGTATATTCAGAATATATTTGTTCGGCTTGTTCTTTCTTTATACCTTTTTCTCGGCTTGACTGGAGTACTGGGAGCCATCTATTCCGTCAAGCACCTCGATCTGGCCACTTCCCAGCTCATTAGCAAGTAGGAGCTTGATTCTGTCTATGTTGGCCAACAAAAACTCTGCAGATGGGGCCAACTCGTCAACGGTTTCTGCCATCTCATACAAGTCCATACCCAAATCCTCGCCTTCTTGCGAAGCTCTTAGGGCCAATCCTGGGATGTGATCGACCAAGAATAGGGTGATGGCTGTCACAAGCCCAGTCCACGCAACAATCGACACCCAGGCCGCTATTTGAACACCCAATTGCCTGAAGTTTCCGTCCACCCAGCCTCCTGCGATCTCGGTGACCCCGTCGTAGCCTGCCACCGTTTTCGACCCAAAGATCCCACACAAAGTGCCACCAACAATCCCCCCTACACCGTGAACTATCCAGGACCTGCTGTAGTCGTCAATTCCAGTCCATTCGTTGAAATGATACAACGTCCTGCATATGGCCGCGGTTACGATCGATGTTAGGGCTGCAGCCCACGGTTTGTAGTAACCACAGGAAGGTGTGATATTGACCAACCCAACAATCACACCATCACAGGCCATCTCCACGGAAAACTTACCGGAGAGAAGCTTATCGAGGCCCACAAAAGTGACACAGGCAAACATCGAAGCGATGATGGTGTTGGCAAAGATATAGCCAGTTCTGACGTTTACAGCCAATAAAGTACCGGAGTTAAAGCACAACCAAGCAGCCCAGATGAACGTGACCCCGATGTACATGGTGGTGTAGTTATGGCCATTGTACTTGGAAATTTTACCAAAATGGGCCCCTTTTTGGTTTCTAGGGCCTATATAGACCGAATAAACCAACGAAGCCGTCCCTGAAGCAATGTGGACAGGCCCACCGCCGGCAAAGTCCAACTCACCCATCGTGTACAACCAGCCATTCGCTCCCCAGACCCAGTACGCAATAGGAGCGTATACCACAATGGTGAAGATTACCGCAATGACTTGGGACGGCAAAAAACGTCCTCTTTCGCCGATTGCACCCAAGAAAATTTGATTGGTTGCAATTGCAAAAAAAACGTTGAAGCAGAAGTTAACTATGGACGGAATTGTACCACCTTCAATCAAAGGACTGGCCTCTTCGTTGTGTAAAGCAGCACTATGGAAATCACCAATCATGACGGATTTAGACGTAGGAGATGTAGCAAGAGAGTAGCCAATAAGGTACCACACAATGCCCACCGTACAGGTGGTCATATAGCCTTGGAACAAGACTTGCACCACGTTCTTTCGCTTAAGTGTCCCACTATAGTACATGGACACTCCTGGAGTGATTAGGAAAACTGCAAACGAGCAGAATAGCACATACACCATATCCGCAGGTTCAAGCGTTGAAGTCTGTTTGTCTAAATTCATTTTGGCCAAGAATTCATTAAATGGCCGGAAATGTGTCTATTTATCTTTGACCTTATCAGTAGATTATAGTCGTGTGGAAACCGACAGGATCCGATTACCGAAAAGGGTAAAAATTTTGAGCAGGGCAGGGCAGGCAGGAGGGAGACAGGAGGGAGACAGGAGGCAGGCAGGAGGTAGGGCACGAGGGAGCACCAGGTCCAGTGGTGGTTGTTGGATGTACTGCAGATAACCGATTCCACAGAAACAGCTAACGAGTTCTATAATTGTCCTGGGGGCTGGGAATACCTGGGACTAGTTAAAGAGCGAGAAGCAGAACAGAACAGCAGAACAGAACAGCAGAACAGCAGAACAGCAGAACAGCAGAACAGTCTGGTAATAACACACCAGTCTCAGGTCACCACAAACTAGCCCTTGCACCCACCAAATCCGAAGTCCACACCCAACAGTCATTTCACCTTTACGAAACAAGCAACTCAAACTCCACAGCACTGCAGATCCTAAGAACCCAAGATCCAGAATTCCAATATGTTTCGTATCGGTCGGGCTCTATACCTAATTCGGACAAGAGGGGTCCAAAAAGCAATAGCAAAGAAAAAAGTTCCATCTGACTGTTTCAGATTCTTAGGCAGTGCGTCATGCACGAGCGCTTACCGCGCATGAAATAGTGCAATAGGGCGCACAGGGCTCGCAACACCGTATATCGCTATTGTTGCAAGTCTTTGTGCGAAGTAAAACTAGCGCAAAGAACAGAGAACCTTACCCAATCGGTAGGCGACGACACCCAAAACGGCTAGTAGTTTCTCTCTTTGCTTCCAGTAAGTCTCAATCCCCACAGAAGTATAAAAAGCAGAGACTTGGGAGCAAAATCTGCACCTGCGTAATGTTGAAGAGTTTAATTGCGTTACTATTTACAGTAGATATCATTTTGGCAATCGATGGTTGTACGCCCCCTCCAGGCCTTCAACCTGGGTACCAAATTGATTTCTTCGATACCGTTCAACAGAATTTGAACCCCGATATCTTCCCTAGTTACCTCCAGACCTTGGACCGTCAACAGCCGGACGAAGCTTACTACGGCATAACTGATATTTATCTCGAAGGAACCAGTATTGACCAGACAACCATGGGCTTAATCTACGGCCGTTACATGGATATCGACCATTTTGGCTTAAGACTTACTGGGTACTTTTTGTGTGAGACTACAGGGACACATACTTTCTACTTGAACGTTGACGATGCTACTATTGTTGCTTTTGGGGACGGTGATGCTTTCGACTGCTGTGACGGTGCTGGCCTGGGTACTGCTTCCTACAGTTTGTACAATAACTGGCCCGATTCTAATACCCACACTTCGCTGTACAGTATTGACCTTACTGCGGGCATCTACTACCCGATTAAGATCTTATACTACAATAGAGGGAACGCTTATAGGTTGAACTTCAACTATGATGACCCCAACGGTGTAAATCATAGAGACTATCCTAATGTGTATCTTCATCCTGAGACCGGCGACGACAACTCGTGTCCTGCCACCACCACCTCGCTTTTGCCTAGTTCCAGCGAGCAGCCTAGTTCCAGCGAACCACCTAGCTCCAGCGAGCAGCCTAGTTCTAGCGAGCCACCTAGCTCCAGCGAGCAGCCCAGTTCTAGCGAGCCACCTAGTTCCAGCGAACCACCTAGTTCCAGCGAACCAGGCTCCAGCGAGGTTCCTCCTAACCCTTCAGATATCCCATCTTCCACCGCTGTTCCTCCACCTGCAAACACTACTACGATCGATCCACCGCACCAAAACACCACCACCACCACCACCTTGCCTGGACCAACCACCGTCGTCCCAGAACCCACCCACATCACAATTACTACCACTACTTGCCACGACAACCAATGTGAAACAAAAACACACACCGGAACTGTAACCACCACCACAGAGTGTACCCAGAACAGATGCGAGCCCAAAACCAACGTCATAGTGACCACAACAAGAATTACCACTAGTTGCAGCCAAGACACCTGTTCTACCGGGACTGAAACAGACACCACCATAGTGCCACATCCTACTTCACCTGCTACACCCGAAGGTCCAGATACCCCTGAAGGTCCAGATACTCACCCCGATACCCACCCAGACACTCCACCCACCACCCCACAAACAGTGGCAGACGTCTCAACCACACCTCAACCTGGTCCCTCCCCAGTGACTACCTTCGAAGGACAGGCCGGATTCCTCAAGGCTCCGTTGGCTTTTGTGGTAGGAATCATGCCCTTATTGGTCTAGCACTGCTGTAGTACCCTCTATTTATCGTTTAGTACATGTATAGGAGGATAGTTTTATGAACAATTTGCAACTTCTCTGGGCTACATATTTCCTAATCGGGCCGCGCATAACAGCGCGTCTCGCTAATGTGCGATCTAGTGGCCGTTGCGCAAAACGCAAACCTCCCTAGCGGGATGGGTTCACCATTTGGCCATATCGCTTACTGTTTGTCGATTCAGCCTTTAATGAACCGGCAAATTCTGACCACCTGATGGTTCGGAATACTTTTGTTCTCGCGGACGTTCCTCGTAACCTTAACTTAGGTTTAAGCTTTAAGGTATAGACTCGAGACCTAAAAAGGAAGGTACGCGGGCGATACTGTCTGCCCAGCCACCGCCGCTAGTACAAATCTCCTCGGGGAAACCTAGTCAAACCTTATTGGTTTCGTAAACTTTGAAGTTTGTAAAACCTTATTGTGGTCGTATAATCCACCTATAAAACAGCTGCAGTGCACCCAAAAACATCAATGTTGAGACTCCTAAGTGTGCTATTGCTCGTTAAAGCGGTTCTAGGATTGCAAAGTTGCGTGCCACCGCCCGACCTAACAGTGGGGTTCCAGGTGGACTTCTTTGATGGTACCAAGCAAACGGGTACCAACTTTACAGATTTTCTTAGGTCTATGGACCGGATACCATCCAATGCTACCGTCGGTGGTGTCACAGATATCAATCTCGATCCCAAGAAGACTTCAGTTTACGGTAGGGAAATGAGTACCGACACTTTTGGGCTCAGACTCACCGGTTACTTCAGTCCTCCTACTACGGGGAGCTATGTTTTCACGTTGGACGCCGACGACGCTGCGTTGGTAGCGTTAGGTGCACCGGATGCCTTCGAGTGTTGTGGGGCCCTTGGACCTAATTCTCCCGGCCTGCCTGGTGAATTGTACAGCTATTTGCCCCAGTCAGACACTTCCAGCCTGCTGTACACCGTTGATCTTACCGAAGGGTTGTACTACCCTATCAAAATCTTGTATTACAATAGAGAAAAAGGCTACAGAATGTCTCTCTCTTACAAAGACCCTCAAGGCGTGGTACAAAACTTGTTCACAAACGTCTATGCTTCCTTGGGTGGGTGTCCGAATGCTGGTGCGGAGCCTGGTACGGATGCTGATGCGGAGCCTGGTACGGATGCTGATGCGGAGTATGGTGCGGATGCTGGCACGGAGCCTGGCACGACTTCAGGCACGGGAGGGTGCGCGGCGCCGCCCGACCTCGCGGCAGGGTTCCAGGTCGACTTCTATGATGGAGTCAGTAAGCTGGTAGCCCAGTCGCTGTACCGTGGGTTTCTTGGAACCATGGAGCAACAGCCCAGCAGTGGTACCATTCGTGGAGTAACAGACATAAAGCTAGACAGTATGATCGTGGGAATGCAGGTCTACGGCAGGAAAATGAATACCGACAGCTTTGGGCTCAGGCTCACTGGGTACTTCGTCCCACCCGAAACTGGGAAGTACGTTTTCACGTTGAACGCCGATGACGCTGCCTTGGTGGCCATTGGTAGCGAAAATGCTTTCCAGTGCTGCGACAGTGCGGGAGCGTCCGCTGGGCCGGAAATTGGTCCCTCTGGCGGGCCCTCGCAGTACCAAGCCTACAGCTACTGGCCGCAATCGGGGAAAGCCAGTCAACTGTTTAGTATTGTTCTTACCAAAGGCTTGTACTACCCGATCAAGATCTTGTATTTCAATAGAGACAGAGGCTATAACTTATTGTTCTATTATACAGGGCCGTCGGGCCCAACACAGAACTTATTCAACAATGTATACTCGCCTTTGACGTCCAAGAATGGCCAGGCGTGCCCCAGACCTTCCACGGTGCCAGCACCTTCGCTCCCCACGGATGTTCCTTCTGGGTGCGAGCCTCCAGCGAGCCTAGGCGAAGGATACCAGGTGGACTATTTCGACCACGTCAGTAATGAGACCGACCCATCGACATACCAGAAGTTTCTCTCACTTATGGACCTACAGAGAAGCAGTGCTACTGTTCGTGGGGTCAGTGATATAGCCATACTCCCTTCTTCGTCCGGCCAGGTTTACGGAAGGCAAATGGACGGACCGTTCGGACTTAGAATCACTGGGTACTTTAAGCCTCCAACGTCTGGTTCTTACAAGTTTAGGTTGAACGCTAATACGGCTGCAATGGTCGCGTTTGGTAGCGCGGATGCGTTTGGCTGCTGCGACACCGCGGACCCAAGCGTTCCTTGGTACGGTGGTAGCGGGAGGAAGTCTCGTACCTTCCCGTTGTATAGTTACTGGCCCGAGTCTGATCACAAGAACCCACAATTATCCATTGAGCTCGTTGGGGGTGTGTATTATCCTGTTAAGATTTTGTTTTACAGTAAAAACCCGCAGGCCTGGTTAAGGTTTTCGTACGCTGGAGCTGATGGTGTTAATTATAATACGGTGGACCATATGTATACGCCGTTGAAGGCGAATAATGGGGGTGCTTGTACCGCCAGCATTACGGAGAGTTCGAAGGTTAGTACGGAGAGCTCGAAAGTTAGTGCTACGCTTAGTTCTACGAACACCACAGCTAGTGCTGTTAGTATGAGTAGTTGGTTGGGTAATGGCACCGCAATCAGTGCCACTGCTAGTACCAATGATAATACGGCCAGTTCGATGACTGGGCCCATAAATGGTACCACTTTTACCGGGGTTAGTTCATTGGCTAGCTCAATGGCTAGTAGCCTGGATATTATGACTGGTTCGATGGACGGCACGGCGATTAATGCCACTGTTAGCACCACTGCTAATGTGTCCGGTACCACAGCTGGGTCTATAAACGGTACGAGCGATGGTATGTCTAGTTCGGTGGCTAGCACCGTGATCAGTTCTATCAATGGCACCTCGATGCTCGGTATGAGTAGTTCTGCGATTAGTTCAATGACGGGGCCCATAAATGGGTCGATAGATAGTTCGAGAACTAATACCATGGTTACTACGACCAGGTCGATGGACAGTACTATGTCTGGTTCCATAGACGGTATCTTGGCTGGTTCCACTGCTAGCACGATAGTTAGTACCACTGGTGCAGTGAACAGAACCATGGCTAGTACAGCTGCTTCATTGCCTACTTCAATGGCTAGTACAACCAGCTCGAACGGTATTATAAATGGTACGGCTAGCGTGAGTAGTTCGCTGGATAGCACTACGCTTAATTCTATAAATGGTACCACCGGTAGTACTACAGTTAACGCCACAGGGGCCACCCATAGTAATAGTTTGATGGATAGATCCACCGTCAAGCCCATAAATGGCAGCACCATTAGTACTATGGACAGCACTGCTAGCACCACTGCGCGTAGTTTGATGGCTAGTACGACGTCAGGCTCTATTAATAGTAGTGTTATTAGTTCTATAAATGGCACTACAGTCAGTATTCCTAGTTCAATGGATAGCATTCCTGGTTCAATGGATAGCATTCCTGGTTCAACGGATACTTCTATTGCTAGTACCATGGAAAGTATGGGTAGTCCGATCACTAGTACCATGGATAGGTCCATGGATGCTACCACAGCTAGTACGGCTAGCTCAATATCTGGTTGGCTGGAAAGTCCAATGCTCAATACAACAGATGTTGCAAGTGGCACCACAGATGGTGGTAGTATCATTAATTCAATGTCCAACCCCAAAAATGGTACCACCGCTACTACGATGGGTAGTATACTAGATAGCACGACTGGTAACGCGCATAGTACGATGGATAGTACTATTGTTAGCACCAGCGCGCCTGATAGTATTGCTGATAGTACCACTGCTAGCGCGGATGATAGTACCACGTACAGTAGCTCCGGTAGTGCCTCAGAGAGTACTACTAGCAAGACTGCTAGTATCGCAGATAGTGCCACCGGTACTACGAGGGAAAGTTCGATGGACAATACGATGGATAGTAGCATTATTAGTAACGTGGGCAGTACAACAGGCAGTGCCACTGATAGCACAGCTGATAGTGCCACAGGTAGTAACACTGGTTCCACAGACAATAACACTGGTTCCATAGTTAGTACTACTGATAGTGTCACTACTAGTAACGGTACTGCTAGTGCCAAAAATAGTACTAAGCAGAGCAGCATTATTAGCACCACTGGTAGTGCTACAGCTAACACCACAGCTAACACCACAGCTAACACCACAGCTAGTACCACAGCTATCAGAACCACTGGTACCGTACCAAGCTCCACCGCCACGCTTAACCCCAACCCAGTCAGCTCCATCTCAGCAAGCTCCCCAAGTTCTTATTCCGGATCCACCAGTGGATCTACATCTCCACTGAATTGGCTCAGCTCTAAGTCTAGCGGGCACAGTGCTTCCTCCTTTGTCTCATACGGACCCTCGAATGTTTCAAATGGTTCTAGTTCATTGGGAGAGGTCTCCAGTGCGAGCAGCGCGGGAACCACCACGGCTCCCTCCAATACCACCACAAGCACCGATAGTTCCATCAGTGACTTTGGCAAAGATATTGCCAGGCTGAAGGTTTCCTCATTTGCACCATCGAGCGGCCCATCAGCCGTATCCCGTACCACGGCTGTCCCTTCTACTGCTTCCAACTTTAGTGCCAGTTTTGCAGCCAATTCTAGTGCGAATTACCAAACTGCGACCACCGCCTCCAGTCCTGGCGGTGCTGGAGCTACTGGCGGTGCTGGAGCTACTGGCGGTGCTTCGGCTGCTGGGGATGCTTCGGCTGCTGAAGATGCTCTGTCGAATTTAGGGCCATCCGCTGGTTCCTTGTCTCACAGTGGAGAGAGTGAGTATATTTCCAGTGCTTTGAGCACGGTACCATCCGGTCCTTCGTCCAGTCCGTTTTTGTCCAGTCCGTCTGCGTCCAGTATCGTACCATCGTCACTTTTTTCGGCACCTTCTGCTATCCTGTCCAGTCTGGCTGATGCCTTTAGTTCTGAATCGGTACCTTCGGGCCACGAAACGGCAGCTGAAACCATAAACCATTCAACACATGCTGCACTGTATGGTTCAGATTCGGCTACACTTCCAGGGTATAGTTCTGGTTGGCCGAATCACCCTTCGGCTGGTACAGGCGACCCTTCGACACCGTCTTCCAGTGCTTTAACTACTTACAATGAATCCGTTGAGTCAGCTCAATATGTGTCCATTACCACCAGATTCCCATCAACGTACGGTTCTGATTCTTTTACCGTTCTGAATTGGGAGAGTAGTTATTCTTCGTGGGACGAACCTAAGCCCAGTGGAGCAGCTGGAGCAGATGGAGCAGCTGGAGCCGCGCCTGGTGCTAGTGTTACTACGTCCCGTGCTATTTCCAACGTCACTGGTGCCATGGCTGACGCCTCTGCCGCACCTGGCACGACTCGTGTTTCCAGCTCTGACGAGGTTTCCAGTAGGATTAGTTCCGGTGTTGGTAGTTCCAGATCTGGCGTTACTTCCGGGGCCGCTGGTGCCATTTCTGGTGTTGCGTCTAGTACTACTACTTCAGGCGCTCCTGGTGCCACTCCTAGTACCACTTCCCACGGACCCAGTACTTATGCAATTAGTGACGAGTCTGCTTCCTATTCTGCTTCCATTTCTGGCTCCAATGCTTCCTTTACAGAGTTGACCAGAAATCCTACGGCAACAATATCCGGTACCATTACTGGTGACACGATTTCTGGTTCTTCTGAAAAAGGTTTGGGCTCTGGTGGTATCTCCAGTGATTGGACTAGTTCCATGAGCGTGTCTGTTATCAATACCTCATCTGGTACTACGTCTGGTGCCAGTGGTACTACGTCTGGTGCCAGTGGTACTACGTCTGGTGCCAGTGGTACTACGTCTGGTGCTAGTGGTACTACTTCTGATGCTAGTGGTACTAATCCTGGTTCCAGTGTTTCTTCTTCTGATGCTAGTGGTACTACGTCTGGTGCCAGTGGTAATACTTCTGATGCTAATGGATCTAATACTTCTGAGGCTACTGGATCTAATACTGGTGCTAGTGGTACTTCTTCTGGTTCCAGTAGCACTGCTTCTGGTATCACGGCTGGTGCCAGTAGTGCTATAACTCGTGCTAGTGGTTCTACTTCTGATGGTAGTAGTGCTACTTCCGGTGCCAATGGTACTCCTTCCGGTGCCAGTGGTAATACTTCTGATGCTAGTGGTACTTATCCTGGTTCCAGTGGTTCTACATCTGATGCCAGTGGTTCTACATCTGATGCCAGTGGTTCTACATCTGAGGCCACTGGATCTATGCCTGGTGCTAGCGAAACTATTCCTGGTTCCAGTAGCGCTGCTTCTGGTATCATGGCTGATACTAGTGAAACTACTTCTGATGCTAGTAGTGCTATAAATCGTGTTAGCGGTACTACGTCTGGTGCTAGTAGGGCTATAACTCGTGCTAGTGGATCAACTTCTGAGGCTACTGGATCTAATACTGGTGCTAGCGAAACTATTCCTGGTTCCAGTAACGCTGCTTCTGGTATCATGGCTGATGCTTCTGGTACCATGTCCGGTGCTAGTGGTACTACGTCTGTTAGCAGTGCTTCGTCTGGTACTAATTATGAGACCAGCGATACCACTTTCGGTGCTAGTGGTACTACTTCCGGTGCCAGTGGTAATACTTCTGAGGCTACTGGATCTAATACTGGTGCTAGTGAAACTATTCCTGGTTCCAGTAGCGCTGCTTCTGGTACCACGGCTGATGCTTCGTCCGGTGCCAGTGGCACTCCGTCTGTTAGCAGTGCCTCGTCTGGTACTAATTATGAGATCAGCGATGCCACTTCCGGTGCTAGTGCTATGCCTCGTAAGTCCATCTCTAGTACTGCACCAGACACTTCCAACTGCCCACAGTGCCATCATTACACCACCACGTTCACTGGCACTTACCCAGACGGTACGGTGTCAACGGCCACTGCGGAAGTGGACATCACCACAGACCCTAAAGGTAGCATCTTTACCACCACAGCATGTCCGCAATGTACCAACTATATCACCACCTTCACTACCAACTCCAACGGTATCATTATGACAAGAGCGGGTCACGTGACGATTCTGAGAAATGCCAACGGTTTAATTTTTGCAGCCACTAGTATGGACGGTGAATATCGTGCTGTCAACGATACTACCACTACCAATGCTACCACCGATGTTCCTGTAACCACTGGGGCCAGTGCATCATTTACCACGCCCGGACCTATGGCAGGAGACGCCGGCTACTCGCTTTCCTTTGCAACAAGCACGGCGTCACACACCACAGGGATCACCAACGATGGCCCACATAGTCCCAGCCATACCACTAGCACCGCCGGTAGCGTTTCTGGTGCGCCTGAAGCTACAGACCCCAACAGAGACGCGATGACCACGGAAAGAGACTCAGACAGAGAGACTAGAGCTACTGATATCAATGGTAGTAAGCCAGCCTCCACGGGAGGACCCAGTAGGTCGTTCCTGGGACCAACGAGTAAACTGACCTTCGACCGAACTACTAAGTGGTCGGAGCATGGCGCTGAACGAGAGCGTACTGCAGATTCCAGCGGTACAGCCAGTAGATTGACCCTGGTATCACCAAGCCCAGCTAGTAAACTGTGGCCAATGCATGACACTGTATCAGAAACCACTGCCGATTCCAACGGTGCAGCAATTAGTGACAGAGAGAGCACCGGTGCCAACAGCACTACCCATTCCAACGGTAAGAAAGAAGCAGCTGGAGCTGAATCCAACGACTCACTGGGAGTTGCAGCTAAGGGCTCCGATGGACAGGGTCCTAACTTTGTCTCGGAAGCCACTGTTGATTCGCCTACTTCAACAGTGCCAAGCTCAACAGACACTAACGGTGTAAGCACCGGTGAGACCGCTAAAGGCGAGACCACTAAAGGTGTAGATGATACTAAAGATGCCACTAACAACGGTGCTACCAAAACTAGCGGTATAAAGACCGGCAGTACCACTGACACTGACCCCGAAACCACTAACGGTGGAACACAAAGTGTACCAACCACAGTAGAAGTATCGAGGACCTTAGCGTCACATTTGTCAATTTCCACTTATTTGGGTACTGCAAATATACCTGTGCCACATGCAGGACTCGTTCTATTACCGTTCTTGATCTATTTTTAATTTCTTACCTTCTGTTGTTTATATTTTCGTTTCCTGCCTATAGGATTTTATTTTTTAATATACATTGCTTTTTATGCCGCCATGATTTTGCAGAGGTGCAGCTGCATATTACCAATTTGGGACGCGCATCTCGCAGCTACAACCTCCGTTTCGGTCAATAAGGTTCGAGCAGGTTGTTGGGCCGACTGGCTTTGTTGGGCATGAAGTGGGAAAGAGCCGGGAAAGATCTGGGAAAGACCTGGGAGAGTGCCAGGAAAGTGCCAGGAAAGTGCCAGGAGAGCCAGGAGAGCCAGGAAAGTGCCAGGAGAGCCAGGAGAGCCAGGAGAGAGCTGCAATCAAGTAGCCTATGGTTCTACAAGTTGCAGCCAGTATCGTGTCGGATCCTGCTCCCTGTATCCTGCTTGGCGGTCTCCACCTCGCCTAGCTCAACATTCAAGCCCCAAAATGAGACCATCTTTCCAATAGCCGTATCCCTTATTAGCAAAGAGTCAGCTTCAAGTAACTCCCATACCTCTTTAGGAAGACGCATGCAAGCGCAGAATCCTCCCAGTTCAATCCGGACTTGCATCTAATTATATAATCAGGTCAAGAGCACATATCCGTATGCAATGCACCTGAATGTTTGCATAATGTAACAGTATCCCGATAGGAGGAGGGTTCAGATCGCCAGCTGCACAGAAGGAGTATCAAATTCCTCTTAGGCCATTCCCTTTTGTATATTCTCGGAATGTATTGCTTAACCGTAACATTGGCCTTCTATGCATACGGGTTGGTAGCCTGATACCGTTTGGGTCTACTCCGGGGTTCCTTCCATTCTGTGTGGCGTAATTATAATCACTGTGGTATTATGCAGGCCACATCCATTCTATTGTCGGTACCCTCTGGACAGTCATTAATAGCGTCGGTACGGTGAATAAGTCTCCATTAGCGTCAGTAGTGACAATGACTTCACCTGTTCCAGTTGAGACACTTCCATTGATTGCCTAGTTATAGCTCTGGCTGTTGGCCGGTGTTCTTGTTGGCGAGTCCCTTAGCCACAACGGGAGACTGCTTCGGCGCCTCCTGTACTAAACAGGTCACACCAATATCTTCTTCCAGTCTATGGCGCTAGCTACCCACTTCTGGCTTACATTGACCAATAGTTAATGGATTGTATGTCACGTGACCAGGAAATATGGTAGTTTTTTTTTGAGTCTCTTGTCAATGGCTCTTTCGGCTATTGTTGGTGTCAATGACTTTTTTTCCCGGTACAGGTCGCCGTAATGGGTCTCCGGCCATCGATCGTAATGGCCCCAGGGATATTAATTTGCTTCGTCAAGTTGTTGGCTACTCCTACGCCAAAATCTGTCGTAGACGATGAAAGATTCTTTTCTTTCAACGCCTGTCAGTACGACTTCCTCCGAGACCATTGACTTGCTACACTTTCTTGTTCACTCCTGCCCTTTTTATATGGTCTTTAAGTTAACAATGGTCGCTTCAGCCCTTTGATGGACTAGTCTATGATGTAATCGGTGTCACAAGATATGGATCACGTGATACAATAAAGAGATAATCGCGATTGTTATCACGTGACCTCAATAACCACTAATGATTGTTTTGGTGTAATCGTCTAACTGTTATTACTGTTGTTGTGTCACTGGCAAACTGTTGGTTTCTCTTTGTGTGTGCTCTTTGTCTACTTCTCTTGTTTCTGTAGGGTAAATCAGGCTACTTTTCGGCTAAAGATGTAGGTGGCTGGAGAGTGCCATGTCACGTGAGACCCAGTATACGGTGTAAGTTCTTCCCAGGATGAAATTTACGGAATTCAAATCCTAAAACAAGCCATCTGGACAGATGTTGCAACAGTCATATGGTGGAGCCAGCGCAAACACAGAACGCAGAAAGCAGAACACAAGGCAGCACACCCACAGTACTATTGCACAGTGCATCATAGCATAGCACAGTAGAACATCAGTACACAATTCAACACCTCTAGTACCACCCAACACAAAAGACGCTAACCATAGGTCCATCTTTACCCCCTTGCACATGAATATCTGGTCTAAAGGGTTGCTTGACCGGCAGTACACTACCCACATGTCCATTCTTGTAGATAACGTTACCCAATTAAGCTATTGTTCAAGCAGTTTCAAACGTCAATCTTGGAAACTAGCCATAATAGACCCTAACAATATACACTTAGGGTAAAGTTTCGTACTAATGGGCCTATTGTTGGGGCCTATTGAACTATTATTAGTCCTATTGTTCCGAACAATCTATACGGTACGCGCACGCCCGGTAAAAAAATTTCTTCCTATTCCTACGCTGGTTTGGTGTATGCAGGAGTTTTGCAACAATAGGCCCTGACACTAACAAATAGCTCATTATACAAACCATATAAATAGAAGGAGATGTCAGTAGAAGACTGCAACACAGCAAAATGGCCGGGTCTATCTTTATGTTACTAGCAGTGGCTATTGGGTATTTTGTTATTAGACAACTCCATCATGAATACTTAAAGAGGAAGTGGGGGTGTAAGCCGATGTACAAGGTGAAGCAATTGCCGTTAGGGTTGGACTATTTGTACCACGCAATCGTCGGGTTCCAAGAAGGGTTTGACTTTGAGCTTCTTTCGTACCTTTTTGAGCTTAGACAGTGCAATACCTTTAGAAATAGGGTGGTCCATAAGAAGATAGTAGAAACAAACAG
The DNA here is from genome assembly GCA_030571995.1 of Yamadazyma insecticola. Classification (NCBI taxonomy): domain Eukaryota; kingdom Fungi; phylum Ascomycota; class Pichiomycetes; order Serinales; family Debaryomycetaceae; genus Yamadazyma; species Yamadazyma insecticola. The sequence goes on from JAJLZB010000008.1 coordinate 47,981, forward strand.
TCCTGAGAACTTAAAGTTTGCTCTTGCTACCAAGTTTGAACATTTCACTCTTGGGACCAGAAAGCACAATTTTAGGGCAGTCATCGGAGACGGGATTTTTGCAACCGAAGGTGAAAGGTGGAAGTTTTCAAGGAATTTGTTGAAACCACAATTTGCTAGAGACCAGTTAACACACTTGAGTTCGGTAGAGCCTCATATTCAGCAGTTTGCAAAGCACTTGAAGAGAGCCAAAGGGTCGGCAATTGACCTCCAGCCGTTATTCTTCAAGTTAACTTTGGACATTTCTACGGAATTTCTCTTTGGTGAGTCCATTGGTTCGTTGGAAAGGGCTTACAATGAAGGCTCCACCGTTACAGACTTCGAGAAGTCTCTCGATGCCGTGCACAAGAACTTCATGATCAGGTTGATCTTGTCGAGGTTTTGCTGGGTAGCCAATACCAAATCGTTCCTTCAAGGTGTAGCAGGGATCAAGAAGTTCGTGCAAGATTACGTCGATGAAGCTCTTGCAACACCACCTGAGAAGCTAGCTGAAAAATCCAACGGGGGCTACGTCTTCCTTTACGAGCTCACCAAGTACACAAGAGACCCAGAAGTCATTCGAGAAGAGCTCTTGAGTATCATGTTCGCCGGAAGAGACACCAGTGCTTCTTTATTCTCCACATTGTTCTATGAGCTTTCAAGGAACCAGCAGGTTTGGGACAAGTTGAAAGCTGAAATTTATGAAAATTTTGGTGACGGTGACAACGTCAGGTTCGAAGACATCACGTTTGAATCGATGAAAAGGTGTAAATACTTGAAATGGTGTATTAACGAAGCTTTAAGGTTGTACCCTCCTATTCCTTTACACGTCAAGGCACCGTGCCACAACATGGCTCTACCAAGAGGAGGTGGGAAAGACAGCCAATCGCCTTGCTTTGTAACTCCTAATAATACCATTTTCTTCAACGTATTCTCCATTCAAAGACTGCCGGACGTTTACGGAAAAGATGCCACCACTTATAGACCTGAAAGATGGGAGAATTTGAAGCCTGGTTGGTCCTTTATGCCTTTTGGAAGCGGCCCCAGAGTGTGCTTGGGCCAACAGTACGCTTTAACTGAAGCTGCCTATGTCACCATTAGATTAGCTCAATTGTTCCCCAATCTTGCATCTGCCGACCCGGAAAGATCCGTCCCAATTGCAATCACTTCTTTGCGTTTGAAGAAAGGTACCCAAGTAACTGTTTAATACGCCGTTCGAATCGTTCCTTATATATTTACATATACAAAGACTTTTGTTTGTAGATGTCGCTGTAGCTGATGCACTGGAATTGTCTCTTGATCCTCTTTGTAGCCCCATCGTCGTAGAAGAACTGGTCTGTAGGACCCCATCCGAACGGCCCAGGTCCCCACGTCGGTGTGTAGCAGAACTGGTCCGGCCCACAGTGCTGGGAGCAGTCGTAGCCAATAGTCCAGTCTAGTGACCTGATAAATTCCGATACTCTTTTCTGTAGCTCATGGAGCTCTTTGACGTCAATCTCTTCGCTTGTGCCGAACTCGTACACTGCAAAAACCAACCGGGCAATCTCGTACTGAACCTTAAACACAGAAGACAAGATCAACGCATCGTTGCCGTGCAATTCCGACGTGTGGTAGACGTAATCGTCGACCAACATCTTCAAAGACACATCTGGGTGGAACCCAGACCCGTTGGCAGCGTCTGAGTACCTTCTTATGAGATTAAAGGTGAATAATTGAATGCCTTCGGCCACTTTGGCCGTGTCTTGCTGGTGCAAAGTCGTATTAATATTGGTCAACAATGGTCCAAACTTCTGCACTATCAGGTTAGTGATGGTCTGCCAATTGGTTCCACTAGAAGGATCCGTTACTTCGCCGTACAACTGCTGTATTTGCAGCCTAACTTCGCTTTGTAGCTCGGCAGATACGTTGTAGATTCTCCTGGTGTAGGTGTCTGGACTGATATACGTTCTGTTCAACAAAGTGACGATATTGGACATATCAAGCAAGATTCTAGCGTCACCGTGGTCGACAAAATGGCCACTTTGGGCCCATTCCCAGTCAGACATCGTCGAAATTCGGTCCAAAAGGACCGATTTATTCACTTTATCCCCCGAAAAGTCCATCAAATCGTCAATAGATGGGATCCTGGTATGGTGAACCACCTCTATATCTCTGTGGAAATCACATAGAATCATCTCAAACCCAACTTCTAGCCTTATGATACCCTGTAGGCCGAACTGGGCACCCCATTTGCAGATAATCTCGGAGGATTCCCGTTCGCGGATGGGCCCGTTGGTCAAATTGGCCAAAAGCCGTTGCTGGTCCATTTCTGGGTCCCTTTTTGCAGCAGAAGCCCCGTCCAAGTAGATGATTTTGGTCAATGGGACTTTGTTGCGGAGGGTAAAAAGGTGGGCCGGGGAGGATTCTGGGGACGATGGGGAGGAATTCGGGGCCGAAGAATTCGTTCCAGTGCCCACAAATGTCCCAAACAAGTAGCTGAACTCGCTACTAAAGGCTATCCATTCAAACAGGTCCGGTAGTTCACCATTTGACCTGGCGTGGTACATCCGGGTGTTGGCCGGGATATAGGCCGGAATAAACGATACGCCCACCGGGTGGACATTGGAGTCTTTTTGCTTCAACGCTCCCTGGACCGTATTGAATACAGCCGTAGCGTTGGCCAAGTCAATAGGGAAAGCCTGGTGGAGTTTGAAGGGGTCCACAGTCTGGAAACCTTGGGACAAGCTCCCTGGGTCTTCCCGTACACCCAAACGACCCAGAAAAAAAGCAGCAAGCACAGAAACAGCAGCGGGTTCCAAGTAGCAACTTATTAGTATCACATTCACCACAAACAAGCAGCCAAAGACGTAGCAGTGGAATAAAGAAATAGTCATTGCGATAAGCGAATCGGCTTTCGCAGCCATTCACTTTTATGGCATCTGATTCGTATGCGGTGCACGCACTACCGCTCCTACATATAAGCGCAATACTTGCAAAAAACACAAAGTTTCGTATTACTACATAAAAGTATAAAGGAAAATGAAACGGAAACCAAGGGGAAATAGGCGCTCTTTATACCTGGCCATTTGGTACGTTACCAAACCGCCTTGCCAAGACCTAATGTTTCAGATAATGTTTCAGAAGGGCGTGTGCGAACCACACACAATAAGGTGTATTCAATCATTGACATTTTTTTGGTCATCTTGGATGCCATTTTGGATGTCATTTGTGTGGGAAGACTCTTGGACCATTTTCTGCCAGCGATATGCTTCATTCTGCCACCATAACGTGTTGCTATTGGCAGCACAAAGCTGTGCTTCTAGCTCCTTGACTCGATTATCTAGCACATCGATTTCCTCTTGTCGTCTCTGTCTGTACCTTCTTGCAGCCATAGTATTTGGTTTATTTTGGGTTGATTTGAAAGAAATAGGCTTTTGTACACTCCTATTTTTACGTTTATCGATTCTTTTGCGGACACGGTCCAAGTCTGAAGGGTGATTAGCGATCCAGACGAGCGGAGGAGGGGCAGCGGAGTCTGAAGCAGACGGACCAGAAGAGTCTGAAGCAGACGGACCAGAAGAGTCTGAAGCAGACGGACCAGAAGAGTCGGAGTCGGAGCTAACAGCAAATGTAGAAGCAAAGGCCGAAGGACCAAAAGACTCACCAAAAGACTCACCAGAACTGACACCACCCACTTCACCCACTTCATCCACCCCATCCACCCCATCCACCCCATCCCCTCCCATAAGATCATCAATATTCAACAGAACGCTCTCTGGCACATTCACTAGTAATTGGTTCCATTCCCACTCGAAGTTGATAAGTTCTAAGGCGTCGGTATTAAGTTAGTCCGACGCTACAATCCCTTAATACTGTTAAAGATCGTATTAAAGCTACTTTGAAAGGAGGCAGATACGGCCCCATTTATAGGCCGTTTCCCAAATAGGAAGGTGAGTAATAGTCCAAAATAGGAAACCGCGGTGCCGTGGGAAACAAAAGAACCAAAAAAGAGGCTCACGTGCTGCAGCTCACGTGCCGCGAGCCCTATAACTGTCAAGGTGGACAAGGAAGAATGTATAAATATGTCAGTTCCTCTTGAATCCAAAGGATTTGGGACCATGTCGATGACATGGGTACCTGATCCACAGCCATTCAGCCAATCGATCGAAACACTCAAGTATGTTTATGAAAAGTATGGAGTCAAGTACTTCAATGCAGGAGAATTCTACCAATTTGATGAAAAATTCCATAACTTGAAGCTAATGGCAGCCTTTGTCAATGAGATCGGAGACCCGGAGGTTACTATTTGTATTAAGGGAGGACTTGACGAGAACTTTGTACCCAATGGGTCAAGGGAGTATCTTTCCAAGTGTATTTCCAAGTGTATTGGGTTTTTTGGACCTGTTAAGCCAAAGATAGTTTATGAGATGGCTAGAGTGGATAGAAATATCGATATTGAGGAAACCATGGGGTACTTAATGGAGCACGTGAAGAACGGAGATATTGACGGAATTGGGATTTGTGAAGTCAACGCCAAAACATTGGAAAGAGCTGCAAAAGTAGCACCTATTTCAGGAGTGGAGATTGAATTGTCTTTACTTGTTCAGGACCCCCTTCGAAATGGGGTCGTTGAAGTAGCTTCAAAGTATAAGATTCCTATAGTAGCTTACTCTCCATTGGCTAAAGGGTTATTGACCGATGACGCCATAGAAAATGAACAATTCTTAGATAAACACGGAGATGGAACAACTACAAGCCATATTGAAAGGTTTTCATACGATAACTTTAGCAAGAATAAAAATGAAATTAAAAAGCTATATACATACGCACGTGACCGCGCGCACGTGCCACTTGAAATTTTAGCATTGAGTTATTTAACAAATTTACAAGGGCGTCAAATGTTTGGAATTAGCAACATTACCAAGGTCGTGCCTATAGCAAGTGGTAGTACACGGGAAAAGGTTGATAGGAATTATGCCACGGTGGAATTAAGTGACGAGCAGATGGCGGAAATCCAGGCGATAGTGGACGGGCTTAAGATCCACGGGTCCCGGGCCAATGCAGCCATGGAGAGGCTGTTGAATGGGTAGGAAGGGACCAGAGCCAGCTGAGTTGCTCGTGCGCTGCTCGTGCGCTGCTCATGTTCTTCGCTGCTCATCGCTCGGCCCGGACATATCGCGGACATATCGCGGCGGAAATGTGGCCATTACTAATGTGACATCATTGCAACAGTATTGCTCTTCGGATAAATTTAGTAATGTAAATTTCTTTTGAATTCTGCAGATCCGGAAAAATACTCAACGGTTTCGAAAAATATAAATTGGCTCATCTCTTCCAAACGCTTTTTTTTTAACAATACCAAAATGTCAGTTCCACAAACAATTAAAGGATTTGCATCCTCACAAGAAACCTGGGATCACCCTAAATTAACCGAATATACAGCCAAAAAGTTCCTCCCACACGATGTAGCTATCAAGATCGATTGCTGTGGGATCTGTGGTAGTGACATCCACACTGCCAAGGGAGCCTGGGGGAATACCCAAAGAGACGACTTGGTCGTAGGACACGAGATTGTTGGGGAAGTCATTGCCGTTGGTGAGGACGTTACCGAGGTAAAAGTCGGTCAAAGAGTCGGTCTTGGTGCCCACTCTTCTTCTTGTGGTGAGTGTAAAATGTGTACCAGTGCCAACGAGCAGTACTGTAAGAAACAAATCCAAACTTATAACTCCGTTGACTGGAAGGCCGATAATTATATCACCCAAGGAGGTTACGCATCTCATGCCATTGCCAATATTTCACACGTTTTCCCTATTCCTGAATCGATTCCTTCGGAGTACGCCGCTCCGTTGATGTGTGCCGGATTAACTGTTTTCTCGCCAATTTTCCGTAGCTTAAAAGGTGACGGTAAAGGAAAAACCGTTGGGATTGTTGGAATTGGTGGATTGGGTCACTTGGGGATCCAATTTGCCAAAGCTTTAGGTGCTAAAGTGGTTGCCTTCTCCAGAGGCTACTCCAAAAAGGAAGAAGCCTTGAAATTAGGTGCCGATGAGTTTGTAGCCACCGGGGAAGAACCAGACTGGAACGTCAACTACGAAAAGGAGTTCGACTTGATCTTGAACTGTGCCTCCAGTTTCACCGACTTGAACATCGAAAAATACTTCAGTGCCGTCTCTCTCGGTGGTAGTATCATCAATGTTGGTGCCCCATCCATGGAGGAAACCATGCAATTCCATACTGCTCAATTCATCTTTGAAAACGTCTTTATCGGAGGTTCATTGGTTGGTAGTAAAAAGGAAGCTTTGGCCATGTTGGACTTGGCTGCTAAAAACAAAATCTACCCGGTCATCGAAAGAGTACAGCTCAATGAAGACAACTTGAGTAAAGCTTTAATTAGAGCTGAAAAATCTGATGTTAGATACAGATTTGTATTAACAGACTTTGATAAAGCTTTCAATTGAATAGACTAAATAAATGATAGATTAATGGCCTTTAAAATCTTGTGCTGTGATGTTTGACTTGTTGCACATTTGCTGGAAGATGCTGTTGGGCATATTGAACAAGTTCCACGGCGTATCGAACTCTTGAATCTCTCCTTTCTCTAGCACGAGGATTTTGTCGTAGTTGACGATGGTCTTGAGCCTATGGGCGATGCACAAGATGGTGCAGTGGCCGAATTCTCTTACAATGGTTTCCTGGATCTTCCCATCGGTCTCGTAGTCCACAGAAGATGTGGCTTCGTCCAAGATCAAGATTTTACTGTCTCTGACCAACGCTCTGGCGAACGCAATCAACTGACGCTCTCCCAATGAGAAATTGGCCCCTTCGTCCTCTACCACTTGGTCCAAATGGAATTTGTGCAAGTTTTCATCGAGCTGCTTGGTGATGGCTTCTAGTTTGGATCCTTCAATTAATCCGGATCTACGGAGCGAATCCCAAAGTCTTTCGTCCGAACTTTCGCCAAATGGGTCCAAGTTCTTACGAATAGTTCCTTTGAATAGCACCGGGTCCTGTGGGATAATTGAGAGTTTCGATCTCAAGTCTCTTAGTCCCATTTCCGAGATGTTGAGCCCGTCGATTAGAATGTGTCCTTGGTCCAATTCCGAGATTCTATAGAGTGCTGTCATTATAGACGATTTACCAGCCCCAGTTCTACCACAAATCCCGATTTTAGCTTTTGGAGGTACCGAGAAGTTTAAGTTCTTGAGCACCAATGGGAGTCCTGGCCTGTAGGCCAATGAAACGTCGTTGAACTCGACTTTCCCGGCTTGCGGCCAGTCAGAAGGAGGAGTCTTTTCCGTGATAACATACGGAGCTTCCTCGTCCAAATTGTACGCATATTCACAGAGTCTTTCCACCGAGTTCATCTCATTTTCCACTTGCGAATACGTCCTGATCAAGAAGGACAATTGGCCCGAGATTTGGATAACAAACGAAACAACCAATCCGGCAGAAGCTGCACTGATATCAAACACAGTAAACACGCAGAGTAACGTGATCACCAAACTCATGATGGCTGCGATTATATCGAGATTGACACCGATCCAACGTTGGAGCGCAATGGTTACGTAGTACGCCTCGTTCATTTTGTTGATGTAGTGGTCACATTTCTGGGAGAATCTGGACTCGGAGTGGTACGCCTTGATGGTGTTCATTCCTTGTAAAGTCTCGTTGAAGTTGTTATAGACAAACGATCTCTGGATAGCTTCCAACCGTTTGACTTCACGAGACGAAGCCTGGTAGTAGCTGGCAAACGATACAAAGATCACGATCAAAAATGGAACGGCAATGGCGAACCATGGCAAGTAGATGATGCACATGATAAGAATCCCGATGATGGACCCAAAAGTGAAGATAAAGAACCTCAATTGGTCACCTATCTCGTTGTCCAAGACATCTGTGTCCTTGGTGAACCTGTTCAAGATCCTCCCCATTGGCGTGGTGTCCAAAAATGACATGGGCGAGTGGAGAACCTTGTCTATGGCCAAGATATTCAAGTTTCTAGAAGCTGTGTTGGTCAAGTAAGCAATGGAACTGAACAACGCAGACATAAGGAAGAACGTCAAGAACGTGAACATGATATAGATTCCAATGTAGAAGCTGTCGGGTCTATCGAAGCGGTACTCCAACCAGAAAGATAACCAAGTACTGGTAAACAAGAAGGAGAACGTGGCGATGGACACCAAAACCAACACGAGAACGGCGATAGAATAGTTCTTGAACACCCCTCCACCGAGCTTGACGTAGTTCTTGTACACTTCGAACCCTATTCTGTTGACTGCTCTTCCCTCGTCGTCTCCGAGCTTCCCACTATCGAGCTTGTCTTTATTGTAGTCTCTATGGACGGCTTCGTCGTCTTCTGGGAGAGTGTGGACGGTGGAAATTCTAGTGACTTGACGTTCAACGAGCTCTTTCTCTGCGTCTTCTTCCTCGGCATAATCCTCTTCAGGTTCGTCCTTTTCCTCCGCATTATAAGCCATAAGGTGCTTGAACCTATCGTTAGATTGCATTAATTGGTCCAAAGTGCCCACGGAAATGGACCCATCACCATTCAAAAAGACAATACGGTCGGCTGCTCCAATAAGGGACAATTGATGCGTGGCCAAAACCCTCGTCTTGTCCTTCAACATCCCCAACATACAATTGTTCATTATATGCTTCCCAACTCTGGCATCAACAGCAGAGAGAACATCGTCCAATAAGATGATGTCCTTGTTGGCATAAACAGCTCTGGCCAAATTGATTCTGGCCTTTTGACCTCCACTTAACGTGATACCTCTTTCACCGATTTCCGTCCTATCTCCGGCCGGGAGAATATCCAAATCGCTCTCCAAAGAGCAACTGTACACCACTTCGTCGTAGCGTTTGAGGTCAAACTCTTCGCCAAACAAAATGTTCTCCTTTACGGTTGCATTTTGGATCCACGGGTACCCACAAAGTACAAGCGACCCATTAACATCAACAGATCCTTCTTTACGTTTCATGAACCCGGAAATGGCGCTCAAAAGTGATGATTTCCCCGACCCAATGAGCCCTGTGATGACTATAAACTCGCCCTTTTTGATATTTAAGTCGATATTATTCAACCCGGGGAAGATATCGTTCTCGAGAGTGGAGTTTTCCGAGCTTACCGACCCATTTTTGACCTTTTCATTTGGTTCTTTTGCTTCATTTGGTTCTGAATTGTCTTCTTCGAAAGTCTCCCATTCAAACGACGCATTGACCTGAATAGCCACGCCTTCTTCTTGCATTTGGTCAAGAAGCTTACCGGAAGCGTAAATGTTGGTATCATCCTCGTGTAATTCCGGGGCAGCCAAGTAGTTCCCGATTCTTTGGACTCCGATAAGTGAGTCGGCCAATGAAGCCAACGCCATAGGAATCATGAAAAGCGTCGAGGTAAACACGTTGAACAACGAAACAGACGAGAAAATCTCCGCTGGTTGTCTTTTATTGGACCCAATGGCGTACAATACCAAGAAAGAGATCATTGAAGCGAAAACACTCAAAGTTAAGGCAGCAGCTGTGGTGAAGTTCCTCAAGATTTGCATCACATAGATGATATTCATTTCCTTATTTCTAACATCGGAGATGTTTTTATGGTACGGTTTCTCCCAAGAGTAGAACTTGATGATCTTTAAATTATTCAAGACTTCTTTGATGTAATCGACTCTTGAGTCGGTGAATTTGGTAGCAGTTGCCCTGAAACGGAACAACTTCTTGGTACTGATGGAGATAGCAACCAAAAATAGAGCCATTAAACCAATTCCCACCAAAGCAGCTACTCCAATGTTAACTATTAGTACCACAATGGTAACAATAAAAGGAACAGGGAAAATGATCAAAAACGGTTGGAAGCCCAAGGCAAAGTCGATTCTGGAACAGTCAGTACCCATCATAGAGGTGATTTTACTGGTTGGGTACTTTGATTTGGACTCAGCATTCAATTTGAACGACTTATCCAAGATAAGTTTGGTCAAAATGGCCTTACATTGGGCCCCTGTGAGCATGGACCGGTAGAAACAGTGGTTGATACCCAACCCGGACACCATGACGATCAAAACTGACCCAATGGAGTACCCTACCCCTTTACCAATGTCAACATCCAAGCCTAAATTGGCGTACTGAACAAATCTGATCAATTCTTTGGTCAAAAGTGGGTTTAAACACTGGCCCAAGTACGAAATCAACACGGCCAAGCACGCAAATGCGTACTGGAACCGAAAAGTCAAGAGCAATGACTTTAAAACCAACCCTTTAGTCACATTAAAGTCTTTCAAGTCGTCTTCTAGCGTGGCGGAAGAGTTATCAGGAGTCTCGTGCCTTTCCTGGCACTTTTTAAGGACGTGGGCGGCCTTGGCCCTGTCCAAGCCGGCGGAAAAGTGCACCATGAACCGCTGGCTCATCTGTTCCACCTTAATATCGTCGGTTAACTCGTACAAATCTTGTGGTTGTAGCGTCCTCTTGTAGCCCACCTTTAGTAAGGGCCAGAGCCAAGTAAAGTAAAGCTGCGAGAAAACGTTGGCCCGCTTCTCAGGAAACTCGACCCGTTCTTCCTCTGACGGCACTGGAGGTACCCGTTTAGTTAGCAATGGCGTAAGAAGCCTTCGTTCAAGTGACATATAGAAAGAAGAATAATGTGTTAGGTGCTAAGTAGGCGCCGTTATATGCGCGCGCGGAAGCAGGCGGCGATGGAGGTTCCGTTCCGTGGGCGGCGGAGCTGGCCAGGCAGCCCGTTGCACTGGTTTAGTTAAAAGGGCTACGCTGACTGCGGGGCCGTACGACTACGTGGGGGAGTATAGAACGCTAGAGGACGTGGAGGGCCGTGCGGTGGGCCGGGTGGCACTAAAGCAATTGAGTGGTGTCATCTTGACACATGCGAAGAGTTGCCTAATTGGGAAGTCTTATTACTGATAAGGGCTGCGAGGTGGTGGTAGAGCGGGAGGATCGTGGTAGGGAAATGGGAGGTGGTGGCAGGTGATGGCAGGGATGGGAGAGACTTGGGGGCAGAGAGTCAAGACAAAGCTTCACATCTTGGACGAGGTTTTCTACATTAAGGTTCTAAAAACACATCACATGACGACCCACGTGACTACTCACATACCGTCTCACATGTCGTCTCACATGTCGTCTCACGTGACTATCTATTTTTTAAATTCCATAGCTATTGAAGGGTTAGCATCGATGAATCCCAAGCTTTTATACAATTTTTGGCCCGGTGGGTCCCCGGTTAAGGTGATATAAGGGTTTGGCAAGGCGTTGTCGTCAAAATACCCAAGTAACTCCTGCATAATGGCTCTACCAATACCTTGACGTTGGTGCTCTGGTAATACTGCCATATCAGCAATAACATAATAAAATCCTCCATCTCCAAAGATTCTTCCTGTACCTACAGCCTCTCCATTATGAACAACATGGACTCCATACAGACTTCCTTCGATTGCTTTTTCACATTGCTCTAAACTTCTAGGAAGCAACCCAGCTGCTGTTCTAATTCTGTGTAAATCTGCCCCACTTGGAAGCTTCTTGATAAGTGTATATTCAGGATTCATAATACAATATTAGTTTAATTGTGAGTCAGTATTTAAATGGGTAATTGGTTGGGTGGAGTGGTCGTGGGTGTACCAGTTCTGAGTCAAATAAAGCACTAGTCGTGCGCGAACCGGTTCTGAGTCAAAAGGGTTGCATCACGCACGTGACGTACCTATAAACTCAATACCCAACTCTAAACAATTCTACACACCGTAATCGATAAAGCCCTCTGGGGATAACTTCATGCCGACAGAAGGCTCGTAATCGCAGAACCCCATACTTTGGTACAATTTTTGGCCCGGAAGATCGGCACTTAATGTAATAGCAGGGTCAGCAAGTACGTTCCTTTTAAGATGGGTGATAAGGGCCTGCATGATAGCACGACCAATTCCTTTGCGTTGATGCTCAGCGCAGACAGCTAATTCAGCAATAACAAAGTAGAAGCCTCCATCACCAATGACTCTACCTACACCAATTGGGGTATTTTCATATACAACGTGAACGCCGTACCATGTTCCTTCGATTGCACGGGCACACTGTTCTTCTGATTTGGTAGAGAGGCCAGCATCTATTCTGATTCTACGGATATCTGCAGCCAGTGGGAGCGATTTAACTAGAGAGTATTCAGGATTCATGGTAAAGAGAAAGAAACAAAAGGCATCAACTGAAAAAGGAGTCCATAGAGGAGTCAGCTTGTGTGCAGGGCCCGTTTCTACCAGTGGTGTTTTGCGAGTTACAGTATAATTACAGGTATACAGTAAATGGGACACAATGATACTAAAATATTAGCCACAAAACCGGGTAATCTAGCCAGCACCAAGACTAACTACAAAACAAGCTTTCTTTGGTATGTTGTACACACAACTTTATAGAGGAATACGATAGTTTAAGGCGTGTTACTAAGTAAGGAAATTGTAAGTGGGAAAAAAAAATTTTCTCAGGTTTTTGTAAAATATCCTTTTTAGGTTAAGTAATTAGATTCTCGGATTAATCTTGCATAATATAACTGCCGATCCGCTGATCTCCCCTTCATAATAGGAACTGTCAAATAATCCTTCAAACACAACTTTTGCAAGGCTGTTTAGCTACCACGGTACTTATAACCATTACACCGTCAATGGGCGGCGTTCAGCCCCATCGTGCGACCCAAATCTAAGATCTGCCGCAAACGTAAGATCCTTTATGGCGTTCCCGTTGTAACTGCGAACAATAACAATGCCACCCTATTGTTTCAGGCTACCTACAGGAACCATAAAACCTTCTTTTTTTCGCCCTGTTTACGATAAGACGTATATAAAGCGGAGATTCCGGACACTTTGAACCACAGAAACCAAAAAAAAAGCGTCGCTAATGATTGAACAGTTACATACGCTTCATTTTGTGCTATTACTGGTGACGGTTTATGTGGTCCAGTTGTTGTACTGGAAGTACCTAGCCAAGGTGTGGAAGTGTGGCAGCCCCAAAGTGTTGGCACTGGACTATTTTGGTGTCAGGGCCGCCAGAACTTTGTTCAAATTCAGAAATGCAGGCAGAGACTTGGAGGTTCAGCAGCTGAATTTCGCCAAATTGCTGACTGATACCTTCCAGACCACCTTATTGGGCCGCGATATGATCTACACTTACAATTTAGAGAATATTAAGGCCATTGTTAACCACCAGGTCGCAGATTTCTCAATTGGGTACCGTTACCAGGCTTTCAAGCCGTTGTTGGGGGATGGGATCTTTGCTACCGAGGGTCACAAATGGACTATTGCTAAGCAAGTGTTAAGACCACAGTTTACAAGAGAACAAATTAGCTCATTGGAAAGTTTAGAGGGTCACGTGACCAACTTTGGTGAAAGAGTAAAAGAATTTAATGGTGAGCCGTTTAACGTGCAGGAATTGATGTTAAAATTGACATTGGATGCATCGTCGGACTTTCTTTTTGGGGAACTGGTGGGTGCTTTAACAAACCTGGCCGAAATAGAGTCGGAATTCGAAGATTCTTTTAATAAGGTCCAGAAATACATCTTTGCCCGAGGCTTGCTCCAGAGATTCTACTGGATCTACAACCCCAAAGACTTTAAGGACTGCCTTAAAGTGATCCATGAATATACCCACCATTTTGTAAAGAAAGCGTTGGCATTGTCAGACGAAGAGATTGAAGAAAAGTCACGTGACACATATACATTTTTATACGAGTTAGCCAAAGTGACGAAGAACCCCAAGCAATTACACGACCACTTACTTAACATAATGTTAGCCGGAAGGAACACCACATCTGCGTTATTATCGAGTATAATGTACGAGTTAGCCCGGAATCCGGAGATATACGACCGGTTGAAGTCGGAAGTATATGCGCATTTCGGGGACGGAGATCACGTGGACTTTTCAAAGATTTCAATTGAATCAATGAAGAAATGTGAATATTTGAAATGGGTTATTAATGAAGGGTTAAGAATGTATCCCTCGGTACCACAGAACTTCCGGGTCGCCCGGAAATCATGTACGTTACCACGTGGAGGTGGACCTAATGGACAAGAGAAGCTATTCATTAAGAAGGGACAAACGGTTTTTATCTCATTCTATTCACTTCAAAGAGCCCCGGAATTCTATGGCAAAGACGGTAACGAGTTCCGGCCAGAAAGATGGGCCAATCTCCGGTCTGCACCTGCATTTATGCCATTCCTCAGTGGGCCTAGAATCTGTTTAGGCCAACAATTTGCCATTACTGAAGCCTCTTATATCATCTTAAGGATCTGCCAGATGTTCCCCAACCTTACATCGACGCAGGCCGAACACCCACCTCGGATTCTGGCCAATGCTACGATGAAGTTGAGGGACGGCGCGTGGGTCACCATGACGTGAGAGTCGCACTCGCTACATTAGCCACGCATCAGCCACATACTAGCCACATACTCGCCACACCAGCCACATTAGCTTACTTATTTATTCCCCATATACACCCTATATACCATCCCTGACCAAGCAGTAGCTCAGGTAGTACTTCTTCGTCCTCCTTCTAATCTCCTTCCCGTAGTAGATCATGACAGACGCAAACATCATGGCTGCAAATTCAATTGCAGCCAATACCGCAAACGTCTTAGTGACGCCCATGGCTGCAAGCCACGGCGAACATGCAAAAGTAAAAACCATCCCGATGTAGTTGTTAACCACAGCTACCCCACACATCATCTCGATAACCATATTAGGATAAGCGTCCATAAGGTAACCCATTGCCACGTCCCCGGAAGCACCGTATCCAACACCAATGAGCCCCAAGCCGAAGTAGGTGGCCCCCCAGTGCCATTTCTGGTCGGTTCCTATGGCGAAAAGAAGGAGACCAAGTGGGGCCAAGATTCCCGGGATGAAAAGAAAGTAGAGTCTATTTTCGGCCTCTTGAATCCCGTTATTGCGCTTGGCCATCCAAAGCGTGAAGTAATCAGCAGCCACTCCGGCGTAGATGCACCCAATGATGGCCCCAATACAGCAGGGAATTTGCATCAAGGCCACGCCGGTATTGCTGTAATTATAGGGAGGATTGTAGTAGATATCATCTTCTACCGTTAAGTAGAATGTCAATAAAGCACTTTGAATACCCCAAATGACCCCGGAATAGATGACCCCAGGGAATAGGAACACTCTGAAGGACATTCCGAGGAGTTTAAGGTACTGTTTGATTCCGGTTCCTTTGACATTAGGGGCGAGGGTAACCATTCTTTTGGTTCTCCAGTACGAAAACGGCACGTCGTTGGCCCCATTGGACGAGATCGACTCGTTGTAAGTGGTAGTAACTACCGGCCCAAGTCCTTCCTTCTTCTTCTCCGTTACAGAGTCATTTGCATCCAAAACGGAGGACGAGGAACGGGACCCTGGCGCGGAGCCGGTTTTTTCCGGGTCGGTTCCGGAAATCGCCGGTTTCTTAGTTAGCCTATTAAAGTAAGTATCATCCAAATTAAACACTATAGCTACCAACAAGAAGAACAGCACTATAACGGCCACCCAGCCGACCCAGCGGAACCCCAAGTATTGCGTAATGAAGCCGGCTATCAACGGACCGAGGTAAGTCCCCACAGAAGTAGCCAAAATGTACACCGTCAACACAGAACCAAGCTGATGCTGGAAGTACAAATCACTAAGACTCTGCTGGACGTGAGCCTCCGAGCAACTTTCACTAATTCCCACAAAAAGCTGGTTCCAAATGGTATCGTTAGTGCTTTTAGATAAGGCCAACCATACAGCACCCACCAAACCCAAGAAAATACACACAAAATAGGCGATTTTCCTACCGTAAAGCGAAGACATAGGGGCCAACACTATCGTACTGGTTCCTATGGCTGTAAACAATACCCCAGCCCCAATATTCATGGAATCATAAGTTATACCGTATAATCGGTTTAAATCTTCTTGTGTGGCCCCAGCGTCGTTGGAAGTGGCCGATGTGAACCCGGTAAGGAACGCTAGTATAGCGAAGTTGACAAACTTCTTAGTTCCGTTCCAATTCAACGGATCGTTGGGAGAATCGGTAGGTTGTGGTGCTAAAATCACATCTCCGTGCGTTTTTAAGTCGTTATCTGCTATTTCCGACTCCCCGGTCACGTTATTGACCTTCATAGAGTACACGTTGAACGTCCCGGGGATCTGTTCGTCGTCCACGTTAATCATTTTGCTGATGGTTGAAGTGATGGATGGTGAAGAGTTTATAAGGAAAAATTTTTCACTGATAAGAGGGGTCTGTGTGCAGGAATGACGTGAGACAATAGCAAGGTTGCAGTTGCCTAAATAGGAAGGAGGTGGTGGGAGGAGGACGAGGGACGGGGGACGAGCTGGAGGCGCTGCTTGTGGTGCTGGAGGTGTTGGACGTACTGCTGGAGGTGTTGGACGTACTGCTGGAGGTGTTGGACGTACTGCTTGTGGTGCTGGAGGTTCTACGGGAGGTGTTGGCCCTGGCTCTGGCCCTGGTGCCGGACTGGTAGCGCACACCTGCTGGGCCCACCTAAGGTCTTGTGACTGCTTTACTTCCTGCTGCAGCCTCCTTGCTCCATCTATTGTTCTTCTCCTCATTACTAACGATCTGACCGGAGATGTCAACCCGCTGTACGTAGCTGTTGGATCTGGTAAGTCCAGCAGATACAGTGGGGCTTCGGAAGAGGTACGGCTTAGATCATTTAAGCTTCGGGCTGAGTCTCCCGTGGAGAGATAAGGATAATTTGGGCAAATGTCGTACCACTAATATCTTAGATCCTGCGACATTTTATAGATCCTGCGACATTTTATAGATCTGCCTTCGTGACATTGTCGTATATTCACAAACTCATCGTTGCAAACCCGAGTGTTGGTACTACTGTCTTACTTAATGCATATACACTTCCCACACTTAAACTTACCGGCGCCAGATCGACCCTCGGCTCAATCACTGCCCTCCGGTAGCTCTTTAACCCATTCGATTCTACAACCAAGATCACGTGATACTGCCTACATCCAAAGTATTTATTTCTTGAATTAAGGCAACTAGCTTTATAATCCGGTACTTTAAAAGATACTTGTGACTTGTCTTTATTGAAATTCAATTTAAGGTCTGGTACTTCATTAACAGAATTATCGGAGATAGAAATCTCCTTATAGTGGAACCAGTGGAACGCGACATTGTCGCCGTGAAGATCATAACTACCCAGGGCATCTAATACAACAGTTGAATCTAAATCTACTTGAATATAGAAAGGTTTAATACTAGAAGATCCATTAAGCACCGCCACAGGCTCATGCGGCGTTTCATCGAACCGTTTAACCGACCATTGCATTCTGGCTGCAAATGCTGCTTGGAAATCGTCCCTCCAACGCCAAATCGTGGCTGATTGTGATGTATAAGTGACATTTTGTACTACTACGGTGTCCATAGTATCGGCGTAATGCCTATACCGTCCAGATTTATCTACAAGAGTGTACCTACCACCCCACCCTCCATATTCGGGATGTTCCGGATCACATAATCCATTTGGAAGTGTCCACAAAAATGCAGGCGTATCTCCTTCCATAATATACGCCACTTTAGGGTACACTTCGCCTAATGGACCCACTGATCGAACGTTTTCTTCTAACCAATCATTGGATACAATGGAATTATTGGCACCCTCGGTATTCGCACTAATTCCGACCCAACTCGATAAACCATAAACGTTAAACCCGGTGGTGGTTGCAATATATGTAATTCCGGGGAAATTATTTCTAATCCAAGGACCTGCATCATCTTGGTCGGAAATCGTATATACTTTAAGCTTTGAAACGAAAAGATCGATTTCCGGTTGCGTCCGGGTCTGGATTTCTTGAAGGGCTTCGGCTAATACCGACGCTCCGCCCCATACCAGTACGTACAATGACTTAGAAGGATCTAAGGAGTCAACCGTTATAATTAAATGTTTAGCACCTTCACTCGGTGGTGTATCTAAAGCAGCTAATCCATAAACCGGTTTTCCCGGAAATGTGATTTTTTGTAAGAACGACACGTCCGGGTAACCCTCGGAATGTGTTTTAAGCATTGGTAACACTTTTCCGTAGGCTTCATAGATTGGGTCTAACATTTCCGGGTAATAAGTATCATTAAGCCAATAAGAAGTTGTAGGAACGATACCTCTGATATTGACTTCATTGGAGTACAATAACAACCGGACCAACGACTGGGAATCATCCGGTTCATTACCAATATCGGTTAACACAAATAAGTCTGGGGCCCAATCTTTAGCGGGGATAAGGGCAGCCACAAGGGGCAAAAAAATAAAGAAGATCATAGTGAGAAGGGGAGCAGGGGAGAAGGTAGGGAGATTTGAAGGTCTTATAAGAGAAAGAGTTTACAGAAAGAAAGAAAAGAGTTACAAAAACAAAACAAAGTGTCACAAAAACAAAAAAAAGAGGTACAAGAACCGACAAGCAAAAAAGGACCCCGCGTTGCGGCTAATATTACGCTTTTAGGCCAGATACATTAATTCCGACTTGTGGGGTCAAACTGCAATATATAATGATACAATCTTCCTTATACTCTCATCAATGCAGTTACCTTATCTCCAGTACTGGAAACCCGGCAGGCAAGTCAGCTGGGCCGTGACGCTTACATGTGAATTGGCGTTTATTGTATTCGGCGTAGAACAAGGAATCGTTGGGATCTTAATCCTCGGTGAGGACTTTTTAGCGCAATTCGGTCACCCGACCGGAAGTTATTTGGGTATTATTGTATCTTTGTACACATTAGGATGTTTCTTTGGGTGCATTATCAATTATTATACTGGAGATATCTTAGGACGTCGTAGGACCATCTTTGTGTCAATGATAATAATTTTCATTGGAGTTGCATTACAATCAACTGCTTATACGGTGCCCCACCTTATGATTGGCCGGTTTATCACCGGGTTAGGGACCGGAATGGAAACCAGTTCCGTTCCAATGTACCAAGCAGAATTATCTAAACCACAATACCGTGGTAGATTGGTTTGTAGTGAAGCATTATTCGTTGGAATTGGACTTATCTATGCGTATTGGTTTGATTATGGCTTAAGTTTTGTGGATGGTCCTATAGCTTGGAGAGTCCCACTTGCATCTCAAGCTGTTTTTGTGGTTGGTGTTGCAATATTAACTTTAACAATACCTGAATCTCCTCGTTACCTTTATATGAAAGGTTACAAAAATGAAGCTAAAAATGTACTTTGTTATGTGTTTAATGTTACAGAAACTGATCCTTCTTTTATTAAATCTTATCGTGAAATTGAAGAAGCAATTATCTTAGAAAATCTGGAAGGTCTGTACACTTGGAAAAAGCTTTTTGTACGCGATCGTGCAAGAACGCGTACAAGAGTCGCCCTAGCTTATGGGTCCATGTTTGCCCAACAAATGGGTGGAATTAACCTTATTAATTACTATATTGCTACAGTTTTGGTCGAAAACGTTGGTTTATCTCACGATTTGGCTATGATTTTAGGTGGTACCACCGTTATTTGCTTCACTATTGGGTCACTTGTTCCTTCATTCTTCTCAGATCACTTAGGAAGAAGACTCCCATTAGTTTGGGGTTACGCTGGTTGTGGAGTTTGTTTCCTTATGATTTCTGTGTTACTATCATTCCAAAATAATGAAGCTTTAAAAGAAAAATGTGGTATTGCAGCAGTTGCTTTTTTCTTTTTGTACCAATTAATTTTTGGTGCACTGGCTAATTGTATCCCATGGGTAATTGTACCAGAAATTTTACCTTTACATGCAAGAGCAAAAGGTACAGCTATTGGTATTTCTGCAAATTGGTTATGGAATTTTTTTGTGGTTGAAATTACTCCTACAATTATTAGTAATTTACAATGGAAAGCTTATCTTATATTTACTTGTACAAATTTTCTGTTTGTACCATTATTTTATTTTTTTTACCCAGAAACAAAAGGTTTAACTTTGGAAAGTATTGACCAATTATTTAGTGAAAATAGAACCATTTTCATGGGTTTGGTTAACCCTAAAGATGTTTTACACGAAGGGGTTTTGGCCCAAGAAAGTGAAGTTCTGAGTGATGTAGAGAAGGCTGTTGTTGAGCACGTAGATAAAGTTTAGTATTGTGAATTTATGATTTTGTGATTTTGTGATTTTGTGATTTTAAGATTTTGTGGATTGAACTTTTTTTGTGGATTGAACTTTTTTTGTCTCTTTTTGTACTCTTTTTCTCTGTGAAATTTGTAAAAATTTATATTCTATACAATCTCACTCTGTACAATCTCACTCTCAATCTCCCTATCTGTACAATCTCCCCACAATCTCCTTTTGCCCTTCTTTATACATTCTATGTACTACATACATCTACCACCATCACCTTCACAGTCTCAATACTTTTATCAGCAACCGTTTCTAAAGCTTTTTGTGCATCTTCTAATTTAAACTCATGTGTTACAAACTGATTAACATCAATAACACCATCACTAATCATCTTAATCACAGGTGGCCAAGAGAAATGGTACCGATTAATGAACTTCACGTCCACTTCTGCTAATGATAAATGCATAAATGGGAATGAATCAATTGTATCTCGACCTACTCCTATAACCATAATTGTACCAGATCTTCTGGTCACAAAAGCACATGTCAAAATACTCGACTGGAAACCAGTACAATCAAACGAAACTGGAGCTTGGTCAACCTCTCTACCTCCAAACATCGCCCTAATACTACGTGCTTCCTCTTTAGGATCCTTCCCCTTGACTAAATATGTCATTACTGAAGGTACCATTTTTGCAGCCATTGCGAGTCGTGCGCCGTCCAAGTCACTAATAAGTATAGGATTAGCACCGTTAGCCTTAGCCAACAACAATGTAGCTAGACCGATAGGTCCAGCCCCACTGATGAATACCGCTTGGCCTAGTACAATACCGGCCCTTTGTATCCCGTGGTATGCTACAGATAAAGGCTCAACCAATGCACCTTCCACAAAAGACATATTATTTGGTAATTTGTGCACATAACGAGAATCATGTACAATAAATCTTTGTAATGTACCATGATAAGGATAAACTCCTATGAATTGAACATCTTCACATAAATTGTAATCTCCTTGTAAACACAAAAAGCATTTACCGCATGGCACACCTGGTTCGATAGCTACGCGGTCCCCGACCTGCAAGTCTTCCACGCCTGGGCCTAATGAAACGATCTCTCCTGCCGCTTCGTGGCCCAATGTACAATCTCCATGGAATTTTAAATCCCCAATACTACCATGTTTCCAAAAATGGATATCTGAACCACAAATCCCTGTAGCACGAATATGGACTCCTACCTGGCCTGGTTTTGGGTTCGGAATTGGATTATTGACGGTAATAAGTTTGTGGTTAAGAGTTGTTTGTAATGAAGGGTTTTGTGTAATTGTCATATTTTTTTTTTTTCTGTTTGAAAAATCTTTACAAAAAAAAATTTTACAAAAATGTAAAAGGGTGATTGTACACCTCTTTTGTGGAGTTTCAAATCTTGTAGATTTTTCTTTGTGGAGTTTTAATTAGTAGTCTCTTTTTGTGGGGGTATCATCGCTTAATTCCACCAGCTTAGTCCATCGGTTTAGACCATCGGTTAGACCGTTACAAACAATGAATCTAAAAAGGGGGTATTTTATTTTGCGGTTAATTGGGCGCCTATCATTTCCCAATCCGGTAATCGTAGCCGCACATTGAAACAATTATATAAACAACGCTAAATTCCTTATTCACACCATGAAGATGACTTCTCCTATTCAAGACCATCAATATATTCTTAAAGTAATCCGAGTTCTTGTGGCAGATTTGGTCCAACAATTTAATGGCGGCCACCCAGGTGGTGCCATGGGAATGGCTGCAATTGGTACCGCGCTATGGAAGTACACCATGAAGTACGCCCCACTGGACCCAGAATTCTTTAATAGAGATAGGTTTGTGTTATCTAATGGTCACACTTGTTTGTTCCAGTATGTATTTCTTCATTTGACTGGGTACAAACACATGACAATGGACCAATTAAAGACTTATCATTCAAACAGCCTCGACCTGGTGTGTCCTGGCCACCCAGAGAACGAGCACCCCGGCGTAGAAGTTACCACGGGAGCGTTGGGCCAAGGAATTGCCAACGCGGTGGGGCTTGCGGTGGCTGCAAAAAATCTCGCCGCCACCTACAACCGTCCTGGCTACGACGTGGTGTCAAATCATACGTTCTGTATGGTCGGGGACGCATGCCTCCAGGAGGGAGTGGCCTTAGAAGCCATTAGTTTGGCAGGCCATTTGGTGTTAAACAATTTGACAGTAATTTTTGACTACAACAACGTCACGTGCGACGGGTCTGCTGACATCGCTAATAGTGAAGATGTAGTAGCCAAATTTAAAGCGTGTAAGTGGGAAGTAGAAGAGGTACAAAATGGATCAGAAGATGTTGAAGGGATAGTTGAGGCATTGGTTCGTGCTAAACAGTCTGCACGTCCTACACTTGTTGTATGTCGTACTAGGATTGGTATTGATACCGCGGTAGAAGGTACCGCGACGGCGCACGGGGCTGCTTTTGGTCAAGAAGAAGTTGATTCCCTCCACAAACTTTATGGATTTGATACAAATGAAAAATACTTTGTACCACAATCTGTATATGAATTTTTCAATAATACCGCAAAAGGTGACAATTTGGTATCTGAATGGAACCAATTGGTAGCTGCTTATACCGAGGAGTACCCAGAGTTGGGTCAAGAGTTCCAGCGCCGAGTTCGCGGTGAGCTCCCACCAGACTGGGCCCAGAGGATCCCTCAGTCGTTCCCTCAAAGTCCAACTGCTTCCAGAAAATCCAGTGGTTTGGTATTTAACGAGTTGGGTGCCCATGTTAACTCGTTTATGGTAGGAACTGCAGACTTAAGTCCTTCAGTTAACCTTTCATGGCCTGGCAAAGAAGATTTCCAGAGCCCTGCGTCCAAGATCTCGTGCGGGCTTCGCGGTAGCTACCGCGGGAGGTACATCCACTACGGTATCCGTGAACACGCCATGGCAGCTATTTCTAACGGAATAGCGGCGTATTCTAGTGGTACTTTTGTTCCAATTACTTCATCTTTCTTCATGTTTTACCTTTATGCTGGTGCAGCGGTCAGGTATGGTGCGCTTTCCCAGCTCCAAGTCATTCATGTGGCCACACATGACTCTATTGGAATCGGTGAAGATGGGCCCACCCACCAGCCCATCGCGCTAGCCTCGTTCTACCGCGCGGTCCCAAACCTTTTATACATTAGGCCGTGCGATAGCGAGGAAACCGCGGGCGCGTGGGCTACCGCCATTGGTGCTAAGAATACTCCTTCCATTATCTCACTATCCCGTCATAATTTACGCCAATTCCCATATTCTCGTAGGGATTTGGTAGCAAACGGTGCATATATCTTCCAATCTCCACCAAATCCCGTGCTAAATATCATTTCTACCGGGCTGGAAATGTGTTTCGCCGTAGACGCGGCAGAGATCTTAACGCGCCGTGGTATTCCTACCGCGGTAATCTCTTTCCCTTGTACGAGACTTTTCGAACAACAGTCTAAACAGTACCAAAAACTGGTCCTAAAAAAACCTCTCCCCACTGTGGTGGTAGAAGCTTACGCGGTAAATGGTTGGGAAAGGTATGCCACTGCTGGAATTAATATGAATTCATTCGGTAAATCAGTTCCAGGATCGGTAGCTTACGAGTATTTTGGGTTTGATTGCGAAAAAATCGCTAATAAAGTACAAAAATATTTTAAAGAGTACAAAAATGATGAAAGTTTAAAATTTGAATTTGTGGATTTATAAAAAAAAAAAAAAATTGTTTGTATAATTTTTATAATTTTTATAATTAATATAATTTGTGTAAATAATTTATTTTAAAGTATAAAGATCTTTTTTTTTTCTTTTTGTGGAGATCGCGAATATTTCAAACCACAAATGATAAAACGAAGAACTAAAACTGGATGTTTAAATTGTAGGAGGAAACACAAAAAGTGTAATGAATTCAGACCTATCTGTGGCCTTTGTTTTAAAAGAAGAGAACTGTGTATTTGGCCAGAAACTTCACAAAAATCTTTTAAAGTGATGAATTTTGATAAAGGTAATAATGAAGTTATAAATGAAGTTACAAATGAAGTTACAAATGAAGTTACAAATGAAGTTATAAATGAAAATTTCACAAATGAAAATTCTATTAATATCACAAATGGGAAAATTCCACAAAAAAAAACTACAAAAGAATTTGATGAAAAAGAATTAGAAAGGTACTCTAGTCGATTACAAGAGACTTTGGGTAACTCTGATACTCACAACATTGATCAAGAAATTCCTGGTCAAATTTCTGGTCATGGTACAAGCGTAAGCCCGCACTCTATCCATAGTGCGCTAGATGGGTCGGTGAATGGTAGCGCGGTGGCAGCAGCTGCCCCAACAGTTACGTCGGGATTATTCCGTGATTATATGTTTACAAATGTTGCAACGATGAATACTCTTCCGGAAGTAAATTTTCGTAACATTTTACAATCACCAGTACCAGATTTTATGTTTAAAACTAGTAAAAGTTTACAAGACTGGCTAGAAGAGACCCCGTTCGACCCAAACCTTGGGCCTGGGGCGCCCGGTGCGGACCCAGGTGAATCGATGAATACAGAAGTAGGAGAAATGGTACGACCTATTTTACCTGAAGAATTTATTAATCCACAAAAACAATTGGAATTATTTAAGATATATGTTTATGAAGTAGCACCATGGCTTGATATGTTTGACCAAACAAAACAGTTTGGTACAACGCTCGCCCTGATGGCTGGGTCGAGTCCCGCGCTACTATATTCAATTCTCGCCATTTCCTCGCGCCAGCGTGAGCAGGTCTTGCACGACGTCTCGTCCCAGTCTCCGCACGCCTCGCCGCAGTCTGCCCATACCTCGACCAATTCTCCTCACGTCTCGGCCCAGTCTCACCACTCCTCAGCCCTCTACCAACAAACACTAAAACATCTCATACCACAAGTTAAACAAACACTATCAATTAGTTCCATTAGTTCATGTGTTATTCTTTGTGTTTTTGAAATGATGTCCTCTTCACCCACAAAATGGCGGTACCATCTTGAAGGATGTGCAGCACTATTCCGTGCTCACGGGATTCATGGGTTTAGTTCAGAGTTGGAACGAGCATTGTTCTGGTGTTACGCCCGTATGGACGTAAATTCCGCGGTAATTGGTGAACAGGAAACAATTATTCCTTGCGAAGCTTGGTTACCAATAAATACTTCTGTGGATTTACTGATTAAATTATTTACACAAAATCAAATTTTTACAAATTATCCTGATTTATATTCAAATTATATTGTATTTTTGTGTTCAAGAGTTTTAAATTTAATTGCACAAAATTTAATTAATTATTCAAATGAATGGCAAAAACTTTGGGATGAAATTAATTTATGGTACAAAAATAGACCAATTGAACTTTTCCCTTTAATTTCGTACCATTCATCACCATTTCCTGGAATTCTTTATACAAATGGTCCTGCAATTTCTGCTAATCAATTATTTAATATGGCTATAATTTTAATGACACAAAATAAACCAAGAGAAGTTAAAATTACTTATCTGGACACAATTAAATCACCAATTTGGCATGCAAAACAAATTTGTGGTATTTCTTTACATAATGAACATCATGGATGTTGGAATAATGCTTTGCAACCATTATGGATAGCTGGACAATTACTTAGTTCAGAAGAAGAACATAAAACCGTTTTGTGGTTATTAAAAAGAATTGAAGAAAAAACTGGTTGGCAAATGAGTTTTAGAATACGTGATTTAAAAGAGATTTGGGGTGATATTTAGAAAGATAATTGGATACAAAGTAATTGGGTAAAAAGTAATTAGGTACAAAAAAGTAATTAGGTACAAAAAAGCAATTACAAAACTTAAAAAATTTGTGTTTAAATTTAAATTTGCACTCATTAAATATTTTTTTTGCAATTTGCGAATTTTAAATTTTATTTTTGTAAATACTTTATTTTTGTAAACTATTTTTATAAACTAACTTTCCACAATTTAATTCCACCATCTAAACCTCCAGTCATTAATACACCCTCGTCATAATTAATCCATTCAACACATGAAACACCTCCTTGATGAGCTAAAGGTAATGAAATAACTTTTGAAAGTTTTTCAACATTATAAATATAAATACCACAATCTAAACCAACTGACACAAAATATTTATTATCTGGAGACCATTTTGCGTCAATTATTTTTGCAGTTTGGAAACTCCATCTTGTTGATTTAATTGTACCATCTTTATTATACAAAATCAATTTCCCTGTACTATCACCTAAAGCAATAAAATTATCATCTGGTGAAGTTCTTACAATAGTTGGAGTAGATCTAATTGTATTAAAATCACCACCTTCTAATTTATTATCATTTAAATTTGTGGTAATTAAATTATCACAAATAGAATCAATATCAGAAGAATCATAATTTAAATTAGTATCAGATTTAATTGTAATTGTATCATTTTCCAATGTATAAGTAATTAATTTAGATTCAAATAAAACAGTTAAATCATTATTTATTAATAATTTTTTTGGTTGACTTGAAAGTTTTAATTGTGTAATTAAATTACCTTTGTAATCCCAAATTTTTAATTTATCATCCCATCCAATTGACACAAAATTATTTCCAAATTTTTTAATATCTACAACGTAATTAGAATGACCTTCGAATGAAAAGGCATAAGTTAGGTCGAGATTCCATGCAAACATTTGACCATTTGATCCACCAGTGACGAGAATATCTGACGCAAACAGCGCAGTGATTGCTGATTGATGACCTTTGCGATAATTACATTTGTAATCATTTGATTTCTCATTTGTAATTTCCCATGTAAGAATCTCTCCCGCTAAATTTACCGCGATAATCGACCCATTGGCTACAACCACTCCCACCAATTGACTGCCACCTTCCATCTTATCAATTAATTCACCTTCTTCATTCCATATTTTTACAAACCCATCGGTCGAACAAGTGACTAAATTAGACCCATTCCAGGCCAAATCTAATACCCCACCATCGTGAGCTCCTTCAATTTTCTTCAATACTTCACCAGTTTTACCATCATAAATTACTACCAAACGGTCAGAACCAACCGTTGCAAAATACTTCCCATCAGGAGAAAATTCTACTCCACGTACAACGTTGGTATGTAAATCTCTCATTGATTTATCAAATTTAAATGGAGGTCCAGTATAAAATACTACTGATTTATCTTGTCCAACTGTAACTGCTCTATAAGGTCTTTGTGGTTTAATTGATACCGCAAATATACAATCACTGTGACCTTGGATCTCTCCAATTGAATTCCCCAGGTCCCATGTAAAGCAATGACCGAATTTATCCTTTCCTTGACCTACAGCAATAATTCTTGTACCATCACCGTCCCAAGCAATTGATTTAATTGGACCTGAAAGGACTTGGAATTCACTTTTTACTACCGGAGGTTCCACCAATGGGTCCTTATCACTTATTGAAGTGTCCCAGATCTTAATAAGACCACTTTCATCTCCCAGGGCAATATAATTACCAGATGGAGCAAAAGCTAATGAAGTAACTATATGTTTGTGACCTGAAAATTGAAATGAATTTTTAATTGAATTTACAAAAACAGATCTTCCTAAAGAATAAGCAATTCTACCTGATTTATCAGCAGTTAAGCAAGTAGTTTGAGCTCTTGAAGTTGCAGGTTGTGGAGGTAAAAGGTTGATTGGTTTAATCATGGAGTACAAGTTAGTTGAGTACAAGTGAGTGAGAATTAGAGAGTACAAAATTGAATGAGAATTAGTGAGTACAAAAAAGAGTGAGAGATTACAAAAAAGAGTGAGAGAATTAGTGAGTACAAAATTGAGAGAGAATTAGAGATTACAAAAAGGAGTGAGAATTAGAGATTACAAAAGAGTGAGAGTCAAGTGCGACATTCGACATAAAATATCGTCTATTCACTATCTATGACCTGCAGCTATAATTTGTTGTACTAATGCATAAAAAGCATCAGAATCTTTCCTAAATACTTCATCAATCTTCTCTTTTGTAACAACTTCTCCTGGATACAACATTTGATGGAGATGATATTTGAAACTATCAGGAATGTCGGTTGGTAAGTCTTTAAATTTATTCATTAATAATTTTAACAAGGAAGTACTTATCTTAAATATTAAAATCAATAAACTTTAAAGATACAATAGACCGCCTGATAAAATGAAATAGTAAAGTTTAATGATATCAAAGTTAAGGTTTATAATGTCGTGGAAGGTGGTATAGTGTCGTGAGAGATGTCGTGCAGTGTCGTGAGAGGTGGTACATTGTCGTACGTTTTCGTACAAGGTGGGTGTCGTGCAATCATACATTGTCGTGGCTTGTCCTCACATTCAATGTCGTTCCAAACGATTCATTCGCACTAAATTTTCGTCAACTTCTCTTCCAATAACAATGTATTCAATTAAACATTCAACTAGAAATACTATAAAGTTAACTCGTGGAATTAGTAATACTGGTAAACTTCTTAATGAAGTAAAACCACCATTACCACCACCAAAAAGCAAGAAATTTTCAATTAGTAAATTTATTATTGGTAGTAGTACATTATTAGCATTAAGTTATGGAGGGATATTATACGTTGCAACAAAGAATGATAAAGTTCTTGATTTTGTAATTGATAAACAATTACCATATTATGAAGAAGGATTAAATTTAATTGAAAAAGGTTCAATTGAAGACGTGATGTCGTCGGGCCGCGACATTGTCGGCAAGATTAAAAATTTTAAAATTAATTCAATTACTGAAAGAGGTGAACATATGTTTGAAGAAACAAAGAAGAAATTAAGTTCAAAAAAAGATTTACCAATAATTGGAGATGCAACTCCAGCTCAACAACTTCAAAAACCAGTTGAAACAATTCAAAAACAAGTTGAACATTTACCATTAATTGAATTAAATGAATTAAATATTGATGAATCAGTTAAATTAACAATTGAATCATTTAATGATTTAATTAAATCAATTGATATTGGGAAACAAAATTCATCAACAAAAGAAACATTAATTAAATCAATTAAAGAAAATATTTCAAAATTATCATTAAAAATTAATAATTTAACAACAAAATTTGATCAAGAAGTTCAAAGTAAATTAAAAGTATCACAAACAGAACTTTTATCATCTTATACAAAGAAAGAATTAGAACTTACAGAAAATTTAATTGATCAATTTAATAAAGAAAAAATTCAATTAGAAATTAAATTAAATAAAAGATTAATTAATGAAATTGAAATTACAAAAGAATCAATTAATAAAGCTGCAATTAATGCAATTTCAATGATGAGAATTGAACAAATTAAACAATTTGAAAAACTTGTT
The DNA here is from genome assembly GCA_030571995.1 of Yamadazyma insecticola. NCBI lineage: Eukaryota > Fungi > Ascomycota > Pichiomycetes > Serinales > Debaryomycetaceae > Yamadazyma > Yamadazyma insecticola. The sequence continues at coordinate 77,383 of JAJLZB010000008.1, forward strand.
AATGATAAAATTGATAAAGAAAGACTGGGTAGATTATCAAATTTAAATAAATTAAATGATAAATTAATTGAATTAGAAGATTTTAGTATTAAATTAGAAAATCAATTAGTTAATAATCATTCTAAATTTTTATTACAAAAATCTATTGAAGATTTAAAATATATTTTAAAATCTAATTCTAATGAATCATTAATTAAATATTTAAATCAAATTAATAATGCAAATGATTTAATTAAAGATGATGTTATTAATTTAGCTTTAAATGATTTAAATAAGTTAATATCTAAAGATACTAATCATTCTATTTTAACTAATCTTCAATTACTTAATAAATGGGAATTATTAACTCCTGAATTAAGACTGGCTTCACTTTTACCTCCAAATGCTGGGATTTTAGGTCATTTAGCTTCAATTGTTTTTTCTAAATTATTAATACCTGTTAAAGGTTCTAAACCTAATGGTAAAGATATTGAATCTGTAATTGGTAGAATTGAATCAAGTTTAACAAGAGGTGAATTAGATATTGCAATTGAAGAAGCTGCTAATTTGAAAGGTTGGCCAAGAAAATTAGCTGATGATTTTGTTAAACAAGGAACAAAACGTTTAGAAGTTGAATTTTTAATTAATTTAATTGATATGGAAAGTAGAATTGTGTAGGTAGGCAGTTGCCAGCCAATTTGGCAGCCGATGGCAGCTGATAGGCTGACAAATTGCTGACAGGCCGACCCTGCGGTCTTTATATGCACTCTGTCAATATATAACAGACTGACTCTATTCTTGGGCAAAAAGAACACCAACTGGGACCATTTCGGTAGCGACACGACCACACACTGGGACATATTCGGTAGCGACACACCCAGAACTCTATCGATCACTGGGAACTATTCAGTAGGACTCATGGACACATATCGACCTTTGGGACCTATTCGGCAGGGACTCACAGACTCACGGAACCACCTGAACCACTCTTCACTCTATCAATCACTACTCTCTACTCGGTAAGGACACGTCCGTGGACACTCACTCCTTGATCGGTTGGGACACGCCCATGACTTGTTCACCCTTTATCGGTAAGGACACGTCCGTGGACACTCACTCCTTGATCGGTTGGGACACGCCCATGACTTGTTCACCCTTTATCGGTAAGGACACGTCCGTGGACACTCCCACCCTCGTTCACACCCGATCGGTTGGGACACTCCTATTTCCTTTTGGTCCCCATTCGGTAAGGACACGCCCCCAAAAACCTCTTCCTTAACTACTAACATCCACCTCTATCTTATTCCCTCTTCTTATTCCCTCTTCTTATCCCTCGCACCATCGCACCATCGCACCATCCCACCTCTCACTTACCTCCTATCCCTCATCGCGACATTTTCAAACTCATATTTCAAATCTTTCGCGCATTCAAACTCTTCAACAACATGTCATCAAATGTATATGGAGGAGATGAAATTAATGCATTAGTACTTGATGCAGGTTCTCAATGGACTCGTGTAGGTTATGCAGGAGATGATTTCCCAAAAGTGATTTCACCGTCATATTATGCACAAGGAGAAAAAAAAATATTTGGTGATAATATTGGAGTTCCAAGAGTTAATTATGATATTAAACCAATATTAAAAGATTCAATTATAACCGATTGGGAAGGAGCAATTGAACAATATAAATATATATTTGATACAGAAATGAAAATTGATTATAATGAACAACCAATTTTAATTACAGAACCAATATGGGCAGAAAAATCGCAACGCCGACATTTGGTGGAGACATTTTATGAAAATTATCAATTCCCAGCTTTATACCTTGCAAGAACACCAACTTGTATATCATTTCAACAAGGTAGACCAAATTGTTTAGTTGTTGATATTGGACATGATACAACTAGTGTTACACCAGTTATTGATGGAATTTCATTAATGAAAAATTCAATGAGAACTCATTATGGAGGTAAATATTTAAATGATCAAATTATTGATTTATTATCAAATAATTTTAATAAATTAAATTTATCATTAAAATATCAAATTAAAGATAAAACTAATGTTAAATATCCAGAAGAAGCAAAATTTATTAGACGCGACATTCCCGAAATGTCGTCCTCGTTTAAATCATTTCAAAATGAAATATTATTAAATGAATTTAAAGAAACATTAATTGAAATACCTGAAAAATCAATTAATGAATTAAATGATTCAAATTTAAAAAGATTATTTGAATTTCCTTCAGGTCAATCAATTGAATTAGGTATTGAAAGATTTAAATTAGCTGATTCATTATTTGAACCATCAAATTATAAATTTATAAATAATCAATTAAATTCTAATTATCCAATTGAAAATGGTGATTTAAATATTAATATTGATCATAATGATTATAGACCATTAAAAAGAGCAAGAAAAAATGAATCAAATCAATCAACCCCTCCTCCAACTCAAAATACAAATGTCGCAAAAGGATTAACTCAATTAGTTAATTCATGTTTAAATTCAATTGATATTGATCTTAGACCTTCTTTAGCTCATAATATTATAATTACAGGTGGTTCAAGTTTAATACCTCAACTAACTGAAAGACTTTATAATGAACTTACTTTATTAAATCCTGCTTTAAAAATAAGACTTCATGCTGTTGGTAATAGTAGTGAAAGAGTTAATCAAGCTTGGATTGGTGGTAGTGTTTTAGCATCTTTAGGTACTTTCCATCAAATGTGGGTAAGTAAAGAAGAATATGAAGAAGTTGGTCCTGATAAAATTTTAGCTCAAAGGTTTAGGTAGTTAATTATATAGTAAATAAATGTCGTTTAGTGGTTTTTTTTTTTGCTGGTTAAGGCGGACTTTTTTCTTCTTTGTTTTTTATTTCTTTATCATTTGATGTCGTGTGTGAAAAGTCGCGGTGTCGCAGGCGACCCCATATAAAAACCCTTAGATTCCCATACAATTTTATTTAAAAAATAATGACAATTGGAGCAATTGAACAAGATCCTTGGTTAGAACCTTTTACTAATCAATTAAATCAAAGGCAATTAAATTTTAATCGTGTGCACGACAATGTCGTGGCCAACGAATCTTCATTAAATAAATTTGCTTCAAGTTATCAAACTTATGGTATTCATGCTAATTGGGAAACTAAAGACATTTTAGTTACAGAATATGTCCCCAATGTCGTAGGAGTGTCGTTGGTTGGAGATTTTAATGATTGGGACATTAATAAACACAAATTGATTAAAGTAAATGATTTTGGATTATGGCAACTTAACATTAAAGCCATTGAATGTCGCTTTGCTATCCCTCATGATTCAAATTATAAATTGGCGTTGACATTGTCGGAGGGAAATGTCGTCTACCGTATAAGTCCATGGGCAAGAAGGTGTATTTTGGGCCCTAATAATCAAATGGAGTCAAGGTTCTGGAACCCTTCCTCCACTTATCAATTCATTCATAATAACCCTACCAATAAAGATGGTTTGAAGATATACGAGTGTCACGTGGGTATCAGTTCACCTGAACCATCTATTGGTTCTTATAAGAATTTCACCACCAATATTCTTCCAATAATCCACAAATTAGGCTATAATGCTATTCAATTGATGGCTATAATGGAACATGCCTACTATGCATCGTTTGGGTATCAGGTGACCAACTTTTTTGCAGCCAGTTCCCGATTCGGTACACCGGAAGACCTTAAAGAATTGGTTGATACGGCCCATTCTTTAGGTATTAAGGTGTTGTTGGACGTGGTTCACTCCCATAGTTCCAAGAACGTGGACGACGGGCTTAACATGTTCAATGGAACCGACCATTATCTCTTCCATGGAGGACCAAAAGGTAGTCACGATCAATGGGACTCCAGACTCTTCAATTATGGAGACTACGAGACTTTAAGGTTCCTTTTGTCCAACCTTCAGTTCTACTTGGACGTGTACCGGTTCGACGGGTTCAGATTTGACGGGGTTACTTCAATGCTCTACAAACACCATGGTTTGGGTGTAGGTTTTAGTGGAGACTACCACGAATACTTTGGCGATTCCGTCGACGAAGACGCCCTTGTGTACTTTATGTTGGCCAATAAGTTATTAAAAGACACAAATAGCGAGTTTATCTCTATTGCAGAGGACGTTAGTGGGATGCCAACGCTCTGCTTACCGTTGAGCTCGGGCGGAATCGGGTTCGACTACAGGTTGTCTATGGCCATTCCGGATATGTGGATTAAGCTCATTAAGCACAAAAACGATCAAGATTGGGATATGGGTAACATTGTTCATACGTTAACCAACAGAAGATGGGGTGAAAAATGTATTGCTTACTGTGAGTCACATGACCAGGCGTTGGTTGGTGATAAAACGTTAGCATTTTGGCTTATGGATAAAGAAATGTACACAAATATGTCAGTATTAAGTCCATTGACCACAGTTATAGATAGAGGGCTTAGTTTACACAAATTAATCAGGTTAATTACCTTTAGTTTAGGTGGAGAAGGGTACCTTAATTTTGAAGGGAACGAATTTGGGCACCCAGAATGGCTTGATTTCCCTAGAGCAGGTAATAATGAATCGTATCATTACGCCAGAAGACAATTTAACTTGATTCAAGATGATTTATTGCGTTATAAGTTCCTATATGAGTTTGATAGTGCTATGCAACACCTTGACACTAATTATGGGATTCTTTCAGCTCCACAAGCGTATATTCTGTTGAAAAATGAAGGTGATAAGGTTATTGTGTTTGAAAGAAACGGTGTTTTGTTTGTATTCAACTTCCATCCAACCGATTCTTTTGCTGATTACAAGATAGGTGTTGAGCAAAGTGGTAAGTATAAGATAGTATTGAACTCTGACGATGCCAGGTTTGGCGGGCACGGCCGGGTTGAAGATGGGGAGTTCTTTACGCAGCCGGAGCCTTGGAATGATAGGTCTTGTAGTATGTTTGTGTATATTCCATGTCGAACGGTGTTGGTTTTTGCCAGAGAGTAGGTGAGGATGGCTGAGCCACGGGATGGCTGAGCCACGGGATCTGCAATGGGCCACAGGATCTGCACTCACCAGCCACACCTGCCACCAGCCACCTGCCAGCTGCCTGGCACCTCACCCAATTATCCCCTTGCTTTTAAATATAAAATGACACGTGTCTATGATTCTCTCCAACAACATCTCCAACTCCTTGTACTCCCTCTCGTCATCGTGCAAATACTTGGCCACCTGCCTAATAGTATGAATGTTAATAGGCCACAAGTCCATATTCAAGTCGTAGGTCTTCAAGATCCCAATCACATCCTTGGCCAATAAATTGGCAAAGTTACTAGGAATCTTACTCAATTCCTGCTGCACTTTTATGTCTTGCAAGTCAGTTTTCTGCATTAACGACTCATACAACGTCAATTTGGTCAATTTATACTGAAGATAAGTCAAAGCAGCCAATTCGTCACGGAATAAGATCTTTGGATAGAGCGTATTGGCATCAGATTTGTAGATAACAGGGCGAAGAGATTGCGGTAAATTATCTTCGAAATCCTTCACTCTCTTATTAAGCTTAAGCCAATCATTAAACGGCTTATTGGACGTAGCTTCGTCGTAGCTTAACACCACCACCTGGCAGTAGAAATCGTTGATTATACTAAAGTTAACAAGCGACTTATTTAGCCAAAGACACGCATCTCTTCTATTAATTAAAATATCATCATTGGTTGCAAATTTTTTGTTTAAAGACTCGATGAATTCGGAATCTATGGACTTCCAGAACCCGTTGACGGAGAACATGTTGGGCAAGCCAAATTTAAGTGATAAAATCATGTCACAAATGAAGATTACCCAAAAACTGATTTGGAGGAATGGGGAGTTTTTGAGGTGATTTTGATCTTCAAGTTTGTGGATAATGGAGCAAAGAATACTAACTGCACCTTTAACGTATGTGGAATCAGAAGCCAAAAAGAACATCTCATAAACACAAAGGAGTAAAGTACTTAACAAGCACCTGGAAATGATTCCATCGTCTTCATCACTTACCGAAAGATAGTGTCGTATAGACTTGATGGTTTGGTGGTAATAGTTGATGGGCACGGCCAGGTCCATTGATTCTGGGTCGATTCGTTGGAGCATTAATGCACTTAAGCTAAACATTGCATCCATAATTAACCCTGTTTCGTCCATTATAGCCAATTGTGGTATTAAACTCCCAAAAACGTCACAGGGGAAGAACATATCCATTGACCGCGACACTTGGTAGATAAATAGCTCGAAAAGCTTTCTTTCCAATGTATCTTTAGCTTGTAAAAAGGTTGGAACGCATACTTTATTAGGAGAATCGAGTTTTAGTGCCGATTTTAAGTGTTGGAACAACTCTTCGAGCGAAATTTCCGTCTCACTGTCTTCCTGGAACCAACTTTTGGTGTCAAGTTTTCTTTTCTTGTTCAATTTGTTGATCCTTGGCTTAGTATTTGGTTTAGTCAGTGAAGGTGCTGAGGCTAGTGGGCTTGAATTTAACGATCTGAAGAGGTGCGCGGCCGGAGCTGCTGCGTGTGAACTGGGTCCTTGTGGTGCGGCTGGTGCCAGATGAATTTGTCCCATATGTTGGAATTGGAATTGTAATGGTACTTGTACTGTTTGTGGGGTGATTGCTGATTGGGGAAATGTGTGAACTGGTAGTCCTGGGCCTGGTAATGGTGCTGGTACCGAACTTGGCCCAGCGACCCCCAGAACGCCTCCTGTCACTCCTGGAACACCCAGAATGCCTCCTAATTCTCCTGTAAAAGCCACTTGGCCTCCTTGACCGCTTTGACCGCCTTGTCCCATCCCTGTAACTTGGATCCCACCTTGCCACCTTTGATACCTATACGGCACGTATGGTACTTCATTTGTAATGCCTGGTAATCTTCTTTCATCGTCCAATACGTTTGGCCTGGGGCCCGTGGTATGCGGGCTGCCTATACGGCCCATTGGTACGCCATAGTTTGAATTGGACGACCCGTCCATATAGTACAGTGAAGAGAATGTCATGGTGATGAGAAGAGGTGTGCGAAGTGAAGGAGTGGGCGTGTGGTGCGGGTGCGAGGACAGGAGGTGGTGCGAGGTGGACAGGAGGTGGTACCAAGTGGACAGGATGTGGTGCGAGGCGCGGCACCACCTGGTACCACACTCTTTGCACTGGTACCCCACTTACGCATAGGTCTGTCAGCTACAGCGTAGTTTCTGTCACGGTACATCACCACTTCGCACTCACAACTTTCGCGCTACGCGCTTCTTACAGCGTCTATTTCTTCATGTCTAAGGAGATAACTTGTTTTGTAGTAGATGTTAGTACGGATCTGAGTGGATATTTGAGCTCGGGCGACCCGTGCGAGCACAACGGTACCACAAACACCTTACCTTTGTTTGCATACCAAACAATTGTAAGGAAAATGCTTATAGGCAGGAAAACCGATTATGTGGCAGTTGTAGCTTGTGGTAAAGTGATTGCATCAATGGAAGTTCCAACGTACAATAAGTTGAAGCAATGGGTGGAAGAGCTTGGCCGGATGGCGGTGGAGCCGGCGGTGGAGCGGACAAAAGATTTAAACGACTCAATTCAAACTGGAATTGATTTAATTGTGGATATAACTAAAGGTAAATCATTTATAAAGAATTTAATTATTTGTACTAATAATAAAAATAAAGAATCCAATAATTTATTTGTGGATTTAATTCACAATAATAATATTAATATGATTTTAATTAATAAGGATTGTAATTTAATACCAATAAAGTATACAAAACCAATTAAATCATTTGAAGGGAAACTTGAATTAGGACAAGGAGATAAAAAAATTTCAATTGATATTGAAATTTATCCAGCAACTAAAGAAAATAATGGATCTAAATCTTCAGGTCGTTATTTAAAAGATACAAATGGAAATTTACAAAAAATTATTACAAAAAAAAAATATTCTATTGAAAAAAATGGAGAATTTATTAAAATTGATAAAGGAGATTGGATTGAAGGATTTAAATATTCAAATTTAGATTTAATTCCAATTAATTCAGATTTAAAACAATCCACAAAATTAATTTGTAAACCACAATTTTGTATATTAGGATTTATTGATAAAAATCAAATACCATTAGATTATTATACAAATGAAACTAATTATATTTGTCCAAATTTAAATAATTTAAATTGTATTAAATATTTTAATTTTTGTGAATCATTAATACAATCAAATAAAATTGCAATTATTAAATTTATTAAATTTGAAAATTCAGAATTTCAAATTTGTGGTTTATATCCAATGTATATAAATACGAATTTAAAAAATAATGAATTTATTCATATGTTACAAATGGTTAGATTACCTTTTAAAGAAGATGAAAAAATTGGTAGATTTAGTAAATTAGATAAATTAAATGATGATTTAATGGATCAATTTATTCTTGAAAATCAATTGATTGATGAAAATGATGAAATTGAAAATGATGGAAATGATTTATATTTTAATAATATCAAATTAGGACTTTTAAATTCTGAATTAATTAATAAAAATAATCAATTAGATATTTCTAATTGTAAAAATGATGATTTTTTTGTAAATTTAATTAAAGAAGCTTGTTTATCACAAAAAGATTTTAAAACATTTATGAATGAAATAAAATTATCAAATTTTAAATCAAAATTAATAAATTTATCATTATGGGAACAAAATTTAAATCCAAATTTAAATTCAAAAATATCGAAAAAATTATCCACAAAAACTTTATTTAAATCACAAAAAAAATTTAAAAATTTAAAATCAATAGATGAAGAATTTGATGATGAATTAAGTATTGATCAATTATTACAATGATTATAATTTAAATAATTGATTCTTTAAATCATAAAGTCTATCTTTAGCAGTTCTATTCCTTGATTTAGAATTACCAGTTCCATCATTCCCAAGACTTTTAATGATTTTATCATTAATTTTCATTGATTTAATACGATTTAATTCTTCATCAATAATTGTATTTGTATCAAGTTTATTTGGATTATCAAATAATACTTTTCTTTTTGACCAAAGATTTAACCAATAAATTGCAATTTCAATTTCATTAAATGATTTCCCACGTTTTTTGGCAATATTTTCAAGTAATTCATTAATTGAATTTGTTGGATAAGGTAAAAATTCTTTATAACTATTACCATATTTTTTATCAGTTAAATTTAATAAGAATAATAAATAATCAGCTTGAATTACAGGATCAATAAATGTTTGTGTAATACATCCACATAAACATAATGATAACATTGTTTCATGATCTTTAACTTTTGGTATAGAAACTCCTGGAGTATCATGAATCATTATTTCTGGTTCTTGATTAATTCTTATTATTTCACTTGTATTTTTTGTAACACCTGGTTGATTACCTGTTTTAGCAACTTTTTTTAATTTACCTAATCCAATTTGTCTTAAATTATTAATTAATGTTGATTTCCCAACATTTGGCATACCAACAATCATTAATCTTAAACCTAATGGAGGTTTTGGATTCATTTCATTATATTTTAATTTAATTTTATCAAGAATTTTTTGTAAATCAATTTTATTTTTTGTATCCACAAAAAAATTATCATTATTTTGTAAATTTATTAAATTTTTATCTAATATTGATAAATCTTTTTTACTATACAATATAATTTTTGGTTTCCTTGATAAAACTCTATCTAAAAGAACATTTATTGTTGAAATTGGAGCTCTTGAGTCTCTTAATTCAATTATTAAATCTATTTGTGGAGCTAAATGTCCAAATTTTGTAAGTGCTTTTTGATGATGTCCTTTAAAATTAGCTAATGGGATATTATGAGTTGGGAATATAAGACGAGGTTTAAACATTGAGTGGAGTTTGTGATTTGAGTATTTTGAATTTGTGATTTTGAATTTGTGATTTGAATTTTTGAGTATTTGAATTTTTGAGTATTTGAATTTGAGTATTTGAGTTTCTATACTCTTTTCTCATTTTATTTTTGTACTCAATTTTTTCTCATCATGCCTCTTATAACGTTTACTGGATTCCCATGTAGTGGAAAAACAACTTGGGCAAATAAACTCATAAAACTACTCCAAGAAAAAATCGATGAAGCTAAACAATCCAATCAACCAGGTCATAATTATTCTATAATTTATCATTCAGATGAAACTTTAGGTATTAATCATGAACAATATAGAGAATCAATTACAGAAAAACATTCAAGAGGTACACAAATGTCAGTTATTAAAAGAGATTTAGCTAGAAGTAATTTTGTAATCTTAGATTCCCTTGCATATATTAAAGGATTTAGGTATCAATTATTTTGTGAAGCTAAAGGTGTAGTTACACCTCATTGTGTTATTCATGTTACAAATAGTATTGAAGATCTGTTAAAATGGAATGATTTAAATTCACAAACTTGGGATCCTGAATTAATTAAACAACTTTCAATGAGATATGAAGAACCAAATCCAAATAATAGATGGGATTCTCCATTATTTCAACTTATTTCTTCAGATAAAGATGAAAAAATCCCAATAAATGAAATTTGGGATTCTTTAGTATTAAAAAGACCTCCACCTCCAAATGCTGCTACAATCGTAAAACCAACTTCTACAAATTCTTTTATGCAAGAACTTGAAAAACAAACTCATTTTGTAATATCAAAAATTTTACAATATCAACAAATAAGTACAATTGGGAATGTTATAATTGATGATGATAATTCTATTACATTACCACCAAATGGTACTTCAATTGCACAATTACAAAGAATAAGGAGAACTTTTATTGCATTAAATAGAATGAGAAGTTTAGATATAGAAAGAATTACACCATTATTTGTGGATTATGTTAATAGAAATTTAGTTGAATAAAAGAGAGTTACAAAACACAAAACACAAAACACAAAACACAAAAAAAAAAAGTGAGTTACAAAAAAAAAACAGTATTACAAAATCATTTATTCATTTCTATTCACCTCTTTCTTTCATTCTTCCATTTAAATCCATTAGAAGTTTTCTTTTTACTTCCTTTCTTCATTAATTCCTTTTGTTGCTCCATTCTTCCTTCAACTTCAGATAAATTTTTTTCTCTTTGTAATCTATTTTTTAAAGTTTTAAATTGTTTTATTTTATTCTTTGTGGATAATTCTAAATCTTCATTATTAATTTTAATTAAATTTCTTTTACTTAATTGATCAATCGTTGGTCTATTCTCTCTTCTTTCTAATAAATCTTCATCTGTATTAAAAAATTTTTGTGGAGAAAATTTTTTTTGTAAATTATTATTATCCACAAAAATAATATGTTTACCATTACTTTTAAATCCTAAATCTTGTTTCAGTTTAATAATTTTTTGTCTTTCATTTTGTCTCATTGTTCTTATATAATTTATATCTTGTGTTTTTAATAATTTTACTTGATCCACAGAAAGAGCTTCTGTGTCTCTTTCACTTATTAATATTCCATCTTTGCTTTTATGACTAGTCATTGCATGATAATATTCATCTGGATTATATTGATTAGCTTTTGTACGAAGTGCTTTTAATGCTGATTGCTTTTTGTGGAAATCGGCCGCTCTTAAACGGTAATCCTTTTTCTTTTCAAGAAGCCCATACTTTTGTCTATCATGAACTTGTGACCTTTCTTTATGTTGTTTTTTTTGTACGTTATGGACGAGTTTTGCCATTTGTGTTTTAATTTATAAATTGTTACTTTAATCTTACTTTTATGCGATGAGTGTGCGTGTCTGTGGAATTTTAATTGTAACACTTTTTTTTTTTTTTTAATTGTACAATTTTTTTCGCGAACTTTTTTTGTACAAATACAATTTTTTTTTTTAATTTTTGTAAATTTTCAATTATGTACTCCATATTAAAATCAAATTTAAATAATAAAGTACTTTATCGACTGAAATTCCCCAAACCTATTTCTTTAAATTCATTTGTGGTATTAACTAGAATATCTAATTTTCTGTACACAAATAAATTTTTTAATCATAATGATACTCCATGGTACCTTAGAGAAAAACCAATAACCACAAAAAATGAAATATTACTTCCAAATATTCCAAAAGGATCTCCCAATTCAATTGAAACATTTTTAAACCTTTTAGGTAAAGAATTTGGACTTTATGATTTACAAATTTATGATTTAACAAGTTTACCACAAAATCATCAATATCATTCATCAAATCAACAAGCTGATTTTATAATAATTTGTACAGGTAAATCTACAAAACATGTTTACAAAGCTGGTCAAGAATTAAGAAATCATATTAAACATAATTATGGTCATTTACCACATATTGAAGGACTTGTACAAGCACCAAAAGGATCTGTTAGAAGAAGATTACTTAGAAGAGCAAATAAAGGTCCACTGTCAACAGATAATGATTATGGGAAAGAAGCTAATTCTTGGTTAATGTGTAACACAAAGAAAGATAATATATTTGTACATATATTAACAAAAGAAAGAAGAGATGAATTAGAATTGGAAGAATTGTGGATTGAAAGTCAAGATGATTCTTCAACCACAAATTCAATAACCAAAACCACAAATTTTTCAACCACAAATTCTTCAACCACAAATTCTTCAACCACAAAATTTCCATCAATTTCACGTCGTAATTATTCAACTTCACTTCAATCTATAGTTAATTCAATACCTTCAAAACCAATTGCTCAACAAATAAAATCATTTGAAGCTCAATTTGTGGATCCAACACTTAAAACTCATGATTTAAGAATCCAATTCTATTCATTATTAAATTCTATGGATCCACAAACCGTTCCATTTAATATAGTTGGTGAAAAGATTATTGATAAATATAAAGATTTAAGACAAATAGATTTGCAAATAAATCCACAAAAAGATTTACAAAAAAATCCACAAAAAGATTTAATAATTTATATTAAATCTCTTATAGATACTCCAAGTTTTACAAAAAAAGATATTGATTTAAAATTTGATAATCTTTCAAATTTCATTCAACACCTTTATAGATTTTCAAATGAAGAAATTTCATTAGAATCATCACCAGAAATTATTCCATTACTTTGGAGATTGTGTTTTATTCAAGAAACAAATGGAGAAGAACTTGGTACAAAAATAATTGATGATATTTTACACAAAAATAAATTAATTAAAGGTAATTTTATTAAATATAAATGTGCTACAAATAGATTAAGAGATATCAAAGATCTTATTGAACCACAAACTAATGATAAATCTTTAAGTAAAAGTATTCATGAATTAATACTTTATTCATATGGGAATTCTGGTCAATGGGAACAATTTTGGGCTTATTGGAAAAAACTTTCAATTGTGTCAACAGTTGAATATGATCGACTTGTGGTATATTTAGCATTAAGAAATGATTCTGGTGCCAATTCTTTCTTTTTAAGAGAAATAGGTAAAAGACCTGTTGAAGGAATTGTAGCAAAAGCTCTTGATAAAATTGTAAATAGTTAATGTAAGAGTAGAGTAGTTTTTGTGGTAGGTTTTTTTTTTTTTGTGGCAGTTTTTGCAACTGCTTTTTTTGTTTTTGTACAGAATTTTTTTTTTTTTTTCTATTTGTGTAACTTCTGGCGCATGTCGCAATGTCGGATACGCGTTAAATCATCTCTTTACATCAACCATCATATGTCGCTACTAAACCTTAAAAAACAAATCAAAGAATGGGAACACAATTTTGTATCAGAAAATGGTAGGGTACCGAGTCGTGTGGATATCAAGCATAATGTAAAGATAGAAAAATTATATAAAGCATACCGAGCAGCAAAGAAAGCTGAGGTCACGGGTACGCGAGGGGGTCGCGACGACCCTGGCGGTGGATCGCACCAACGCTCGCACGAGACCAGTCTACTAATAGATGCTTTACCACCAGACTCTGACGAAAGTGATCAAGAAATTACCACTGTGGCGGCAGAATTAGGTCCAACTCCTCAAGCTAATGGGAAAGTGCTATCAATTTTTGATTTAAGGCCAAATGATGAGAGTCCTATACGAAGAAATGTATTTGTATCGCCTGGTGCTGGTGGTGCTACTGCCACTGGCGGTGCTGGCGGTACCACCGCGACTGGTGCCACCGGGTCTCCGTTCAAAACACCAACCAAACCACCTGTCGCGACACTCGTCATACCTACCGCGAAGCTGGGCCCAAAACAGAACCTTATGGCCAAATTCAAAGACGTATCACTGCCATCTGAAACGCCACGGTACCTTAAACCGTTTGGCAAATCGCCATTCCTAACACCTACTAAACAAAATGATACATTCCAAGTCTCTCCATCCCCAGTTAAGGCCAAAGGAAAAAGTTTAGTGGAAGTATTTAGAGAGAGACAGGCTGCCACCACTGAGGCCACCACTGAGGCCACCACCGCGAATATTGAGGCCACCACCGATACCTCACTGGACCTGGAAACAGAATTACCATCTCGTTCCAAACGTCGTACACAAAAAAGAACTACAAGAAGATGGAAAATGAAACCTGCAGTTTCTGAAGGTATTGATAAATTAAAAGATAAAGATATCCACAAAGAAATGGAAAAATTAGATGAAACAGACGAGACAGAAAGCTCTGTCGATGCGGTGCAAGGCGCGGGCCCAGGCTCGGCCGGACCGTCCGGCAGAAAGAGAGCACCAATAACTCAAAACTTTAAAAGGCTCAAAATTAATAAAAGAGGTAGAGGTAGATTTAGGAGAAGATAGCATTATATACATTAATACATACCAACTATTAATTGATCTTGGTCCAAGTCGTCCTGAATTCTGGATGACTTCGCACCAGGCCTGGCCCCAGGTCCGGTGCCAGGTCCATTCGACCCAGGTCCATTGGACCCAGTGCGCGGCACGTAGGTCGGCTTCTCCCATTTTTTTTGGTCACTTTGATAGTCCCATACATTCTTTGGTTGAGGAACTTTCTTTTCATCATTTAATTGTTCTTGTAATTGTTGAATTTCAGGATCTTCTGTGTCAGAATCTTCTTTTTGTAAATATTTTTCAACCATTGTAACTTTACCATCTCGTATAACCATTTCTACCGAGCGCTCGCCCCGGCCAGCACGAGCTCGTTCCAGTTCTTGGTACCTTCTAGATTGTCTTTGTTGTTTCTTTAATTTTAATGCTCTTTCTGTGGCTGAAAGCCACATATTCCCTGATGATGGTAAATCATAATCTGCTGCATTATCAATGATTTTTGTACGTTCTTCACCTGTTTCTTGAAAATTAAGAAGTTTTTCAAGTCTTTCTTGTGCTGCAACGAGCTCTCGGTCCACATTCGCGGTATTTGCTTCCACGATCGCTGCCCGCCGTACCGCTTCTTGCTGTTTTTGTACTTCTTCTTCTTGTTTCTTGATTTCTTCTTGTTGTTTTCTTGCTTCTTCCGCTTGCTTTAGTGCCTTGGATTGTGCATTCCAAAGATTTTCACCTGCATTCATCGAAACAACAATTTTTTTAGGTCTTACCAGTGGGCTGGGACTGGTTCCAGGACTGGCTCCAGGACTGGCTCCGTGCGCACCACCATTCGCACCACCATTCGCACCACCATTCGCACCACTGGTAGCAGCATCTCTTTCCTTCAATAAAACCTCCCTAATCTCTTGTCTTTCCTTCTGACTAAGTAACTCATGTCCACAATACGAACATGGCTGAAGTCCTTCTTTTACACAAATGATTTTACCACAATTAAGGCAATTTGGTGCTATCTCGAATAAAGGGTGTCTTGTGGCATTACAATGACACAGTGTCGAAGGTAGGTCGATTTCAAGCGCATTTAGTACGGATTCTAAGTCCTTTAATGAGTCAAGATGACGTTTTACCTTTTTTTTAGATCCACGAACCTTTTCTGGTTTAGGTTGTTTAAGTAGGCCAGATGTCGTGGTAGATGTCGCATGTGATGTCGTAGTGGGTGTCGTAGCGGGTGTCGTGGATGATGTCGTAGTGGGTTTTTTAATATTGGTACTTCCTTGACCTTTCCCCCACGCTGATTGTTTTCCCTTTGCCTCCCTAGCTGCCTTAACTGCTGTTAAATCCATTTGTTTAGGCTTGGGTTTCTTTTTTACCGTCATAAATTGTTCCATGAATTGACCTGTTTCTTCACTTTCTCCCAATAAATTCAAGTAATGGTCGTATGCTTCTGCCTCTGATAACTGAAGTCCGTACCTAATCATTTCCAGTGCCGTTTCCGGGTC
Organism: Yamadazyma insecticola; assembly: GCA_030571995.1. NCBI lineage: Eukaryota > Fungi > Ascomycota > Pichiomycetes > Serinales > Debaryomycetaceae > Yamadazyma > Yamadazyma insecticola. The sequence continues at coordinate 93,552 of JAJLZB010000008.1, forward strand.
CACTGGAATGATTTTAATTAAACTTTCAGTTAATTGTAATAATTCTTTAGTGGACATTATTTAATCAAGACAAATGTCGTGATGTTTTTTGTAAAAGAAAAGCGCGCTTGCGCGACATTGACGTGATACCTTATGGATCCTCCAGAACTTAGGGCAAAGTATGCTGAAATAGCACGATTAAAGAAAGAAATAGAGATATTGGCTGGGCTTAGGACTGGGCTGCTAGCTCAAAATGGTCTGTCTCGGCTAAAAGCTAGAGCAAGAGCAAGAATCTTAGCAAAAGCAAGTATGGCTAGAGCGGCTAAAGCAAGCGGTAAAAATAGAAAAGTTAATAGTAAGAATTTGGGTACAAGAAGAATACCAAAGATAAGAGTTAAAGGGAAAAATTCTAGGAAAGAAGTTGTAGAGGCAATAGAAGAAGTTGAAGATGTTTATTGTGATATGGAAGATTCTAGTCACGACATTCACGACATTCACGACATAGAGCCCGACATAGAGCCCGACATTGGGACCGACATAGAGCCCGATATTTTCTACCTTGATCATATATTTATTGATTCAAATAAATTTGCAGTTGATCCACATTTAATACAATTAATTCCTTTTAATAATTGTCCAGATACTCTTTTCTGGAATGGGAATACTTATAAAAAGCAAAACGGAGTACTTCAAGCAATTATTCTGGTTAATTTACCTAAACCAATATGTCGTTATTTTACACAATTAGGATACTGTCAGGACGGTATTTTATGTAAGAATGAACACATTCAAGAAAGAATTAGAGCTTGTAAATTCATATTAAATGGTAAATGTACAAATTCAAATTGCTTATATAATCATAAATTAACACCAAATATAACACCACATTGTAAATATTATTTGGAATCAAGGTGTAATAAAGAAATTTGTAAATATCTGCATAATACACCAAACAAATTTGGTGAAATAGAAATAAGTCTTTGTAGACCATTTTCAACTACTGGATATTGTTTTAGAGGTGATAAATGTCCATTTTTACACCTTTTTCAATGTCCAGATTATGAAGAATTTGGAATTTGCAGTAAAGATTATTGTAAATTAGATCATAAAATGACTAAACAAATTCAAAAAAGAATTTCTGGTGAATTATTTAAATGTATTAATAGTTATACAAAAGGATCAATTTTATTTGAACCCGGTAGTAGAGGTTATGAAATCCTGATAGATAAGGGTTCAATGAGAACACCTCTGTAATTAAAACAAAAAAAAATAATATCATTAATTTATATAATTAATTTAGATCTTGCATTCAGACATGCATTAATAAATTAATCTCTTGCATAAGATTTACAATTATTTAAAACCGGTCTTCCGAATATGATACATTTTGTTTAAGTTTAACCTTTCTGGTACACGACCATCGTAGCTAAATGCTGCAAAAATTCTATTTGTAATATTTATCACAAATTAATGTTACCGCCAGATTATTATAATCCACCAAGTGTTATGCCTATTAAGTCGTTAGACGACAATTATAAAACTATTAGTACACTTGGAACTGGTAGTTTTGGTAGTGTAATTTTAGCTAAAAGAAGAACTTGTTGGAATCAATCACAAGCTCCAGGTACTCTTTTAGATCCATTAGATAGTTATTTAAAACCATTAGTAGCAATTAAAACGCTTAATAAGAAGTTACCTGTATTACATGATTATTATAAGAATAAAGAAGTTAAATTTATTCTTTCAATACCTTCACATCCAAATCTTATTCAAATTTATGAAATGTTTGTAAATGATAAAGATTTAAAACTTCATATTGTAATGGAATCAATGAATCAAACGTTATTACAATTAATAACAGCAAGAAAATCATTAAGATTTAGTGACAATACTTTAAAAAGTATATTAGTACAACTTTTAAATGGGATTAAACATATTCATAAACATGATTTTTTCCATAGAGATATTAAACCAGAGAATATATTAGTTATACCAACAATTCAATATTATGGTAATAAACAAAATATTCCATTAAATAAAAGAAATGATAATTATATAATTAAATTAGCTGATTATGGATTATCAAGGAATGTATCTAATTTATCACCATATACTTCATATATTTCAACTAGATGGTATAGATCACCAGAGATCTTATTAAGAAGGAAATGGTATAGTAAACCAGTAGATATTTGGGCATTTGGAGTAGTTGCAATTGAATTAATTAATTTTGCACCATTATTCCCTGGTTCAACAGAAATTGATCAAATTGCAAGAATTCTTAATATATTAGGTTGTCCAAGTTTACCAGATATATCAATAATTAATTCAGATATTCAATATTTCATTCCTTTAGGAGGTTTTTGGCGTGAAGCTCAAATTTTAGCTAATAAATTAGGTATTTATTTACCTTATGAACAAGGTTATTACCTTGAACAATTAGTTCCTTCTTCTGTAAATTTATTATTATTAGATGTTATTAAACATTGTTTAACTTGGGATCCTGATATTAGAGCTACCGTTCAAACTTTATGTTCAATGGATTATTTTATTGGTACAATTATTGAAGAAACTAATCAAAATTTTAATTATTTAAAAGATGACCATCTTTTAAAAGATGTACAAAATTTAAAAGATGTACAAAATTTAAAAGATGTACAAAATTTAAAAAATTATTCAATTGATAATAAATTTAAAGATTTTGAAGAAAATTATTTAGATGATTCACAAGATTCTTTAGTTATAGTTTAAAATATTTTACTAAAAAGTACCCCACAAAAACTCACACTAAATGGAAAAAAAAATGGCAGAAAAACATATTAAATAAAAAACATACAGAAAAAAATAATCAGTTTGTGTACTTTTATTACTCACACCACTTTAAAAAATGTGTATTTTATTAACAACCACAGAAAACCCAGATTTCCCCTTACTTATATTGTCTAATAGAGATGAATATTTTAAAAGACCTACACAACCAGCACATTTTAGACCTTTAAATAATAAACATATATTAAGTCCATTAGATAAAGGTAGAGTTGAAAAAGGTAGTTGGATAGGTGTTAATACTGAAGGGAAAGTTGCAATTTTAGTAAATTATAGAGAAGATGATGAATTAAATGTTATTAGTAAAATTAGTAGAGGTATTTTACCAATTGATTATCTTACAACAGAATTAAATGATGAAGATTGGTATAAAAATTTAGAAGAATCATTAAGTGAAAGAGTGGCAGAAAATGTAACTTTAAGACAAATAGGTGGATTTTCATTAGTTTATGGTAGAATGGGTAATCAATTAAATATTATTAGTAATAGAGGTGATAAAGGTATAGTTAAAAAAGGAAATTTTGGACTTTCTAATTCCCTTTATTATGAGCCTTGGCCAAAAGTGAATCTTGGAACAAAACTTTTACTGGAATTAAATAAAAAAAAATTAAATCAAGAATTATTAATTGAAGAATGTTTTAAAATTCTTAGTACTGATACTTTTAATAAAGATTGTGGAGAATCATTTAAAGATAAATTGAAAGAATTACAAAATTCTATATTTATACCACCTTTAAATACTGGTACAAATTTTGAGAATGAAAGTATTGGTAAATATTATGGAACTCGTACACAAACAATAATTGCATTAGATAAATATGGTAAAGTACATTATTATGAAAGAGATTTAAATGATTCAGATACTTTAGGAGGTGAAGTTAAAAATCAATATTATCTGTTTGAATTATAGCAATTACTGGGTGGAGAATCAGCTAGGCTTTGAAAATGCGGAAATAATCCACCCAATTTAAATCGTTTACCCAAATTAAAATTAAATCATTCAAAAATGTTACAAACTCATTTGACACCATTTACATCAACGTATGAGTCAACTGAACGTCAATCTCCGAACCTCATTATATTCATTCCAGGGAATCCTGGTCTTGTTGAATATTATATAACTTACCTTGAACTTCTTCAAGAAAAGTATCCAGAATTTGAAATTTTTTGTACATCACATGCGGGCTACCAAACAACTGATGAATATAATAAACCATCAAAAGAATATTTTAATTTAAATTATCAAACAGAGCATAAAATACAAGTTATTCAACAGAAAATTAATGATAAATATAAAGCTTGTAAAGAACCAATTAATGTATATATCTTTGGGCATTCAGTTGGATGTTATTTTCTTCAAAGAACAATAAAAGGTTTAAAACCTAATAACAAATTTAATATTCGATTCTTAGGGCTTATATGTCCAACTGTTATTGATATAGGTCACCTGTCATCAGGCCAAAAATTAAGTTTTTTACTGAAATATTTACCAATTGTTACATTAGCTTTAATATTTGTTAATTTAATTAATTGGTTATTACCTCCAAATGTAACCAAATATATTCTCCGTAATTGGATATTTTCAAAGCCTAAAGTTGAAAGTATAAAAGCATTAGAATCATTAGATAATTCAGTTGAAGCTACTTATAAATTAGTTACTTGTAAAAGAATTGTTAAACAAGCACTTACTATGGCAATTGAAGAAATCCAATTGATTTTAAATGATGATGAATTGAATGATTGGTTCTTTAAAGATTTAACAAATGAAACTAAAATTTGGTGTTATTTTGCACATACTGATCATTGGGTTCATGATAACTCACGTGCTTATATATTAAATAGATATAATGGTGAAAAAAATGTTTATTTCACTATTGGAGATATCGATGATGGGATAACTCATAGTTTTTGTGTAGATCAAAGTGTGGAGTTTGCAGAGATTACTTTAAAGAAGATGCAAGAAATGGGTATATAATAATAAATAGAGTAACAGCCTAGCACGAGTTGACCAGGCCGAGGGGCCAGGCGTGCTCAGTCAACGGACCAGGCGTGCTCGGTCAACGGACCAGGCGTGCTCGGTCAACGGACCAGGCGTGCTCGGTCTACCTCAGATTAGAGCATCGCGATGAGCAATTTTTTTAACTAACAATGTCTGCAACAGATAAAGCTTCATTACCATTCTCTGAACAACACTACTTCTCCTCTTATGATCATTTTGGGATCCATGAGGAGATGTTGAAAGATACTTCTAGAACATTGGCTTATAGATCAGCAATGTATAAAAATAAACACCTTTTCAAAGATAAAATTGTTCTTGACGTTGGATGTGGTACAGGAATTCTTTCAATGTTTGCAGTTAAAGCAGGTGCTAAACATGTTTATTCAGTTGATATGTCAAATATCATTGGGAAAGCTAAAGAAATCATTAATTTAAATGGATTTGAAGATAAAATTACACTTATTCAAGGTAAATTAGAAGATATTGAATTACCAGTCAAAGAAGTTGATATCATTGTATCTGAATGGATGGGATATTTCTTATTATATGAATCAATGTTAGATACTGTATTATATGCAAGAGATAAATATTTATCTAAAAATGGTATGATTTTACCTGATAAATGTTCAATGTATATTGCAGGTATTGAAGATGGTGAATATAAAGATGAAAAAATCCATTATTGGGAAGATGTATATGGATTTGATTATTCTCCATTCATTAATGTTGCAATGGTTGAACCTTTAGTTGATACTGTTAATAATGATTCTTTAATTACAAGTTCCCATAAATTTTTTGAATTTGATATTAATACAGTTAAAAAGGAAGAACTTTCTTTTAATTCTAATTTTAAATTAAATCCTTTAACTAATGAACTTTGTCATGCTTATATTGTTTGGTGGGATTGTGAATTCCCAGGTGATAATAAAGTTATGTTAAAAACTGGTCCAATGAGTCCTTATACTCATTGGAAACAAACTGTTTTTTATATGGATCAAGTATTAGATATTAAAAGAGGTGATGTAATTGAAGGTAGAATTGCTTCAAGACCAAATTCAATTAATCCAAGAGAAATCGATGTTGAAATCGAATGGGATTTAAAAACTGGTGTTAAGGATGAAAGAGCTCAAAACGGTAAGTATAACTATTTCATGAGATAATTCAGTAGTAATAAACAAAATCTATGCAAGCTCTTGATTAATCAAATGATTGTGATATATTGACGTAGACTTGCAGCAATTTTTCCGCATCTGTTGATGATTTCCAACCTCCAAATGAGGGCCTTTCCTCAATTTTTGACTTTTGAACCATGTGCCAAGACGCCATTGGCCGGGCCCCACTCACCAGCGATAAGCGCCAGTCCCGATTCAACTTTGTACTATTTAGCACTTCATAGGGTTTCTGGATCATGTGCTGTTGCCGCATATTGCCGCCCACCTCCACCTAATGCCTGATTCTATTACCACCTACTGCCATCTATTCCCACCCCAATAAAATACAACCTCTTTAAAAGAACCCCTATTTACACTACATAGTCAACACACAGATTTTCTCAAATTACTAATCTCGCACTAAGCTTCGCATGTTTCATACAATTAGACGCCACTTAAGTATGCAAAAAGACTGGAGAGCTATTCTTTCACCAGAACAATTCCGAGTTCTCAGACAACTGGCTACAGAAAGACCATTCTCTGGTGAATATGTTAATAAACCTGCAAATACTAATGCAGTGTATCAATGTGTAGGATGCAGTAATCCATTGTATGAAGCGTCCACTCAGTTTGATAGCAACTGCGGTTGGCCAGCGTTTTATCAAGCCATCCCTGGGGCCTTGACTGTACACAAGGACACTACACATGGGATGGTAAGAGAAGAGATGAGGTGCTCGCAATGTGACGGTCATTTAGGACATATATTTAGGGGTGAAGGGTACAAGAATCCTACGGATGAGAGGCATTGTGTGAACAGTATATGTTTGAAGTTAGAGGAGAGGGAAGAGGGGAAGAGAGAAGAGTAAGGAGAGAGGAAACGAGGATAGGGAGAGACGAGACGAGGATAGGAAGAGCAGAGCAGAGCAGAGCAGAAAGCAGAAAGCAGAACTATATATGGCAGATCACTCGCTAAATAACTCACTAAATAACTCACTAAATAACTCACTAAATAACTCACCACTCACTTAAACTCGCTAAATACTAAACTCACTCACCACTCACCACTCACTCTCCACTCTCCACACTAAATGAGTCCCGGAATAAGAATACCCCTTCTCAACTTCTTATACTCGTCACCAAAAGTCTTTAAATATCTCTTGTGCTTTCCAACAGCCCAAACCCACATCTGACCGGCACCAGCTAATGTAAATATAACATAAGACCAATTACCGATTAAAACACTAACTGCAACCCACGACATGATTTCGAAAAAATAGTTAGGGCAACTGACCCAATTGAAACCATAACCAAAAGGAATTTGATAATTTTTTGGGTCTTTATTTCTAATATTGGACAAATTTAAATGGGTGACAAAATTAGAAGCTTCAAAGAATACAAATAAAGCAGTTAAAATTCCAATAGTAATATTTGAATAGTTATTAGTATGGAACAAAAACTTAACTAAGGAACTATCGTGATAGTTAAAGTAATTTGGTGCATAGCAAAAGAACCCAGTTAACACTCCAGACAAGATCCAATAATGACCGCAATTTTTAAAGATGTTAAAAACTGGCATGGTAGCATTGGAGAATTTATGCACAAATAAAGTCTCGTATTCTCTCTTTAAGTAATGAAGTAATACTAAATCATAAACTAATGTTTGAATTACAGTGTGTTGGTAATTTCCATACATATAAATTGAAGGATTAAAGTAGAATATCGAGTGAATAATAATAGGCCCAAAGTATTCAATTACGAAAACCGTTTTCCAATCGATTTGTGGTCCTAAATCTTTAACTTGTAAAGAAGAATTGGCTGTAATCCCGTTTGCCTTTAATGACTGTTCGTTGTTTAAGGCCACTTTTTTGCCGTCTCTTTCTACAGTTAATCTGATTCTGAAAGGTGATAACGAGTTTGATGTGGAGATTAACTGGACAATCTCAGACACTTTGGACGCTTCATTGAACTCATCAGTCGAAACTGACTTGATTGACTTGGATCTTGATTTGATGGTAATTGTCATTAAGGTGTTGGCAGTAGCCCGATCCGCGCTCTAACTACCGCGCGATCAAGCGTGGGAGAGTGTGAGAGTAACGGCGTCCCCAGTAGAGCCAATGTACAAACTACAATATTGAGAGAACACTAATATCAAGCTCAATCATCTAATCGTATACCACACCTTTAACCTGAAATTCTTGCTTTTTCTTACCTCTTTTACTCTTGTTTCACTTTTCCCTTATGTAATAGAATTTTCTAGAAGGCGTGCCTTTACCGTTGCTGTTGACTATTAGTCGCAATTATCTCCCAGAGTTTCCCAATCACTCACTTTAAACATGTCAGACTGGGATACTACTACATTTATTGGACTGAAAACTAGAGTTGGTGGCGGAGGTCCAAGACAAAATGTCGCCAAAACTTCAAGTCAATTAAACGCCGCAAGAAGATCCGGTAACGTTGTTGGTACAGAAAAAAAATATGGTTCAACCAATACTAAATCAAACCCTGAAGGTCAAAGATTAACTAAATTAGATGCTACTGATGATGTTGTTGCCACCAAAAAAGTTGAAGCTTCTGTAGGGAAAGCCATTCAACAAGCAAGACAAGAAAAGAAATTGACGCAAAAAGATTTAGCTACCAAAATTAATGAAAAGCCTCAAATTGTTAACGATTATGAAGCCGGTAGAGCTGTACCAAACCAGCAAGTATTGGGTAAGTTGGAAAGAGCTTTAGGTGTTAAATTAAGAGGTAAAAACATTGGTGAACCTTTATTCGCTAAAAAGAAGTAGTGTAGATAGTCAATATATGAAGCAATGGCGAATGCGGTCTGCTCTGGTTCTGGTGCTCTGGTGTATGTTCTGGTGTCCTGGTGTACTGGTGTCCTGGTCCATTTTTCTACTCGCTTGCGATTTCCCATCTCGCTTATTCCTTCCGTCCCCATTTCGAGGCAGCTGCAAACCTTTAAACCTTAAAATCGCCTATCTACAGATACAAACTTATCAATGCCTTATCATAAAAATGAATTTGGGTAATTTGATACCTCACAGGACTCCTACTTTTATTATTGTTGACTTGTATTGTTAAAATAAAGATGTTCCTCCATTGTCTCACCTGACGAGCCCATTATTTGCAGCCACGCCCAATCTGCCACAGATCTATAAATACTTGAAAATGAACCGATATTCGTAAACCAGTATCCCCACACTTATTTCAAATTTAAGCTTTTTACCTGGCCAGATTGCCTAACGTGAAATTACCCATTATAAATATGCGATTAATTCCATATATTTTACTCTATAGGCTATGAAAGACTTATATTCAGTTAAATCAAATCATTCAAGACATTCTATTTATAGAAGTGGGTCTTCATATTTAGATATGGAGATCTCCCACTCTAAAATCATTGATGTCGATGATGAAGGGAAACCAATTGGTAAATTTGATAAAGAAACTTTACAAAGAGGTTTAAAGTCAAGACACGTTCAATTATTAGCTTTAGGTGGTTGTATTGGTACAGGACTTTTCATTGGTTCTGGTGGTGCATTATCTACTGCAGGACCTGGTTCTTTATTCATTAGTTATTGTATTATGTCAACTGTTATTATCTTTGTTATGAATATGTTAGGTGAAATGATTACCTTTTTACCAGTTCCTGGTAATGGTGCTCAATCTTTTGTTAAAGATTATGTTGATGATTCTTTAGGTTTTGCTATTAGTTGGAATTATTGGTACGCTTTTTCAATCTTAGTTGCAACTGAAATCACCGCTGCTGCTATTTTAGTTCAATATTGGACTGAAAAAGTTCATCCAGCTGTTTGGATAACTATCTTTTTAGGTTTAATGGTTTTCTTAAATTTAACTTCTGTTCGAGTTTTCGGTGAAGCTGAATTCTATTTTGCTTCTATTAAAATTATAGCTATAATTGGTCTTATTATTCTTGGAGTTGTTCTATTCTTTGGTGGTGGTCCTTCTCATGATAGATTAGGTTTTAGATATTGGAAACATGGGAACGCTTTTAAAGAATATATGACAGGTGGTGATACTGGGAAATTCTTGGGATTTTGGTATTCATTAATAAGATCTGGGTTTGCATTTATATGTAGTCCTGAATTAGTTGCAACTGCAGGTTCTGAATCTATTAAACCAAGAGCTAATATTCCAAAAGCTGCAAGTAGATTTATTTATAGATTGGCATTTTTTTACGTTTGTGGTACTTTGGTAATTGGTGTTATTTGTGATTCTAATAGTCCAAGATTATTAAATGGTTCAGATGATGCTAGTTCATCACCTTTTGTAATTGGAATTCAAAATGCTGGTATTCCTGTATTAAATCATATTATTAATGCAGCAATTTTAACATCTGCTGCTTCATCTGGTAATTCCTTTTTATACTCTGCCTCAAGAGTATTATATTCAAATGCTGTTAAAGGTATTGCTCCAAGTTTTTTTAATAAAGTAAATAGATTTGGTGTTCCTTATAATGCAGTTATTGCTACAAGTTTATTTGGATGTTTAGCATACCTTAATTCTTCTTCTTCATCTTCAGATGTTTTCACTTGGTTATCAAATATTGCTACAATTTCTGGATTCTTAAGTTGGGTTTGCCTTTCAATTGCTTATATTAGATGGAGAAGGGCAATTACTTATCATGGATTATGGGACCGTGTCACGTACACGACCTATTTGCAGCCATTTGGTGCTTATTACGTTATGATTTTAATTTTACTTATTTGTATCACTAATGGGTTTGCAGTATTTTTCCACTTTAATGGATCAGATTTCGTTGCTGCTTATATCACTTTCCCAATCTTGGTGTTTTTATATTTGGGTCATAAAATCTATGAATACTTTGTACTTAAAAGATTTAGACTCGTGGTTCCTCTCCATGAAATAGACCTTTTCACTAATTTGGACCTTATAGAAGAGGAAGATGCAGGTATTCCTGATAGACTTCCAAAGAATCTTATCCAAAAAATTTGGTTCTGGTTGGCTTGATTGTAATAGTAGAAATATACTTTTATGGTGTGTGTATCGCACGACCTTCTTTTTTATACCTCTTCACCTCATCGCTAATGCGCATCCTAAAATTTTCACAAACAGCCATGTCTTTATCACAACAGTTAAATGCTATAAGCGACAGAACTGCTGGAGTGGTATTAGATAGGAAATCACGTTCCAAAGTCCATTCCAGATCACTTATATTCGAACCAAAAACCGCTGCCACTCAAGATTATGAGTATATCTATCAAATTGGTTTAGAAGGTCTTGAACAATTATGTGAAGTAGACGGTAGATTTGATAAGTTCAAATTGACCCTTTTTTCTGATACTTCTATTACTTTCGATAGAAATACTCAACAGCAAGACACTTTGAAGCAATTGGATCAAAACATTAACGCATTTTTGGTATTGGTATCACCTTATTATCAATTAAACCCATCCATTAAAGCTTTAGAATGGTTAGTTAGAAGATTTAATATTAATATTCATAATGGTGAAATGATGTTACTTACTTCATTACCATTCTATAAGTACCCCGCTTTCATGAAAATTTTAAATGTAATTCCTAAAAATCATTTCCCTCCAATTTTCCAGTGGATCTTAGGTTATAAAGATATGATGAAAAATCCTCCAATGTCTTCAATTTTAAAAAGTTTTTATAATGATTTTGAATTCTTCAAGTTATACACTTTGTACTTTATTGAACAAATTCAAAATAAAACAGTTTTTAAAGATCAATTGATTTTTTACTTATCTATGTCAGTTCAATTATTAGCTTCAATGTCAAAAGATATTCCAAAATTAACTGAATCCCATTTACCTTTATTATTAGAAGTCATTGGGAAATTATTATTACCAACAAAGAAATTAATTGGTGATTATAAATTAACTGCTTATTCTTTGGTATCCTTAATTAGTTCTATTATCCCATTATCTTCAGAAGTCATTATTTCTTTAACTGATTCTATTTTACAAGATCCTATTTCAACTGGTCCTTCTGTTATAAGACAAACCTTGATTGCTTTAGGTCAATTATGGCATTCCTTCAATGGACAAATCCTTCCTTCCACTTTTACAAAATTACCTCAATCTTTAATCACTGATGAAGTATTATTATTAATTAAAGATGAAGAATATAATATTGGAAAATTCTTATCTTATTACATAATCTCAAAATTAACTGAAAAAGATATCATACGTTTATTAAAATATGTTAATTTTAATTCAAATAATTTCAATGTATTGGCTGCAAAATCCTTACAAATGGCATTTTCCGATCCAGATGAGACCACAAGAAACAATATCATTTCTATCTTATCTTCATTATTGAAATATAACTCAGAATCTTTCCAACAAGCTTTGGAATCCTATAAACCATCATTTAAAATCGCTGATTTAGAAATGATTTTAATGGTCACTTTAGATAATAACGAATCTAACCATGATGCTGATATCGAACTTGAAGATGAATTAGAAGATAATCAAGCTGAAGATGTTGAAGATATTGAACTTCCTGACTTGGAAAGTTTAAAATCTCAATCTTTAACATTCCTTCATACTAATACCACTGTTGAATTCAATAAACTTGCATTTTCATTAATTAAACGTTTGAATTCTTCTAATTTAAAAGAACAAAGAAAATCAATCAACCAATTCTGTAAATCTGTATTTGTATCTGCAGAAACTTCTTTTAGTTTCTTGCTTAGATTATCTTTAACTCCATCTTTACCAATTGCTGCAAGAATTCAAGTTTTAACAGTTTTAAAAATAAGATTGAACAATATCATCAAATCTGAAGAAAAAACTGATACCTACTTAATTTTACCGATTATTTTGGTAGGTTTATTTGACTCCAATAAATCAATTCGTCAACTTTACTTAGACTTGATTTCTTTAATTAAAACCAACGTGAAAGCTTTACATGAAACGAAAAAACCTTCAACTAAATTGTTCTTGGAAGATCAAATTTATGGTGACGTTGCTACTTCCAAGAGAGCTATTTTAGCTCCAAAAGATGCATTACTAGTCCTTAAGACATTAAATGAAAGTAATTTAGATGATTTGATTATTGATAAAGAACGTATTAGTAACATTCTTTTGAAATTATTTAATATGCAAAAATCTAATCAAAAGAAATTTGGTGAATTATTAGTGAAAAGCTTTATTCTTAAACAATTATCATTACCTTATTTACCACTTTGTGTTAAATATAGAGCTTGGAAAGTAATTGGACTATTGAATAATTCTAATTCTGATGATACCAGATCTTTCTTTGTTGAAACTGATATTACCAATTATATTAGTAAGAGAAACACTTGGATGAAAGAATCTACTGAATTAAAAGCTGATTTTAACACAGAAATTGAAAAATCTTTAGTTGATTTAGTAGGAGGTAAATCAATTTCTAATGATAAAATAGCTATTAAAGAAGTAGAATGGATCATTAGTGCATTAAGTGGTCCTGATAATTTACAAGTAGTTACCAGTGCAAGATTAATTGAAATATTCAATAATTTTAAGAGTGTAGATCATAAAGTCAAAATCTATACCAAATTGATTGACTTATTAACTAGTGAAGATGTTGAAATAGAATATGATCCTTATGAAATCTTACAATCATTAAAACTTGATACTTTACTTGTCATGCAAGTATTACAAACTGTTCAAATATCATCACAAGTTCCAGAACAAGGTGTAGCCAAACGTAGAAGAAGATCTTCTAGTCAAACAAGACATAATATGGCTAGAACAGATATTTCTAATATGGCTTCAGGACATTTGAAAAAATTAACCATTGTATTGGATTTATTAGAATATAATTTAAGAAATAATGATTTGGCTGATGCTGATATACTTACGGAATTGTTTAAAATTTTAACTGATTTAGATCATTTAGGTAATGATGGTCACCTCCCAATCTTATATACTCAAGAAAGTTTAGCTTCTTGTATGTTAATTTCTATTAAACAAATGAAATTACATAAACAAGATATTGAATTTGATTCAAATACTATAAGAGCAGATTTAATTGTTAATTCTATTAGAAATTCCCAAAGTCCTCAAGCTCAAAATAGACTTTTATTAGTTATTGCAGAATTGGCTTCATTAGCTCCAGAAATTATATTACATTCAGTTATGCCAATTTTTACATTTATGGGTGCTCATACTATTAGACAAGATGATGAATTTTCTAATTCAGCATTACAAGAAACTGTATCAAGAGTTATTCCAGCTTTAGCTAATAATGGTACTACTAATATCAATGATGATATCGAATTTTTATTAGCCAGTTTTGTTGCTGCTTTACAACATATCCCAAGACATCGTCGTACCAAATTATTCAGTTCATTAGTTAAAACTTTAACCGTTGAACAATCATTACATGTTATTTTATTCTTAGTTGGTAATCAATCTTCACAAAAACCTCAAGATAGTAAAAATTTAATTGAATTTTCAACTTCTTTACTAAAGACTTTTGACCCTATCGATCAATTAAATGGTATTGCTAAATTTCTTAAATTATGGGAAAAAGTTCCAATTGATACTGTTGAAAAAGGATCTGAAGAATATGAAGAATTAATTAAAAGACCAATCTTTGGTGTATCTATTTTATCAATGACAAAAGAAGAATTAATAAATTTGAAACAAAATTTGTTGAAATTTACTAATGAATTAATTAGTCCAACTGATGAATTAAATGAAATTAGTTTATTAAAATTGAAGATTGGTATGATCTTATTAGATGACGATATTGAAGAAGATGATAAAAAGGAATTGTTGAAAGCATTTAATGAATCCACTTCATTCTTATTAACTAATATTGATTATTTTACAAATAATTACAAATCTCCTGTCATTGTTGATAAAGTTTATGATTTATTAAGTGATTTCTTAGATATCTTACCAATTTCCAATTTCATTGATTCTATAATTGATTCCTTAGATTGTAATTTGATTGCTGATACAGTTTCAATTAAAGTTGCAAAAAATTTTGCATTATTAGCTAATAAGAAATTTGATAATGAACTTAATTCAAAAACTTTAGATACAAACATGAAGAATATCATTGTTAATAAACTTATTGGAATTTTAATAAATGGTTTAGATAAGAATTTAGATGTTGAATTACAACAATCATATTTGGATTGTTATGCCACAGTTATTCAAAAATTAAATAATATCGAAAGTGATATTTTCAATGGTACTAAAGTTCTTATTGATTCTTTGGCTATTATTACAAGTGATAAATGTTTATTAAGTGATAAACCAGAATTAATTATTTCCTCAGTTAATGTATTGACTAATATCATTAATATTCTTGGTGTTAAAAGTATTGGATACTTCCCTAAGATTATTCAACCATCATTGAATATCTGGGAAAAAACTAGGGTTGAAGAAGAAGATAAAGATGAAGAAGAGGTCAAACAATTGGTCCAAACATCTATTTTACTTTTATTCTCTAGTATCATTAAGAAATTGCCAGCTTTCATTACTAATAGTTTGGATTCTATCATTTTAGCTGTTGTTAAAAGTGAATTGGTTGAAGTTGAAATCAGATCTAGTATTTTGGAAATTATAGTTGAACATGTTGAAGTAGCAAATGTATTCAAAACTTTATGTAATATTTGGATTAATGATAAAGTATTTAAAGAAGATTCTTCTGAAAATATTGGTTTATACATTACAGCATTAGAACAAACTATAAGTAAACTTGATAAAAAGAATGCTACTAACAATTCCACTTTATATATTAAATGGTTAATCAAATCATTTGAATTTAGAAGTTATTGTGAAAAGGAAGATAAATTTAATATTAATACTATTTATAGGTTTGAAAGTTCATTCCATAAATGTGGTATTGAATTTGTTATGAAACTTAATGATAAGAATTTTAGACCATTATTTTCATCCTTAACAAGATGGGCTATTAATGGTGAAGGTAGTACCACTCTGGAATCTATTAGATTATCAGCATTTTTCAGATTTTTTAATAAACTTCAAGAAGAACTTAAAAGTATTATTACAAGTTATTATTCATATGTTATTGAATCAGTAGCAAAAATCTTGAATAGATTTGAAACTAATGAATTAAATGATATTACTTTAAGAAGATTAATATTGATTTCATTAAATACTTCTTTCAAATATGATCAAGATGATTATTGGACTCAAGAACTGAGATTTGAATTGATTTATAAACCAATGATTAATCAATTATCGAATATTGAAGAATCCATTGGGAAATATTTGGTTAAAAGTATAACTACATTTGCCAGTAACATTTCTGGTGATGAATATAATAATAAGATCATTAATGAATTGATTAAATTCATCTCTAATGACTCAGAATCAACTAATTCATCTGCTAAATTATGGACTGTTAAGACTCTTAAGAGTATCTTCCAAAAATTAGGTGAACAATGGTTAACTTACTTACCAACTTTGGTACCATATATTGCTGAATTATTAGAAGATGAAGATGAAATGATGGAATTAGAGGTTAGAAGAGGTTTAGTTAAAGTCATAGAAGGTGTTTTGGGTGAGCCTTTAGATAGATACTTGGAATAGTTTATAGTAATAAAGTTTTCATTTACTGATTTTTTTCGTTTACTTGTTCGTATTGGCAAAAAGATACCTATGTATAAAAATAATAGTAGCCTAAAAAAATAGTAGCTTATAGAAAAAAGAATGGACGAGTCCGGAGTCGAACCGGAGACCTTTCGCATGCTAAGCGAACGCGCTACCAACTACGCCACACGCCCTGTTGTGTTGTCTGTTTTTACCGCTGTAGTCTCATATTTATCTGTGTCACGTGAACTTGTTAATAAATTGTGACTATCTAGATGATGTCTGGGGGTTACATTCCATACAACAAGAAGAGTGTCTGGCCTCACTAATTCTCCACTTCGACAAATAGAGTAGTTAATGTTTGATCATGAAAAATACTACCCTTTTAAATTATTCATTGCAGCTGTGAAAATTACAAGTTGACTATTGTGAAAATTACAATTTGGTTCTACCCTGCAAACATAATTGCCCTTTTAATATAAAAAAATATCAATTCGACACTCCAAATAGAACTGCAACCTCCCTTTCCTCTTCAGTCTCTTTGTTGAAGGCTCCTTCCACGGTATAGCCAAAATTAGCTATAATGTGGTAGGGCCTTTGTGCAGGACCGCCGAAGAGTATGAGTGAAGAAAAAAAATGCTGCAACTTCCCTTTTTGGAAGGACAATGGTGCTTTCAATTCTTTACATACAGCAAGGCCATCAAGTGCTAGATTATAATGGATTTAGGTAGATAATGTTTAGGCTCTGGATATTCAATGAACGGACAGTTCAATTAGAGATACCTCAGTAGAATTCCTTCATCGGGCAGTGTCATTTATCAACAATAAGCCGGCCTGAACCTAGTTAGGCGGGCAATATGTCTTATACTGCTGATTTTAAATGAGTGGTGATTCTGACAGTATCCAAGAACTTGCTTACAGGTTATCTCATACAATAAAATACAATTTATGTCTCAAGGAGTTTCTTCAGGACAATTAAACTGCTAGAGACTGTTTGCTTGGAAAAAAATCAAGCTTGCATAGCTTGGCAATAGCATCCCGCCAATACTACAGCTACTGGGTGCATATCCGGAATAAAATACCGAACTATCGTTACAGATGCCCATATCACACCAGGCTGAAAGTCTTTACTTGAGGCACAATCACAGTTACTTTTCAGTAAGCTAAAATCAATGACGATGTACTCTTGCACGTACAAAATTTCCAGTCAACCTAGCCAAAAGTTGAAGTATAACTCATAAAGTCTAATTTGCAGCTTCTTGACTTTAAACTATACTATATAACAGCAGTCGTGCCCCCACCTTATCGTGTCCGGACCACAAAGAACCTTCTTTATATTTCTCACAATTACCAATCTCCAGGAAAATTTTCAACTAAATTAAACAAATGGTAAGTAGAGTATAGTAATTGAATTTGTGGATGTTATTATGTTTACAAATTAGTTTTAACCAATCTTTCCCACCGCAATACTAACATGCAGTCTTCTATTCTTAAATCCGCTCAAGCTTTAAAACCTTTATTCGATAGAGTCCTTGTTCAAAGACTTAAACCTCAAACCCAAACTGCTTCTGGTATCTTTATTCCAGAAAAAAATCAAGAAAAATTGAACCAAGGTACTGTTATCTCCGCTGGTCCAGGTCTTTTAAACCCAACCACTGGTGAACCAGTTCCTGTTTCCGTTAAAGTTGGTGATAAAGTTTTATTACCACCATACGGAGGTAACCCAGTTAAAGTTGGTGAAGAAGAATACTTATTATACACTGATAAAGAAATCTTGGCTAAAATTGATGAATAGGTGTATAGGAAATTGAACGCTTGTAAATATATAACCAGAAGTGGTATTTCTGCCTATGCGTCTCGCACCTCCCACACCTCTCTCACCTCTCGCACCAGCTTCTACAGCCAACTCGCACTGAGGCACAGCTCTCATCTCACTTATCATTGCGCGCGCAGCCAGCCAGCTCACCCTTAGATCTAAAACTCCACACAACTAAAAATATATTAACTCTACATAAATATGTCGGAAAATAGATTTGCACAATTCAAATTAGTTCTCTTAGGTGAAAGTGCCGTTGGGAAATCATCTATAGTTCATCGTTTTGTTAAAAATACTTTTGATAATATGAGAGAATCGACTATTGGAGCAGCTTTCTTAACTCAAACAATTACATTACCAGAGACTAAAACTACTATTAAATTCGAAATATGGGATACTGCAGGTCAAGAAAGATATAAATCATTAGCTCCTATGTATTATAGAAATGCTAATGCTGCATTATGTGTTTATGATATTACTAGTCGTTCATCGTTCAATAAAGCCCAAGATTGGATTAAAGAATTAAAAAAACAAGCTCCTGAAGGGATAGTTATTTGTTTAGTAGGTAATAAATTGGATTTAAAAGATGATAGAGAAGTACAAGAAGATGAAGTCATAGAATACGTACAACAGTTAAATCAAGAAAATGATAATGTAATTATTTCAGAATGTTCTGCTAAATCAGGTGAAGGTGTATTAGATATATTTAATAAGATCGGAAGAGCATTACCAGTGGAAGAAGTTATTAATGGTGCCAATAATAGATCAAGACAAGTTGGTAGTAGGAAACCAGGTGTTGATTTGGCAAGAGCAAGACAGCAACAAGCTGCAAGCAGCAGTTGTTGTTAACAGGAGGATGTTTCTATAGGGTCAGTATCTCTAATTAGTTCAATAACTCCATCATCAATACAAGTAGATAGCAGTACAATATACAATCCGGGTGACTACCACCATCCAATCCGGGTGACCTGCCGCATACTCTCCGGGTAACTCCAAGGATTTTATCAAAAAAAAAAAAAGATTTTTTCCTTCGTTAATTTCTCATCGGGTCGTGCGCGTGCACACACATCAACATAAATGAGTGAAAATTTTTTTTTGAAAAATTTCTTCTTCATTATCACTAAACATGTCAACTCGTCCACAAGTTTCAGTTATTTCCGCTAAAGGTGAACAAGGTTCATCCCAATTACCATTACCAGCTGTCTTCTCAGCACCAGTCAGACCAGATATTGTCCACTCTGTTTTCGTTAGAGTTAACAAAAACAAAAGACAAGCTTACGCTGTTGCTGAAAATGCAGGTCACCAAACATCTGCTGAATCATGGGGTACTGGTAGAGCTATTGCTAGAATTCCAAGAGTTGGTGGTGGTGGTACTCACCGTTCTGGTCAAGCTGCTTTCGGTAACATGTGTCGTTCCGGTAGAATGTTTGCACCAACCAAAACTTGGAGAAGATGGAATATCAAAGTTAACCATAATGAAAAACGTTATGCTACTGCTTCTGCTATTGCTGCTTCTGCTGTTACTTCTTTAGTTTTAGCTAGAGGTCACAGAGTTGAAAACGTTAAAGAATTACCATTAGTTGTTGCTAACGATTTCGAATCAGTTACTAAAACTAAAGAAGCTGTTGCCGTCTTAAAAGCCGTTGGTGCTCATAAAGATGTTGTTAAAGTTATCAAATCTAAAAAATTAAGAGCTGGTAAAGGTAAATTAAGAGGTAGAAGATTCACTCAAAGAAGAGGTCCATTAGTCGTTTATGGTGAAGATAATGGTCTTGTTAAAGCTTTAAGAAATGTTCCAGGTGTTGAAACTTGTTCAGTTAAACATTTAGGTTTATTACAATTAGCTCCAGGTGCTCATTTAGGTAGATTCATCATTTGGACTCAAAACGCTTTCGAATCTTTAGATTCTGTTTACGGTTCTGAATCAACTAAATCAGTTAAATCTAACTACTCTTTACCATCTAACATCATTGCTAACACTGATGTCACCAGATTAATTAACTCTGCTGAAATCCAAGCTGTTGTTAGACCAGCTGGTCAACCATCCCAAAAGAAGACTCACGTCTTAAAGAAAAACCCATTAAAGAACAAACAAGTTTTATTAAGATTAAACCCTTACGCTAAAACTTTCTCTAAAGAAAAATTAGGTTCTGCTAAAGTTGCTCAATCTAAAGCTAAACCATCTAAAGGTCAATTCACTCAAGTCTTAAGAGATTAAATTTAATTGATTTTTAATATAAATTGTATATATTATTAGTGCTATTGAATTATAATAAATATTATACTTACTTGAACAATATTAATCTACATTTTAAGTTTCATAAATTTCATTTTTTTTATTTAAAATAATTATATACAAACATTATACAGAGAAGATCTAGAGAATAAATTCAATCATTAAAACAACATAACTAACCTTTTAAAGGTCTAACAACATTCTCTTGAAAGAATGATTTACCTGATTTTGGATCAGTACCAACAACGTTACCTCTTTTATCAGAATATTGACAAATGGTATATTGTTTCCAAGAATTTTGACAATCAACTTTAGCACAACCAACAGTTGAACTTTCTTTCCAAATTAATTGAGTGAAATGACCAGTTTTTTCATTAAAACCTGGATTATTGTAATCATACATTTTAATTTCATCGTACCAAGCTTCAACTGGTGAGAATCCACCGGAATAACCTGCAGCTAAGTTTTCACCGTATGGACCTTTTGAATGAACTAATTGAACATTATCACAAGAGAAGGTTCTTTTAGCATAATCTGCTGAATATTGAGCTAATTTATCATCCCATTTTAATGATTGAACACCATGTAATGCTCTTTTTTGGTTATGAGCTTCTAAGATGTCTCTTTCGAAATCACCAAGATTTTCAGTTGGAGTGGTTTCAGTTGGAGTTGAGCTTGAAGAAGTTGAAGTTGGTTGTTCAGAAGTGGTTGGTTCAGTAGTTGGTTCAGTAGTTGGTTCAGTAGTTGGTTCAGTAGTTGGTTCTTGAGTAGTAGTTGGCTGAGAAGTGGTTTCATCATCACCTCCAATACCAGCAGATATACCAAGACTTATAGTGACCAATTTAGTATTTGTGGTTGTAAGTGGACCTTCTTCTTCGATATCAGTTGGCTCTGATTCTTCGGTTGGTTCTGGGGCTGCTTGAACAACGGAAGAAGTAGTTGGAGTGGCTTGCACTTGTTGCTCTGAAGATTCTGGAGTTGGTTCTGAAGATTCTGGAGCAGGTTCTGGAGCAGGTTCTGAAGATTCTGGAGTTGGTTCTGGAGATTCAGCTTGTGGAGTAGAAGATTCTGGAATTGCAGCAACTGGTTCAGATGATTCCGGAACGGCAGCTGCTGGTTCAGAGGTTGGGATAGGAGCTTCACTTGAAGAAGGAGCTTCCTCTTCCTGTACCTCTTCTTGTTCTTCTTGTTCTTCTTGTTCTTCTTGTTCATCAGTTGGTTGAGGAGCAGCAGCTTGTACATTTGTTGGAGAAGGTGGTGGACCATTAACATTACTTACCACTGTTTCAACCTTAACAACAGTATTGGTAGTATGAGTTTGCCATTCAGTTACGGCAGGTGCAGTATGCATCCTAGTAACGATAATTGGAGCAGCTTGAGTTAACGAAAGTAATGCTGCTAAGATAGTTAATTTCATATTTAAAGAAAGACTTAGATTTAAAGATAGACGGAGTTGAACTTAGGAATGACTGTAGTTAGTGACTTTAGTGACTTTTAGTTGACTGTAGTTAGTTGACTGTAGTTAGTAGACTGTAGTTAGTGACTTTAGTTGACTGTAGTTGGAATAGCTGACTTTAAAGATTCAAAATTCATGGATTGGTCCAATATATATATATTGGAGATGGACAAAAGATACCAGCATCATCGTTTGGGGCTCATGCATGCAGCGGCACAATACTAACGAATCTAATTGCAATTAAAATAATTAAACCAGCTGTATACTATAATTGAAACTTGCAGCCAGCATTGCTGCAAAGGGACGTGCGCGACACAACGCGATTACAACCAGTTTTAACCGGATCTGTCGAAAATCTTATGATGTCAAAAAAATAAGTGAGTGCATGAAAAATAGGGAAAAAAAATAATATGCCACCACGACACGACCCAAAATAAATCCCGTCAAATAAATTATCCACCTCGCGGTGCCTTAATATTTCAGTACGATCTGGTCTAACTCCGCCCTACCATAATCTAAACAAGAAATGTTAAGAGGATTAAGGAAAAAGGCACTGTTGTTACTGATAACTTCACAGCTGCTGGTGAAGAGCGGGGAAGATGTAACAGAATCATATGGGAAAATCTTGAAACAAGTACACGATTTTGAAATTGCATTAAAAGCAATGGATTATCTTTTAGATGATAGAACACCTGAAGGAGTTGAATTACTTCAAAAAAAGATAAAGTTACATAATGAATCAGGTTCAGATCAACCTGCTGGGATATTTCATTTAGCTTTAGGTGTAATGGAATTTATTGAAGCTACTTTAGGGTTTGAACCAGAAATGATGGCTAAAGCTCATCAAACATTATCAGAAGCTGAAAATTCATCTTTTAATAATTCTAAATATAATACTAAACATCTGTTAGTAACTTCATATATTTACCCTCCAGGTACTGAATTTCAAGTAACATCTGCAGAACTGACTTTATTAAATGCTTTAATAATGTTATTACAAGAAAATAATGGTGTGGTTGAAAGTGCTAAAGCTTTATATAAATTAAGGAAAGCTTATCATACATTAGATTTTGTTTATAAAAAAATTAAAGAACTGGAACCTTTATTTAATAAGAATTTATCAAAATTAAAAAAACAATCAATTTCTTCAAGTTTTAGTTCTGTTGATTTACCAGGTTTAAATAATCCAAATTCTTTAGAATCAAGTAGTTCTTCATTACCTCAAGATATGAAATTAATGAAAGATTTAGAAGATGTTTTCCAAATGAGAAAATCTCGTATTGAAGGTACTAATATAGGTAATCTGGCTGATGCTTCAAAAATTAATTTATTTGCTAATTCTTCTGCTAATCTGTCTTCTATAACATTATCAAGGAAAGGTAGTTTATTTATGGATAAATTAGGTGGGAATGGTGGTGGAACAACTCCTTCTGGAACAAGAAATGCTTCACCAAGTCCAATGATAAATTCTTTTAAACCTGAACCAATTGATGAAATTAATAATAATGAAAATGATAATAATGATAATATTTCTGATTCTGATAATGAGAATTTTTCTGATGCTTTTGAAACATTAAATGATTCAGTTGAATTAAATCAACCAAGTTTAAATGTTATATCATCTAATTCTACAAGTAAAGAATCATTTATTGAACTGAAAAATGAACTGGCTAATTATTTACATGTTTCAACAATTGATGAATTTATTCATTCAGGTGTTCAATTATGTTTTGGAATTCTTCAAGTTGTACTTTCTTTAATACCTCCAGCTATTGGGAAAGTATTATCAATAGTTGGATTTAAAGGTGAAAGAGATATTGGATTAAAATTATTATGGAGAAATGCAATTACATGTCGTAATATTCATGGAGATTTAGCATTACTTTGTTTGTTAGTATTTTATGATGGACCTGTTCAATTTGTTGATTCAGGTTTCCAATTACCTGAAAATTCAAGTTCAAAAGTTCAATCAATTATTGATATTACATCAAGAACTACAATTTCAGAAATTGAATTAGATAAAATTTTATTAAATCCTGATTTATATACTCCACAATTATTAAAAAAAGTTAGAAATTTTTTCCCTCATAATGCTTTATGGCTTTTACAAGAAGGTAGATATTTAGCTTCACAAGGTCAAATTAATGAAGCTTTAAAATTGATGCAATCATTTACTGATAATCCAAATACTAAAATTCAAATGCAACAATCTGAAGCTTTATTAATTTTTGATAGAGCTACAATGTATGCATTTAATCATCAATTAGATGAAGCAGCAAGAGATTTTATTAAATTAATTGATTTAAATTCTTGGTCTCGTAGTGTTTATTTATTTTTTGCAGGTAGTTGTTATTTAACAAAGTATAGAATGATTAAATTAGGAATTTTAAAAGAAGAAAATGATAAAAATCTTGAATATTATTCAAAAAATGCTGAAAAATATTTAAAATTAGCATCAACTTATGTACCAGGTTATGGAATTAATGCTACAGGTAGGAAAGGAGGTATTGGAGGTGGTAATAAACAATTACCATTTGATAAATTTGTTCTTAGAAAGACAAAACATTTAGAAGAAAGACAATTAAAATATCCAAATATTCCATTTGTTGAACTTATTGGAACATCTTTAATGCATGAACTTATTTATTTTTGGAATGGTTATAATAGAATGACAAAAGAATCATTAGAATTATCCCTTAAAATCTTAGGATATTCAGGAAAATTTAATGATGAATATTCTTTAAATTTTGGCCTCATAGAAGAAACTGAAGATGAATTAATGATTAGATATTTTCTTCAATCTATTTGTCTTAGACTGATTGGTAAAGTCAATGAAGGGTTAAATCTTCTTGATTCTCATGTCATTTCAAAATATGTTACTAATGATACCCCATTTAAATTTACTAGAATGTATTATAGTCCATACCTTTATCCAACTGCATTATATGAAAAAACCATGTTTATTTGGTTATTAAGAATTTCAATTAAAGATTTTGATGTTAATAAAGCTGTTTTAGATAGTAAATCATGGTTAAAGAAAGCAGAAATGGTTTGTGATATCGGAGATTTTGAATTAAGTAATAGAACAGGTATGAGAATTAAAGCAGCTGGTGAAAAATTAGATCAAATGGGTGAATGTTAAATTTTATATAAAAATATATAATAAATGTTAAAAAAATTAATTGAAATATGTATCAATCATTGTATATGCGACATTAAATCTAAAACATAAAGTTAAAATCCAAATTAAAGCTAATATTGGTAAAATACCTGCTATTATAATTAATTGTAATAATCTAGCAGGATTATCTAATAAATTTTTAGAAATTGTTGATTGATTATTAATAAAAGGTAATGAATTAAAACCATAAAATGTAATTAAAAAATAATAACCAATTGATCCAAAATATAATGTATTACCTAATAAAAGTGATAAAAATGAATTTTTAATAGTTATTAAAGGTAATAATATAAATTGAATTAAATATAATGAACACCAAATTATTAAAAATGAATTACAATGAATATCAAAACAAAATGCCCATTCAATATAATTAACATTATATTTATTAAAATTCCCAAATCCATATGATTTATTAAATAATTTATTAGTAATAATCCATAATAATGTAGCTATCATAATCCCTGTAACATAAAAATCTATTATTACCATATAAAGAATAAGTTTTAATATTTCTAAAATTGTTGGTGAATATGCTAACCCCCATGCTACTGCACTTATACTTAAAAATGTAGTTAATAATATTAAAAATGATGGATCATCTCTTGCATAACTATATTTACTACTGGTAGATTGTTGTTTATAATAATATTGTGATCTATACATTTTCCTTGGATTAATAATAAGATGAAATATTTCCCATACCGCCGTTTCAAAATCCAATGTATTTGGTTTAAATAGTCTTTTAATCATTTTCTTTATTTTACTAATAGAATTAGATGTCCTTCTTGTTGGTGTAGGTCTAAGCGTATTACCCGTCGCATTAGTTTCATAAGGTGATCCATTCGATATAAATGAGTTCCCAGTAATTGAATTTCCCGACATCGACCCTGCAAATGTCTTTGTTGACCCAGGAGTCGTGGGCGTTTGTGGGAACAAGTCCTGTGTGGTATAGGGGAGATTGTACCGTTTACTCATAAGTGTTCTTACTTGACCTCCCGCGCTTTAGTTGAGTTAAAGTGCGCTTAGTGTTACCCGGCAATCGACCCTGCTAACAATTGATATGGCAGCCAATTACATTTCATATATACATCTATAAGGCTACTCTATCTACAGTTGTGGTGAGTTTTGACATTTCTGATTGCCATAGATCGTTAAGGTAACTGCTAGTGTCAAAATCCGTAGTGGTTTCCGATGAAAATTTGGTCCCTACAAGTCTAGACCGATTGATGTACCCAGATACTCCCACATTAGACTTCAATTGTTGATCGAGTTTGGTAGGTTGAATTGATTGTCCATTAACCACATACATATCGTAATCTGGAGCACTTGGATACCTTAATCTGATAGAATTATATTGGTGGGATATGGTTTCATACTTTATTCTAAAATTATGATCATTGAAAACAGAAGAAACAACTTGTTTCTGTTCAACGTCTTGACTATACAAATCCTTAAAGTCCAAGATCTTCTTTTGAATTCTACCACTTTCAACTTGCGGTGTTGAAGTGTTGAATTTAGGAACAAAGTTACTTTTAAATTCATTGATTTCATCCATGATTTCATCTATATTGGCGTCATTCATTGTTGCTTGTAGATTAGGTGAAGGGGACCACACTACTTCAATTCCATCGATAGATTCATCCTGCTCATTTACTTCGGTTTCATTTGCTTGGATTTCATCTCCTTCAGGTTCATTGTCAAATTGACTGGAGCCCTTTTTCCCCAAGAATTTACTCATTTTATCGTATATTCTATCGGAGATTGACTTTTCTGGTGTCTCCAATACCAAAGGTGACCCTAAACTCTTGAAATTATTATCTGTGGAATGTGTGTCTACCGTAGTGAAAGACGTAGCTACATTACTCATGGGTCTCCTTGTATCATATTGATCTTTAATTACAGTTAACGGTGAAATACTGCTACTTTCAGACACTATTTCCTGGTTGAGTTTACTTGAATCGTGCTCGTTGTATAAGTATTGGATAGAATTCCATCTTTTAAACGATGGCCTACTACCTAACTTCGCGTTATTATCACCAACCATAGGGATATGCTTGGATCGTTGGTCAGTCAAAGACCTCAAAGATCTTGATTTCATTAAAGCTGATTGGATTTCTGGAGCTGGAGAAGAATGCCTAACATTTCTTTCAATAGCTGTTTGCAAAAGACTGGGGCCTTCACCTGATCTCTGATGACTCAACCTAGATAATGATCTATTGGGATTGGAGGTCAAAGGCTGCGTGACATCTCTATGGTCCTCATCCCGTATTCTGTATTCACTAAGAGAAGTCCTATTCCGACTTCTACTACGCCGTGCTCCAGACATTGTCCATGCAAAAAAATAAAAATAAAAACCCAATATATAGCAAATATGGATTTCTTATCAGTAAAAATTGGACATCGCGCCGCACTGATAAGAGATTTGATCTGGGCCAGCCAATTTACGTGGAAAGTTTACCTTGAAAATTTACCTTGTTTCAAAATTTAATAAAGACTGCTGCAATCCACTTTCTGCACAGTCTATTAAAGCATTTTGTCTCTTTATAACCAAAGTACTTAAATTTATTATATCAGGTTTGTGTTTCATAATTAATTTTGTGCTATTATCTTTATTCTTTTTATGGTTAATTTCTTCAAAGATTCTTGACAAATCTTCCACGACCTTATTTAAAAACTCTTGCATTGATTCAAAAACGTCAGCATAATTAGATTTTGTAAGGTAAAAACCAAAACAATAAGACCATTTTAAAGTTTTTCTACCATTAGTTAAAGATTTAAAGGCGTCGTGTAAGAACTGAATATCAATCCAAGAAATTAAATTAGAATTCATTTTCAGTTGTTCTTCCATATAAATTCTCATTTTATCATCAACTTTAGCTAAAGTTTTAATATCACCTTTCATAGAAGATTCGTGAACTGAAAATCTTTTATAAAAATGTAAATATCTTTGTAACGATAATCTCTTCAGTCTTTGATTTTCTTCAATTAAATCTTTTTCTGATTGAACAAATTGATTACATTTATAATATTCAGTTCCATGAATTTTCCATTCTTTAAGACATATCCAACAAAATTCATATTTACAAGTAGAGCACGACATATGATTGCATCCACCGTTTTTCTCAATATGAGAATCACATTTAGGACAGCTATGAGTATTTGCTTGTAGCCAATTTGCAGTTTCTGAATCATCTTCACATTTTCTAACCCATAATTTAACAATATAACACGGACACGGCAAATGATTTTCGTATTGACACTCATAGCAAAATTCGTGGTTATTTGGACATATAACTATTGGAGTATTTGAAATATCTGAATCATTTGTATTATTTGATTCAATAATTTCCAACATTTCAACTAATGTATTACAGTCAGGTGCAGGACACCATTTGAATTTTTGCTTTTTGGATTCAACAAACTTTTTTGCTGCTGATTTTAAAACAATGTTTTGCTTATACCCATTGTTTGGTAGCCCGTATAATATTTGAACCATTTCATGACGAATAGTTAATGAACATTGAGTATCCATGCACCTTATTAGTTTACCTAATGGCAATGATGCATCGATATAAGCTTTATAACATTCAATACAAAACTCATGCCCTTCACAACAGGAATAAATCGTAACGGATTCATAATCATTACAACAAATATAACATGAAAAATCGTTAACTTTCTTAATACCTTGATCTTTATTGGTGGCGGATAGTCCGCATAATTTCTTTAATTCATCGTAATTATCATAAAACTGATTGATAACATCATCCCTCTGCCATTTACAATACTGTAACATCACTAAAAGATCTTCAAATTCACATTGTGGTAGTTGCAGTTGCTTCAACGCTTTACATGATTCAATGAATTCCTTCTGTATAAAGTCCTCTAATACCCATTGCTTATAATGTCCCATTTTACTATTAAGAATATCTCTATCATTATTTCCTGGCACTATCTGTACCGCCGCCTCCCTTTCTACCTCCACACTAGAATCTTCTTCAAACAGAAAATCCAGCTCTTCAGAGTACTCAAACTCAACGTCTGACATTGTGGTTTAGTGATTTCGCGTTTATTCAAACTACTTAAACTAATTAATTTTACATGCTTTTATGCGGTCGTGCGCACACCGGCTGCAATTGCCTTATTAAGTACTTTCTTCTCCTGAAGTATAACGTTATTAATAATTTGAAGACGATTAGTTTTTGCTTCTATAACATCGGGGTATCCTTTCAATCGTTTTTCTATCCAAGATTTAATAATCGGTGTAAATTCTTGAGTGGTTTGGTCGATTAACTGTTCGAAGATTCTTCTGGCTAATTTATTTTGCAGTTTACACTCCAAGAGCTTAATTTGGAATACTTTGTAAGGCAATGCAATCAATCTTAGTATCAAGTATGTATGGAGAGTAATACTACCGTCATTTAACACTTTTGCACTCAATTTCCAATTTTCAGGGAAATCTGTATCATTGTCTTCCATATCTTCTACTTCCTCTTCCTCTTCTTCACTGTCTTCTTGTACATTTCCCTTCTTAATATTCCTTTCTGTAACATTAACATCGTGAATAACTTCACACACGATATCAAAGTTATCTGACAACCATTCCAATTTTCTGTCTAATTGTTTGATCTTACCAGAAGAATGCTCACTCTTATACTTCTTCAAATGACTTGATAACTGTAAGGAAAGAAGACAGGAGTCGTTAATGTTTGGGTCTTTGTGCTCATTAACAAAGCCGTACCTTTGCAAAAGAAATGGGTTGGAAAGTTCGTTCCCATACGTATTGAAAACTTCATAATGGTGTTCCTTTTTAGGTAAGCTGGTTAAAACTATATCAACACATTGAGCACTATCTGTCAACTGATTGCCTAAATCACTGTTCAAAAGATCTTGGACGAAACTTGGGTATTCGGTAGTATTCCCTTCTTCTATAGAAGTGTCACCTTCTTCCATTTGTTCGATGAGTTCCATGGTGATTTCCCCAATAGAAGACTCTTCATCTTTCTCGCTGTCCTCGTCCTCTCCTTCGTCTTCCAAGTCATCTTCTTCGTCCATCTCTTCTTCATCTTCATCCTCCGAGTCCTCTTCAGAGTCACTTACTTCTATATCGGTGATGTCACTGATTTCATCTTCTTCTTCGTCCTGTTCTTCATCCTCTTCATCTTGTTCGACTATTTCCCCATCTTCATCGAATATCTCCAATTCACCGTCTTCGTCATCTTCATCGCCACAATCACAACCTTGCTCTCCGCATGCTCCACAAACATCCATTCCTCCATCACAAACGAAATGAACATTCTCTCTTGGTACGATTTCACCATCTTTTAGCTTGGGACTCAAATGATTAAATAAATCAGCACCTGGAACCAATGAAGGTCCATGATAATCGTCAATTTGGAAAGCCCTAGAAATCACCGATTGAACACATTGACCGAAAAAGCTCAAATTCTGTTTATAGTCAGCTAAATCTTTATTATTTACTTTGAAAATGGCAGGTATTGAAATATATTTTTCATTAAATTGAGCAAATTTAATACATTCTTCAAATAATATAACCAATTCATCCAAGTTTAACATATCCAATAAAGCACATTCGGTATTGGATAGCAATTTCCTTTCTTTTTCGGTCCAAAGACAAATAGGGACATCTATTTTGGTGTTTTTAGGATCGATGGATGTTATATAATCAAACCATGGAGACGATTCCCCTTGATACATCTCATAAATAAAACAAAGAATGAGTCCATGCATTCCTTGTGATAAGTCTATTTCTTCGGCCCCATTAACCTCGTTATAATCAACCAACAAGTTATAAATCAGTGAATTCTTACACGATAATATATTTGATTTAGGTACTCTTAGAAGAATAGTATCAATTAAAGAAGACTTCAATTGACTTGGATCATTCCAGAAAACCCCAACACCGGCTATCTCCGACTCCTTGGCGTGCACTAACTCCTTGTTCCAAAAGGCATTACCTTCTAACCACTTTAAGTAACTATCTAACTTGACAGTAGCCATTATTTGAAAATAAGTGAAAAAGTTTCCTGCACACAGGCGAGGCATCGCTTTAGCGCTCGATTTTTTTTTTTTGTTTTTTGCTTTTGGTGGACCTTGTAGTAGGTGATGAGTGTTACCCGGCCAAGTACTATATAAAGAGACAAGCTCGCGCAACAAAAATTTTCTTCTTTAATCATCAGTAGTGGTTATACTATCTATATAAAAGATATATAACTTTTGTACTTATGTACAAAACTACATAGAGACCCAGTACAATTTCTAAATACACCACATAAGTGATTGTGTGAATTGAGGTTGTCACTCAGCTAAGTGTTTTTTGACCTTTTTAACAGATTGGTAACAATCAACACTTCGTTTCCGGTCTTTTAGAGTTATGTCACTTTACGTATTAGTCAAGTTCTGGTGGATTTTTGTGACTCCAGATTAATGCGTTGTGCAACAATTGTAGCCTTTTAGTCTTTGCCTTTTCTCTACTCCCTTTGTTCTGACCTTTTATCACTAAAATTTTTTTTTCTTCAACTTTGATAATATTTTCAGCCTCCTACACACGACCCTTGTCTTTACTCGCGAAATTTACCTCATCATTTTTTTTTCCAATTGTATTGAACCACAATGGCTCATAGATTACTTGTTAACGTGATATTCACTGGTGCTTCGGTGTTTGGGAAAGCGTTTTCGGAAGCTTATAAACAAGCAGCTAAGGTATCGGCATCATCAGCTGCTCCCGATGGAGTTGCAAAGTCTGCTTCAGTAGGTGGAATCCCATTAGAAGAGTCATGTAAAATCTTGGGATTAGAAAAGAAAGACCTTTCATTCGATAAAATCGATGAAAAATATAATTACTTATTCGACGTAAACTCAAAAGATAAAGGTAATTCCTTCTATTTACAATCCAAAATCTATTATGCAATGGATACATTACGGAAAGAATTGGAGTATCTAGATAAATTAAAATCAAAAAAAAATGAAACAAGTTAGCATTGTAAATAGTATATAATAACATCATCCCATTTATATTCCACGATATTCTCCTTATTATTTCTAAATCTCTTACTATATTAGTGTAGCTCTAAATAGATCAAATCGCACCATCGTCGTAAAGCCTCGCAATCTTCTTGTCTATACGACACTCGCACATCGCACTAATAAACATCACCTTCTTGTTATAAATAAGTCAAAGTATCTTAACGTTTTGGAAGTATTTAATGTCTGGAAAGGATAAAAATGAAGACCAGCTTCTTCAGGATGCTTCAACGTTGTTAATGTTTGCAAACGTGGCAGCTAAACATGAAAAGGAGAAGAATTCTCCACCCCCTGGAACTGAACCTCAACATCATCATCAGCAATACCATCAAAATCATCAAAATCAGCCTCATTTGACTCATATTATGCCATCTTCACGTCCTTCGATCTCGCCTCCATTCCAACCTCAACCTCCAACTTCATCCTTACCTCCCTTGTTGAGACATTCGCCTCCTCCAGTTGGTTTAAGTAATTCACCAACTCTTGAGAGAACTGTACCTACAGTTCACCCTGAATCAAAGGCAAATACACTTAAACACCCTTCAGAGCCTCCTTCAAAGCAGATTTCAAATACTACTCCTCAAGTATCCCAACAACCCACCAGCCATAAGAGAACTAAATCAGCTTCCGGTGTTGAAAATACTTACAAGAATAACCTTTCACCTGGACCTGCTAGTGTAGTATTGTCAAGAGAAGAGCACGGTAAACGAAACCAAAACTCTGATATTGTAGCTGCTGCATTGGCTCAAGCTTCCAATAATCCTTTACCGATCTTAAAGCATGAACCAAAGGACTTAAAAGACCCTATAGATTTAAAAAGTGCTATAGAGATCAAGACTGAGAAACCGTCCAAAGAACAATCCAAAGAACCATCAAAAGAACCAACTCCTAAAGATACAACCCCCAATTCTCCATCCGAATCAAAACCTTTACCCGTCACTCGTGATGTAATGGATACCTCATACGTTGCACCACCATTACTGGAATATCAAGTTGATCCTGATTCTGGATTAATAGGATGTATATGTGGCATTGAAGATGATGACGGGTTCACAATTCAATGTGATATTTGTTACCGTTGGCAGCATTGTTTATGTATGGATTATTCTACTAATGAAGAAGTACCTGAAGATGAGTATAAATGTTACTATTGTGACAAATCTAAATGGGGGAAATTTAATGCTGAAGCTTGCAGAATCAATACTTTAGCAAGATTAGAACCTGAAGAAAATGAAAATGATGATAAGAAATCTAAGAATAACAATAGTAATAAACGTAAACATCTGAATTCTGATAAATTAGATGATAAGAAAAAGAAAAAACCTTTAATTGATAAACATAAAGATAAAAAGAAACCTGATCAACAATCTGACATTGTAGAAAAGGAAGAACCTGTTTTCAAAAAAAATGATAAAAATGAATTCTTAGATAATGGTATATCTGCAGAATCTTATCAATCTACATATTATAAATTAAGATCTAATGATTATCAAAATCATAAATTGGAGAATCTGTTCAAATCTTTAGGGACTCAGTTTTATGATACTTATACCAAATTGACAAATAAACCAGAATTAGATTTATCTATAATAACACTTAAAGAATTTAAATCAATTCCAAGAATTAATGTTATACTTCCTAATTATGAAAAATATCTTAAACAAAATAATAAACAAATAAAGTATCCAGAAGTTTCAATTCAAGTAAAACCTTATTCAGATGCACAGAAACAAAGGTTCAATGGGATTTCTAGATTAGGTTTATTTATTCAAAAGAATGAATCTGAAGAAGATGAAAAGATTATACCGAAAGGTACACCAATATTAGATTATTTTGGAGTTATAGATCTATTTACCAATTATAGAGATTCTAAATCTAATCAATACCCTGTTTGGGGTACAACAAAACCAAAAGTTCTTAAAACTTCTTTAAGTCTTATTGAAAAAAAAATAGATATTGTATTGGATTCAAGATTTGTTGGTAATGAAACTAGATTTATAAGAAAATCATGTCCAAGTGGAGCCAATTGTGAAATTAAGAAATATTATATTCCTGAAACTTCATCTTTTATGTTTATGGTTATAACTTCTAAAGATATTAAACTCGATAATGATGAAGAATTAAGATTACCTTGGGAATGGGATGTAGATCACCCAATTAAAAAGTTATATGGGGATGAATCTAAAGGTATTGAAGGGTTAAAATTTGATCAATTAACTGATAATGAAAAAGCTTTATTGGTAACAGGTGTAGATTCTATTTTATATTTCACTGATTGTGGATGTTCAACTACTTCATCAACTCCACTGTATCTTCCAAATTGTGGGTTATATAAAGTTAGAAAAGCTATTTCATATTTATTAAGGTCCACCAGGAAAGCTTCTACTATTAGTAATGTTAATCTTTATAAACCAAGAGAAGAATTGATATTACCTAAACCTCCCAAACAATATATTTCATGGCAAGATAGATTAGTTGAAAGAGATAGAATTATTCAAACAAATCTTTTTATAAGCAATAATGGAGAACATCAAGAGTCAAAAATAGATTTTAGTAATAATGAAGACCAAAAATTATATGAACGACCAATTAAATCTTTAAAAGAAAAATTTGTTACTTCAAATACAAATATTTCCTTAAATGAAATGAATATAATTAAAGAAACTCCAGAAATCCCACCTAATTTTGTACCAATTCTGATTGAATTACGTGGGAAAATAAAAGATACTATTGATAAGGAAGTTGAAGTTAAACCTGAAATAAAGAGAAGTATTTCTGAAGCCAAATTAATTGATATACCTGAAGAAGTTGTTATTAAAGAAGAAACTCCTCCTATTCAAGAAGTAAAACCTCCACCTATAGTTGAAGATAAACCAGTAGTTAAAAAGAAACTTTCATTTGCTGATTATAAAAAGAAGATGAAATAGATATTGTATAATAGAATAGTATAGTTTTTTTTTTTTTTTTTCCTTTTTTATATTATAATATACAATTACAATAAGAAAGCATAATATTAACACGAAACTCTCCTTAATACTATTTACAGTGAAAAATCTTCACTTTTAATTTTTGATCTTTCACATAATTCATGGAATATACTATTTACATTGGTGTATAAATTCCATGGTGAGTCAAACTCTTTAACTTCTCCTTTATCTAAAACCATAATTCTATCATAATTAACAATTGTTTTCAATCTATGTGCAATACATAAAATAGTACAATTGCTAAATTCTCTCCTAATAGTTTGTTGAATTCTTGTATCTGTTGCATAATCTACAGATGAAGTAGCTTCATCTAAAACTAAAATTTTAGAATCTCTAACAATAGCTCTTGCAAATGCAATTAATTGTCTTTCACCTAATGAAAAATTCGATCCATCATCAATAACAACAGAATCCAAACCAAATTTATGTTCTTCAATAACTCCTTTATTAACATTTTCAAAATATTCGTTAGATATTAAACCTGTTCTATGTAAAGCCTTCCATAATTCATCATCTGATTTTTCACCAAAAGGATCTAAATTAGATCTTATATTACCTCTAAATAAAATAGATTCTTGAGGAATAATTGATAATTTAGATCTAAGTTGATGTAATCCAAGTTTTGAAATATCAAGTCCATCAATAATAATCTTACCTTCTGAAAGTTCACAAAGTCTAAATAATGCAGTCATAATTGAAGATTTACCTGCACCTGTTCTACCACAAATTCCAATTTTTTCATTTGGTCTAATATTTAATGAAAGACCTTTTAATACTAATGGTAATCCAGATCTATAACGCATACTTGCTTCATCAAATTCAATACTACCATTTTCTGGCCATTGAGGTGGAGGAGAAGTTTCAGTTATTTCATAAGCAGGTTCTTGTGGTACTTCAAATGCAAATTCACACATTCTTTCAACTGAATTCATTTGATTTTCTAATTCTGTATAACTTTGAACAACAAATGTTAACATATTAGGTATAACAAATGAATAAGTAATAACTAAACCAACTGATGCTGGAGAAATATTGAAAACTCTGAAAACACATAAAAATGATATAATCATAAGGAATCCAAATGAAAGTGTACTTAAGTAAAAAGTTAACCAACGTTGAACTCCATTAACCATATATTCAGCTTCATTCATTTGATTAACAAATTTATCATTTCTTCTAACAAATCTATCAATTTGTTTAAAAGTTTTAATAGTTTCACTTCCAATTAATGATTCATTGAAATTAGTAAATACCAATGATCTTTTCAATGCTTCAATTCTTTTAATTTCTCTTGATGATGCTTGATAATAACTAGCAGTGAAAAGAAAAAGTGTACCAAATATTGGAACAGCTATTGCAACATATGGTAAATAAATAATAGATAAAATCAAACTACCAACAATTGTTGCTGTAGAAAATGCTAAAAGTCTAACTTGTTCAACAATTTCATTATCTAAAGCATCTGTATCTTTAGTAAATCTATTTAATATACGTCCAATTGGTGTTATATCCATATAATACATTGGTGCATATAAAATTCTTTTAATTGCAGCAATATTCAAATTTCTTGAAGCTATATTGGTAAGTTGAATATAAGATGTGAATTCTATTGTCATGAATATAATAGAAAGAAATGTAAACATAATATAAATCCCAATATAGAAACTATCTTTTCTACCTTCAAATTTATATTCTGTCCAAAAAGATAACCAAGTATTTGTAAATAATTGACAAAATGTGGATATCGTTATAATCATGAAAATTGCAAACATGAATACAAATGGATTTAAAACACCTGAACCTAAAGTAATATATTCTTTATACACAGCCCAGCCAATTGAATTAATTGCTTTACGTTCTTCTTCTATCAATTTACCATCTGTAAGAAGATTTTCATCTTCTTTAATAGATAATGTCTTACTCTTTTTCAATTTACTTTGAGGTCCTTCATTTGTATTATTATTATTTTGCTTTTCTTCATCAGTATGAGTAGTTAACTCAACAAATGCTTGATTTCTCTTTTTTAATTCATCAACTGTTCCAATATCAATACTTCCATCACCATTTAAGAAAATGATTTTATCAGCTGAATTCATAAATGATAATTGATGAGTAACAAGAAGTCTTGTTTTCTCTTTTAACATTCCTAAAATACAACTTTCCATAATATGTTTACCAACTTTAGCATCTACAGCTGATAAAACATCATCAAGTAAAATAATATCTTTATTAGAATAAACTGTTCTTGCCAAACTAATACGAGCTTTTTGTCCTCCTGATAATGTAATTCCCCTCTCACCAACTTCAGTATCATCACCAGCTGGTAAAATATTTAAATCATCATTTAAAGAACATGAAAAAATCACTTGATTATACCATTTTTCATCGAATTCTCCACCAAATACAATATTCTCTTTAACAGTTGCATTTTGAACCCATGGAGCTCCACAGAGTATTAATTCCCCATTAACTTGAGCAAGACCAGATGTTTTCTTCATAAATCCTGATAATGCACTTAAAAATGAACTTTTACCTGAACCAACCAGTCCTGTAATAATGATAAATTCACCCTTCTTGATAGATAAATCCAAGTTCAGTAATCCAACAAAAGATTCAGCCTCTGGGGTTTGCTCTTTCAATTCTTTTGATTCTTCTTCGACTTTTTCAGAATTTTTAGTCTTTTTAGCTTTTTTAGCCTTTTTAGCCTTTTTAGATTTTTCCTTTTCTTCCAATTCTTTATCCTTTTTAGATTGTTCATTTTCGAATTTTTCCCATCCAAAAGAAGCATTCTCTAAAGTTATAGCAATATCATCAATTTCATCATCAATGAAATCGACATTATCTTCAATAAAAGATTCAGAACTACCAAAGAAAGCAGCTAAACGGACAAAGGATAAATAAGCATCAATACTTACACCTAAACCAGCAGGAACAGTAATGAAAACATCCCCTAAAATTCCAAATAATGAAAGAGAAGCAAAAATATTAGCAGGAGACCTTTCACCACCACCGATTGCGTATAAAGTTAAAAATGCAACCATTGAAGATACTGGAGTAATTGAAATAGCTAAAACCATTAAAGCATTTCTAACAAATTGAAGTAAATATAAATATTTAGCTTCAGTTTTTCTTGTAGAAGAAATATTCTTATAATAAGGAATTTCCCAAGAATAATATTTTATAATTTTTAAATTATAAATGACTTCTTTCATATAATCAATTCTTTTATCAGTGAAAACAAGGGATTTAGATCTAAATTTCAACATAAAAGTACCAAAGATAACCATTAATAAACTAAAAGCTACAATAACTGCAACCCCAATAGCAGCAGGGGCACCAAGATTTGTAGCTAAAATAGCTATTGCAATTGTTAAAGGACCAATAAAACAAATTGTATGAGGGAAAAGGGTAAAAGCAAAATCAATTTTAGCTAAATCAGTACTCATTAAAGCAGTCAATTTTGAACTTGGATGTTCAAATTTTGATCTTGAATCAGCTTTAAAAGATTTAATTAAAATAAATTTAGTTAAAACAGCTTTAATTTCACTACCAACTAATTTTGAATAAAAAAAATATTGATTAAATAATGTAAAACAAAAATAAATTAAAAATGAACAACCTAATGCATATCCAACACCTTTACCAATACCTAATTCAATTCCAAAAGCTTTATAAGAAACATACAGAATTAATTCTTTTGAAAGAAGTGGTAATAATGAAAATCCACAATTTGAAATAAATAAAACTGCTATTGTATAATTAATATGAAATTGAAAAGTTTTATAAATAGCTAAAATTAATATTCCAACTGTAAATTTATATTCTACATTTGATTCTTTAGCTTTTAATTTCTTTTTATTCTCTTCAATTTCTAATTTTTCAACAAATTTATCAAACATTTCTTCCACTTTAATATCATTAGTTAATGTATATAAATCAACTGGTAAAATTTCCCTTTTATAACCAATTTTAAGTAATGGTGAAACCCATGAAAAGATTACTTTAGATAATAAACTACCTTTATTAAAGACTCTTCTTTCTTCATAACTAGTCACAGGTGGAACTTTCTTATTAAATAAAAAAGAAAATATCCTCCTCTGATATTTCAATTCTTTTTCACTACCTATGAACTCAGAATCCATGGCAAATTTAATTTAAGTTTTTATAATGTGTAATGAACTCAGTATTTATAGTTTTATTTCGCAATACCAAAAGAAGATGTATGTACGGAACGGAGCATAATACGCAATTGCGCACGGCTTCATTATAATAATAATGCATCATGTAGTCCGCTTAGTAAGCAATTTAAGTAATAAATTTGAACTCTCACTGGCCTTAAAGTAGACGGATTTTGTTCATGTGAGTATGACTCATATTATAGAATCTTTAATCCATAAAAAGCCATTTTTTGCAAAAATTAAATGCAAAGTTAAATGCTAAGCTTCTTAGCGAGTCTCCGTACGGGAATCAATGCGGAAAGGGAAAAAAAAATAGTGGGCCGCGTGGTCACATGACCTGTTGATCACTCACATGATTTGGTACACGTGTGAATGTCGCGTGATAATACA
The DNA here is from genome assembly GCA_030571995.1 of Yamadazyma insecticola. Taxonomy (NCBI): domain Eukaryota; kingdom Fungi; phylum Ascomycota; class Pichiomycetes; order Serinales; family Debaryomycetaceae; genus Yamadazyma; species Yamadazyma insecticola. The sequence goes on from JAJLZB010000008.1 coordinate 133,363, forward strand.
CGTGCAAGAAGGGACGATCTTTTCTTTCGTTTTCGACTTGCTTTACGTTTTTGCTTCGCTTATTACTTCCTATACTAGCTTTATTTAATTCAGCAAAAACTAGCATTAATTTCACCTAATAATCTTCTTTTTATTTCTTGGTGAGTATTGCTTCTCAGATAATTGGTTGGTCATTTGCATGTAGTTGCGGCAAGTTCCTCAAAGGGTAATAAACTGCCGGTCGTCCTATCACCGATAAGGAATTATTACTTTCTTTTTGATGATAACAATACATCAAGATAAGTTATTGCCTCTTTAGGTAGTATGCCTAATAGATACGAATAAAAAGATTAATATTGTTTACGTGTTCGACACTACTTCAAGGAACACCCCCTCCTAAAAATTTAAGATTACCATTATCTTTATACCTAAAATGGAATTCCAAGAATGGAAAGTACTTTTTCAATTCCGTTATCTTATTAGGCATCAACCTGGGAATTAAATTATTCTTATCTAATTTTTTTAATTATATATAATAAACAATTTAATCATATTGAAGTATGGATAGGTTTTTTCAAAATAAAAATATTTAATAGGTATGAGTAAAGAAGAAAAAAATCAAGCCATAATAGAAAGTGGTACTATTAGTAGTGATGATAAAAGGCTAGAAAGTCTTAATGAAAATAATGAAAATGAAAATAATTATGAAGGTAATAATAATCTTCATACAATTAAATCAGAAATTGAAGGAGATGTAAATCATGAAATTTTAGGTTTAGGATTTTATGAAAAATCTAAAGAAATTCCAAAAGAAGAGATTGAAAAAGAATTCCCAAAAATTAGAAGAAGAATTGATAAAAGAATTTTACCACTTTTATGTGTTACTTATACTTTACAATTTTTAGATAAATTAAGTTTAAATTATGCATCAGCTTATACATTTAGAGATGATTTAGGATTAGATGGTCAAAAATATAGTTGGGTTGCAGCGATTTTTAATTTTGGTTATTTATCGGGTGCAATTCCTGCTAATTATCTTTTACAAAGATTACCAGTTGCTAAATATACAGGTTTTGCTATAGTAACTTGGGCAATAATTCTTGTAGGTCATATTGGTGCAAAAAATTATGCTGGAATATTAATTTTAAGATATATATTAGGTTTATTAGAAGCATGTATTTCACCAAATTGTATGAATCTTTGTCAAATATTTTATTCAAAAGATGATCAACCTTTTAGAATGTTTACATTTTTATCATTCAATGGTATTGCAACTATGGTTGGAGCTTTATTAGGTTATGGTTTAGGTCATGCAACTGAAGCTGCAATTACTCAATGGCAATTAATATTTATGGTAATTGGGTTATTTAATTTTGTTTGGTCAATGGTTTTCCTTTATGTTTGTCCTGATTCTCCAGCTCATGCTAAATTTTTAAGTGATAGAGAAAAATCTGTTTTGATTGAAGTTTTATCAAGAAATCATCAAGGTTTAAAAGATAAAGTTTATAAAAAAGCTCAAATTTTTGAAGCTTTTAAAGATATTTCTGTTTGGATGTTAGTTTTAATTGGTTTAGGTTGTGGTATTATTAATGGTGGTGTTTCTAATTTTGCATCTGCACTTATTAGAGGTTATGGATTTTCAGGTATTGAATCAACTGCTTTGCAATTACCAACTGGTGCAATAGAATTTGTAGTAGTTTTCGGTGCTGGTGTTATTGCTTTATTTATTAAAAATACAAGAATTGTAACTTTTATAATAATCAATTGTATCCCATTGGCTGGTCTTGTTGGTATTAAAGAAATTGATGTTGTACATAGATGGGCTTTAGTAGGTTGTACTTGGCTTCAATTCATTGTTGGAGGTCCAGTTATTATTACATGGATTTTCCTTAATAATAATGTTGCAGGAAGTAGTAAAAAAACTACTGCAAATTCTCTTTGGTTTTTATGTTATGCTGGTGGTAATATTATTGGTGCTAATATTTTCTTTGATAATGAAGCTCCTAAATATGAATCTGCAATGACTGGATTAATTTGTTGTTATTGCTTAATGATTGGTCTTGGGATTTTATATGGTGGTCTTATGATATTACGTAATAAAAAGAGAGATCAAATTCAAGGTAATTATTCTGAAGAAATGAAACAACAAGCTGTTATCGATGGATTTAAAGATTTAACTGATTGGGAAAATACTGGTTTCAGATATTCTTTATGATTTTTTGAATTTTTATACTATTAAATATTTATAAATATTATGAAATGAAAAGTAATTTTTTTTTAATTGAAACTCTATAAAATGTATATAAAATTCTTAAGCCCATTTTCCAATAATAGCCATAGCAAAAGCACCTAAACCTAAACAAAAATAAGCAATCATCATTCTTGACATACCTTTTTGATTTTTAAATTCAGATGAATACATAAAATCATAAGCCATTAATTCAACCAAGCTATTATAAATTAAAATACCACCACATAAAGCATCGAAAACACCAGTTGTAATCAAAGCAGTTCTAGAGCCTGGAGGATATGAACGTCTAACACCTAAACCTACACCAATAGCTAAAGGAGTTGTTAAAGAATAAGCTAATGATAATACCCAAGGAATATACTTTTTATCTTCAGGCCAAGGAGTTAATGCAAATCTAGTACCTAAACCTAAACCTTCAAACATTTGATGGAATGCAATCGCAATATATAATGCAACAAATTCTTCACCTGCAATAGCTAATGATAACCCAACAAATACTGAATGGAAAATAATACCAAATTCCAATATAAATGAATTTAAAATTTGATGATAATCTGTTTTAGGTGTATCATCACCGTGACTATGATCATGAGATCCTTCTTTGTTAGCACAGTGAGATCCATAAAGTTCATAAGCTTTAAGAGTATCTCTAGTTTTTTCGTCTAAATGATCATTAGTAGTGGATGTCATTAATTGTTCATCTCTGTTTTGTTGTTGATGTTGTTGTTGCTGTTGTTGTTGAGTGGATTCGACTTCTTCTTCTTTTCCGGTGTTATTTATAGCTTGGCTTTCTAATAAGCTTCTTGATGCAATCTTCTCCTCAATCTTCTTGTGAGCAACAATGTCGAAAAAGAACATTGCAAATACACCCATTAAGGCAATACCTTCAGCCCATGGATAATCAACAAATGGAGGTCCTAAACATTCAGATGTTAACGCAGCATTTGCCTCTGCTAATAAATGTATAAATCCAGTAGCAACTATAACACCACTACCAATATATCTTATAACAAAGAATACCCAACCAGGTACTCTAAAGAATGGAGATTTTAATGCGATTAAAGGTAAAAAAGCACCAAATGCCGATACTGCAAATACTACAAATACTGAAGATACTCTTGCACCGAAATTATCACCATCATAATCATTTCCTGTTCCACAAGTGTCTTGCCTTAATTCGAGAGACATCTTTGAATAAAAAATTCCGATTAAAAGAAATGTAATTAAATTTTAAAAACGTTTTAACCACTATACTGCCAAGACTGCCCGGGGCTTACACGACCTTTAAATGAATATATTTAAAATTTTCACTTTTCCCCGGCCAGATGTAATTACAATTCGCGCTGCATCCTTTTCACCGACAAAGCCTCAGCCACACATGTCTAAGAATAGGTATTTATAGACAAATAAATTATTAGTAAAAACTATTAGTAGAAACTGTTTATTAGTAAAATCTATAACCAAGAAAAATCAAGCAGGTAATTAAGCCCATAATTGATTAAGCCCATTTACCTAATAAAGCCATGAAAAAGGCACCAATACAGAAGCATCCATAACCGATTAATAATTTACCCATGTTATTAACACCTTTAAAATCGGATGAATACATGAAATCATAACCAATTAATTCAACTAAACTATTATAAATTAAAATACCTGCTGAAATACAATCAAAACATCCTGATGTTAATAAAGAATTTCTTGAACCTGGTGCATAAGAATTTCTGACACCAATACCAATAGCAGTTGCAATTGGAGCAGTTAAAGAAAAAGCAGCAGATAAAAACCATGGGACCCATCTTCTATTTGATGGCCATTTAGCAACTGCAATTCTAGCACCTAAACCTAAACCTTCAAATAATTGATGGAAAACAATAGCAATATATAATGGAACAAATCCATCACCTGTAACAGCTAAAGTTAAACCAACTAAAACTGAATGAAGAACAATACCAAATTCTAAAATGAATAAATTTAAAATTTGTTGTTGAGTTGATCTTTCAGCTGAATGAGCAACATCTTTATTAGCACAACCTTTTTGAAATTGACTTACAACACCTTCTTTTGAATCAACACCTTTTTCAATATCAAGCTTTTGTTCATCTTCAATAGCATCTTCACTTTCATATCTATCTTCTAAAACTAATCTTGCAGCAGCTTTTTGTTCTAATTTTTTATGTGCAACAATATCGAAAAGGAACATAGCCATAATAGCCATTAAAACAATACCTTCAGCCCATGGATAATCAGTAATTGGTGCACCTAAACATTCTTCAGTTAATGCTTCACCTCCTTCAACTAATAAATGAATAAATGCTGTTGCAATAATAACACCACTACCGATATATCTAATAACAAAGAAAAACCAACTTGATTGACTAACAAATGATACTTTTAAAGCTAATAATGGTAAAAATGCTCCAAGTGCTGATGCAAATAAAAGAACAAAAACTGCTCCAATTCTAGCTTCAAAATAAGTATCAGTAGCTTCTGGGTCTGATTCACAAGTATCTTCTCTTTTGAAAAAGTCCATTTCTTATTTAATTTCTTGATTTATATCTTAATTATTTCTATTAATCAAGGTGATTTCTTGCTTAATTTATACTATTTTTTTTCTCTCTTGTAATTCTTCAAAATTCTTCATTTAAATCCTTGTACGTTATTGTCCCAAGACCATATATAGCTCATTTGGCCAATTATGTTAAAACTGCTGTATTCTGCCGTATTCATCCTGTTTTTTTTTTTTTTTACAATATTTCTAGTATAGATTGGTTTGTTCTATTTTTTGCTTGGTATAAACTTGCATTGACAAGAAAATTAACCACTATTGATTTTTGAGATAATTTTTGTTTCAGCCATATGACATAAAAAGAAAAAAAAATTTTTTGAAACATTAAACTAATATTAATTTTAAATTTAAGCTTATTAAGTTAAGTACAGAATATAATCAATTGAATTATTATTCTATTAAGCATTAGAAACTAAATCACAATTAGAAACATGTTAATGTATTAATTGTTAAAGGTAGAAGGGCTTAACGTTTTGGACAAGTACGTTTCATTATTCAAAACTCGTATTGTCTATTTCAATTTTTTGTTTCCAAATTTAAAAAGCCAAGACTAAAGATTGAAAAGATAATGTATGGTCGATTTCCAACTACGGGAATTACAACCAATGACAGATCTTGATAGTTCCGAATTTTTTCTTTTTTTTTTCAATTTCGCGCGAAGGTCGTGTGAGGGAGAACAGTTCTCTTCCTAAAATTATACACTCATCGCATGCAATATTACCTTAATTAAACTATTGATTATTATTGAATAAGACCCAGATTTTTTGTGGGCTTATAATATTACTAATAAAAAAAAGTATTTTGCATAAGTAATTTAAGTGAAATTTGTTCTTGTTAATTTACAATCAAGTTATAATTTCATAGTTAAAACCCAAAAGGCAATTTACGAAACCTGTAAAAAAATTTTTTTTTTCAAATCATTTTGCATCATATTTTAATTTATTAGCATGTCATCAAGTCAACCAAGGGTTCAACAAGTAAGAAATCCTACTTTACCTTCTAAAACAACTCCCGAACAAAGGTATTGGAGAGGATTCATCAATCCACAATTAATAAAAGAAAATCATCCAATTACTGATATTGATTTTAATCCAAATTCACCATATGATTTTGCAGTTTCATCATCAACAAGAATACAAGTATTTTCATCTAAAACAAGACAAGTTATCAAGACATTTAGTAGATTTAAAGATTCTGTTTTATCAGCAAAATATAGATATGATGGGAAATTATTAGTTGCATCAGATGCTTCAGGTTTAGTATCAATTTTTGATAGTTATCAACCAAGAAATATATTAGTTAATTTAAATCCATCAAATTATCCAACACATGTTGCTAAATTTCATCCATCATTTGGTAATCAATTAATAACGGGATCTGATGATAGAATTATAAGATTATATGATATTTCACAAACTACTAAAGGTCCAATAATTGAATTTGATGACAAATATCATCAAGATTATATTAGAAGTGCTGATTTTATACCTGGGAATCCTAATTTAATTACAACTGGTTCTTATGATGGTATAGTTAGAGTATTTGATACAAGACTGAATGAATTAATTAGTAAATTTAATCATGATAATCCATTAGAAGATGTATTAGCATTTAGTCCAACTACTTTAATTAGTGCAGGTGGTCCTCAAGTTAAAATTTGGGATTTATCAACAAATTCTAAAATCACTGAATTAAATAATTTTACAAAAACTGCAATGACTTTACATAATACTCAAGATAAAGGGTTATTAGTTGGTTCATTAGATGGTCATGTTAAGATTTTTGATTCAACTGATAGTTCTTGGAATGTTAAATTTGGTTGGAAATTTGGTAGTGGGGGAGTTTTAAGTTGTGGAGTTTCACCAGCTCCAAATCATAAACATTTTGTAACAGGTTTAACATCTGGTTTAATATCAATTAGAACAAGAAAAACCGAACCAAAAGTTACTCAAGGTATTAAACAAATTAAAACTAATGCTTATAATAGAATGATGAGAGGTAATGATTATTTAGGTGAAGAAGAACATAGAATAGTTAATTCATCTGCTCCACCTTCTAAAAAATTAAAACAATTTGAAAAACATATTAATGCTTTTAAATGGTCTGAAGCTTTAGATAGTGCTTTTTCAACTGGTTTACCTAAAGAACAAACTATTACTGTATTAAATGAATTAAAGAAAAGAGGTAAAATTAGAATTTCTTTAGATTCAAGAGATGAAATATCTCTTTTACCAATTTTACAATGGTTTATAAAAAATATTGAAGATGTTAGATCTTTTGATTTAATTTCTGATTATTTAGGTGTTATAATTGATATGTATGGTTCATTAATTTTAAATTCAAGTGTTTTAGATGAAATTTTTACTAATTTATCTAATAAAATTAATTTAGAAATTAAAAAATCAAAAGAAGCTAATGAAATTAAAGGTATGCTTGAATTAATTGCTATATAATAAAATTATTTCCTCTCTTTATAATGTACAATAGTTTACAATATTTTTACAATATTTTTACAATATTTTTACAATAATTTAATACTAATAACCTCTTTTCCTTTTTTTCTTCTTTTTAGATTTTTGAATTGATTGCTTTGATTCAACTATATTTCTACAATTATCAGAACAAAACCATTTAATTTTACCTGTACTATACTTTAGAGCTTCAACTCTATTTAATAAACCAACGCATTTATAATGGAACCATTCACCGTTAGGGCATGAATCTTCATTATCACATCCAATCATATCACCAAATGAACCTTGTTTACAAAAACAATAAACTTCCGTATCCTCAATAGGATAAGCCAAAGGTGGTTGTTCAATCAATAAATCATTAGATTTAACTTTAAAATTCCTCTTTAAACCTGATTTCTTATTAACTTGAGGCGTTATTTCATTCTTTTTAGCTTTTGTCTTTATAGATTTAGGTTTAAACTTTATAGGTTTTGGTATTTTCAATACAAGTTTCATATTCTTTGATTTTTTAATTTGTTCTTGCTCTTTTAATGCTTCTTTTTGTGACATTAATGGATTTTCCTTATAATGATTCTTTAATTGTTCTCTTAAATCATCATTCGATTTATTACTTAATTCAATGTCGCGTACCTTATTCTTAATTTGTATTAATTGATCCATTTCTTCATTTAATGTTACTTTATGAGTTATCATTTGATTTAATAAAGCTTTTGATTCTTGAATACTTTCTTCATGCAAATAATTTAACTTTTCTTTCATGTCTCTATATTGATAAATTAATTCATCTTTATTTAATTGACCATTTTCATAATTATTAAATAATTCATTTAATTTCTTTTCTTGCTTTTCAATAGATATATTAAGTGATTGAACTAACCACAATGAACGTACCACATCAGCAGGTAAATGATCTACCGTAGATACAAATGAACTATTTAAAGATCCCGAGTACTGTACTATTGACATTAACAAGTTAATAATTTAATAAAGAAAATTTATAAAGAGCGCGACAATTATATTAAACAGATTAAAAGTATATTAAAATCTAAATAAAAAGATTATAAAAAAAGGGACAAATTAAATCAGATTTAGTTTTGTAAATCTTTCTTTAAAGTACCTAAGAAAGCGTGTTTTTCAGCTGGGGTTTGGAATCTACCTTTACCGAAAGAAGAAGCGGTATCAATCCATTTTAAGTTAACTTTTTCAGTAGCTTTTCTGGTAGTGTTAACGTATAAGGATTTTCTTAAAGTAATAACTCTCTTTCTAGTACCTGGAATAGAACCTTTTAATAAAACGAAATCGTTTTTAACGTTACCGTATCTAACGAAACCACCCATTGGGTTAATAGTTTTAACAGTTCTATCGTAATCAGTAGAACCAGAAGCTTCATCATCAGCTTTACCAATTCTGTAAACTTTATGGTTAATAGAAGTTCTGTGGTGGTAACCGTTTTGACCAGCTCTAGCAACAGTCCATTGAACATTAGATGGATTCCATGAACCAATACAAGCAACTTTTCTTAAACCTCTATGAGTCTTTCTTGGTAATTTCTTGGTACCCCATCTGTGAGTAACACCTTCGAAACCGTGACCTTTAGTAACAGCAATAGCATCAATCATTTCATCTTGTTCGAAAACGGAATCAACTGAAACGGTTTTTTCAAAGTGTTCTTGAGCCCAATCAACTTTATCAGAGATGGAACCACCATTAACTTGAATTTCAGCTAAATGAGCTTTCTTTTGAGATAATGGAGTTTTCTTGATTTGAGTATGAGCTAAAACTCTAACAACAGAAGCGTATTTCTTAATTCTAGCTAATTCTCTTTCAACTTGAGTAGAATCTTTAGCGTATTTAGCAGAATATTTGGTGAAAGCCTTCTTTTTGGATTTGTACCAGTTTTTGTAGAATCTTCTTCTGATTTCTTCAGATAAGTGTTCAGCCCAAACAGTGGTTAAAGATCTTAAACCTCTTGGAGTTTCAACGTAACCGACAACACCAACAACAACTAATGGTGGAGTATCAACAACGGTAGCAGCTTCAACAATTTCTCTTTTATGCATTTTAGAACCTGGTCTGTCTAAGTCTCTAACAATAGTAGTCATACCAGCTTTGTAACCTAAGAAAGCAGTTAATGAAACTGGTTTAGATTTAACATCTTTTGGGAAAGACTTAACCTTACCTCTTTGTTTGGCAGCTCTCTTTCTTGGTAAGAATCCTAAGGACCCGTGTCTTGGGGCTTCGTATTTTCTGTGGGACATTTCTAATGAAGTTTTGATAAATAACAAAGAAGAAAAGAATAAAAAAATTTTTCACTCTGAGAAGATGTACTTGTTGGTGTCGTGTGCGTACTGAAAAATTTTGAATTTTTTTTCTTTTCGCAAGGCGATGTGCTGGTTGTTACTCGTCGTGCTGGAAAGTACCCAACGGGTTTCCTGTATACTAACAGAACGACATCTTCCTATTGTCTTTAGGTGACAATAACCTCTTAACAATAATGTATTAATAATAGATAATTTTAGATTTTACAACAATAAATCGTTGACTACTCAATCTTAAATCAGATTTTAATCAGGGCCAGCATACACAATGCGTCAATTGGAAAGTTCAAACGGTGGAAAGTTCAAACGATGAATAGGCTACGGCACTATATACTGAAACGATTATAGAAGTATAATCTTGTTGCCTATCAATTGATGTACCTCTTCTTAATTTTCTCTTTACTCCCTCGGTACTAATGTTTGGACCGAGCCATGATATTCTACCGAATCAACAATTCCCAATTTCCAATCTACAATTTACAATTTCCAATCTACAATTTACAATTTACAATCTACAATCTACAATCTTAATCTTTCTTAGACATATTTGACATTAATTTACATACTGATAAATAGTCTATTAACACCATGAAGAAATGAAATAAAAAAACACCGTAAAAAACGCAACCATATATTAACTCTGAATTCACTTTCTCTTGATATGCATAATTTTCTTTAAAGCCAATCTAGCATCCCCTGAATCTTCACCATTAAACCCTGAAGATAATGATCCATTGAGATTGAAACTTGAATAGTTTTGCAGTTGACTTTGTTGAGCTTGAGTAGCTTGTTGAAATTGTGGTTGGCCATTTTGATTTTGACCTTGAAACATTTGGTTTTGTTGTTGCTGTTGTTGCTGTTGTTGTTGATTAAAGTTCATCAAATCTCCAGAACCTTGGAATTGACCATTCATGAAGAAATCTTGATTTGATAAGAATTGTGAATTACATTTTTTCAGTTGAGGAGAATTCAAGAATGAATACATCATTGAATTAAACTGTGGAGTTAAATTATAGGATAATGGAGTTAAACCAGTTGAACTTAACAAATAATTATCTTTAACTTTTGGAGTTTGTGGTGGTTCGAGTGTGGTGGTTCCGAAATCAGAATTATATTTAACAGGAAGTGGACGATCTTGCTGTTGTTGAGCTTGTTGAGGTGGAACCTGTTGAGCTTGTGCTTGTTGCTGTTGTTGTTGTTGGGAAATGAGTGGGATACTGTTAGTTCTTTGATTATGTGCCGGCACGTAATCAAAATCCATGTTGGAATTCTCAAAATAGTTTGATTCGATTCCAATTACGGAATTAGAATGATACAATCTTGGTTTTCTTTCTTGTGGATGAGATTGCTGCTGGTGGTTTGGAGGCTGATGGTGTTGAGGTTGTTGATGTTGTTGTTGTTGTTGTTGTTGTTGTTGATGTTGTTGTTGATGTTGTTGATCCATTTGCTGGTTAGATAAAACAGCTTTACCATTATCATCGACCATCAACTTCAAATTGAAATCATTAGAAGAATCCAATTGACTCATTTCATTCAATTCGCCCTTGATAGAAACTGGAGGTAATAAATCTTTTGATCTTTTAGATTCAGCTTTAATAGTTGGTGGAGGAGTATTATAGATGCCATTATTATTAGTAATCATTGAAATATTATCTAAAGTCTTTGTATTAATATAATCATTAACAGGAGAATTGATATTTGAATTTGATTGTGAAGCAGAATTTGGAATTGAATTAGAACCACTCTTTCTTCTCTTTGTTGGACTAATAGGATCTAATGAAGAAATAGAATTTTTCTTCTTCCTCTTTGATTTTGAATGAGGTGATACTCTCATTGTTGGAGTGAAAATATCTGGTATACCTCTTTTAACTATTTGATTTGAATTATTTTCAGCATCAGGATTATTAGCTAAAGGTGAAGTATTAACACTAATATTTAATGTAGTTGTAATCTTATTAGAAAAATTATTTGGCTTTGGAGGTCTACCTCTTTTCCTTTTAGGTGTAGATAAATTCTCTGGTGACATTATATTTGGTGATAAAATATTTAATGTTTGAACAGGATTCATTAAAGTATTTGAACTAGCCATCTATTAAAGTGTTGAATTACAAAAATGCTGTTTTATCGTTAGACGAATTTTTCTTCCAGGGAGTGAAGTTTGAAAAAAAAAAAAAAAATAACTAAAAATGGTGTGAGCACGCGGGTGATATGGAATTATTTATCTCTGATAAATAAAGTACGTGATGAAATTAAATGAAGGTAAAATGCCTTATGATAATAATACTTTAATTAAATAATTTAAAAAATATCAAATGGGGCAACAAAAGTTTTTAAAATTCTTAGTGTAGTTTATGTTTTTTTTTTACAAAAAAAGGATATTATATATCATTTATATTAATCGAAAACTCGGGCAACCTTGCAGAAAGAAAGAAAAGAAAAAAAAAAAAAAAAATTAAGGTTAGGCGACATTTGGAGAGTGAGTGATAAATGGAACAAGTTGAGACATTTTTCATTAAAAAAGAAAGAAAAAAAAAGGATACGCGTTCCATTAAACTTCCTAAAAGGGTTAAATTTGTGAGGAAACATTAACCAGGGACAATTAAGGAACAATGGAAGTATGTAATCTAAATTACATATGAAATAAGGAAAAGGTAAAAAAATAAATAGTCAAAAAGGAAAATGCAACGTGAACTTAAGGATTAATAGAATTAAATACTTGGTTACTATGCAATTGAATATTTGGTTGGAACTTAACGTACCCAATTTCAATAAAGAATGTCTTAAATTTTTATGTATAGAAATTTAGTCAATGAAAATTAATATAAAGATTAATTATTCTATTTTCGTGTTGCTCATCATCGATCAAACTATATGTTTAAATTTTTTGGGATTAATATCCTAAAACGGGCTTAGATTTACAGTGATTTCTCTACTAAGCATTTTTTTTAAGGGTACTACCCGTTTACTTAATTTGGTTAAATTGAGGGTTTTCTCAACAACCCCTTTATTTCTTTACCAAATGTAGAAAAGCCAGATCTAAAAATGGGCTAAAACCTGTACAAAAAATAAAATGAAAAAAAAGGGCTTAAAAAAAAAAACCAAAACCAAAACCAAAAGGAAAGAAAATTTTAAGATTTTTACGTCGTTTAGTTAGTGTAAATGTTTCAACTTATTATATTTGGGGAGAATGTAAAGAGATCGGAGATCCAAAATGTGTGTGCGATGATGTGCGCTGAGTAAGCTTACAGTGCGCTGAGTAAGCTTGAATGCGCTGAGTAAGCTTATATACACTGTTATAGTATACTAATCGTCACTTTAATAGTTCGCCTTTAATACTTAATCTCTATTGTTAAAATTTGAAATGAAAAAAAAAATTGCCTTTCGTATTATATCTTGGAAAATAAGAATCAATTGTTAATCTATTGTTTGTAGATTACCTTTTTTTTCAATTCTATCAATCTTTGAATTTTTGGCTTTTATAGCCTAAACAATATCTAAACTTCGGTAACTGTTCGCTAATAATTTTGATTCCTTTCCGTTTTTACTTGTTTAGGTAAAATTATGTCTTTTTCCTTCATATCTATTCTATGCTGTGTCTGAGGTAACATTTAAGTAACTTCGCATTCTATACCTAATTAGTTTCCACTATTAACTTGCACCTAATCTCCACCTCGCATTCAAATATACACTTAAGTAAATTATTAACCTTTTCGTTTGATCTGGCATAAACATTATTTTTAGATCTTCGTATTATTTTCCGTTGGTTTATCTTTTATCATTGCTCTTTATTTTATTTTTCCCGATGTTTCTTGCTTTCTACCATCTTGTTTACCTTTCCTACCAATTAATTTTTTCTAAAAAATTTCTTTAATTTAAACTATACCTTATTTTAGTCGATGGTCTAGATTAACTTTTTAGGTTATATTTTAGATTAAGTCATACCTCAAGCAGACGATGATTCACCTCTCTTGAATTTTGATAAATGCGAGATGATTTGCACTTTTCGTACATTCTCAACTATTCCTAGATGCACATTTACTTAACCATTTTTCTCTTGTTAACTCTCCCTTTCCGGCAATGGCAACTTAATAGGCTTTCCGAACATCAAGAGTTATCAAATGGAAATTTTAAAAAAAAAAAAAAAAAAAGAAAAAAAAAAGGAACTAAAAAAGCTGTACGACATTGCAAATTTCACTTTGTTTCCCTGTCAACCACTTACATTCATTCATGTGCGGAAAGATTTAAGAGTATTGATTAGGTGGGGATTTTATTAAGCGATTGAGAAGTTAGTTTAACTAAAACAATAACTCGTTACATTGACAACTTATAACTACAAAGGATAGAGAGTCTTCAAGATTTGTTCATTTGCTGATAGGTGGGTCACTTCAAAAATCCAAGTTAATAATGCTGGTGGTTATGTTTAAGAAGTTAATGTGCATAAGGTGAAAGCGCAATTTTATTAAAACATTTGCGCTTGGCTTGGACGGCTTTGAGATTCCAATTTCAATCTCGGGTTCTTTTTCGCAACAATAGATCCCGTTGATCTGACTAACGGTAAGACCCGATGCGGCATGTGCTCACCTCGTGTGGCGGTCCAAGTCAAGTGGGCAGGTCACATGCTCGCGCACGCTTCTGCGACAGTGGGTACGACTGTGCGCGACTGCGCGCGACTGTCTACACCTCATCGTTTAAATCAAATGATGCAAAATTAAATCTCGTATAACTATGTTGAACCCAATTACTAAAGACAAACAATTCAATGGAGTTATAGGTACTTTCTGTATCACATGGGGGCTTTCTGCACTCGTAGTCTTCTTCGGACTCATTCTCAATGGTAATTACACTTTCAAAGGTGTTTGGTTTTCATTAGATAAAGTAATTGATCAATTACCTTTGGATGCAAATATACTTGATCTTTTATTCGATCGTGATACTTGGTGTTTCTATTTAACTTGGTTTTTTGGTGTCATGGCTGGTGATTTGATTGTACCAGGTACCATCTATAAAGGAGTCAAATTAAGAGATAATACTCATTTAGAGTATAAGATTAATGGTATTAATTTTGTAATTATATTATTAAGTTTATTAATCGGTAGATTAATTTATTTTAATGGATATTCACCAGAGTTAGACTTTGTTTATACTCATATCCTTGAGTTATCTATAGTAACTGTTATATTTTCATTTATTTTATCTAATTTCCTTTATATTTATTCATTTATCCCATTAAGAAAACCAAATGGTTTAGGTACAAATGAAAGAATTTTAGCTGAACCTGGTAATACTGGTAGTTGGTTTTATGATTGGTTTATAGGTAGAGAATTAAATCCAAGAATTGGACCTGTTGACTTAAAATTATTCTGTGAATTAAAACCTGGTTTATTATTATGGTTATTAATTAATTTATCATGTATTCATTATCAATATCATACAATTGGTAAAGTTTATGATTCAATGATTGTAATTAATTTCTTACAAGGATTTTATATTATGGATGGAGTTTTAAATCAAGCTGGTGTTATTACAATGATGGATATTGTAACTGATGGATTTGGTTTTATGTTAACATTTGGTGATTTAGCTTTAGTTCCTTGGTCTTATAGTTTACAAGCAAGATATTTAAGTCAAAATGAAATTGAATTAGGTTTATTTAATAGTTTATTAATTATATTTATTTCATTTACAGGATTTTTCGTTTTCCGTCTTACAAATAAACAAAAATCTGATTTTAAAGCTGGTAAACTTAATCATTTAAAATCAATTAAAACTCCAACTGGATCTAATTTATTAATTGATGGATGGTGGAAAATTTCTCAACATATTAATTATTTAGGTGATTGGTTAATTGGATTAAGTTGGTGTTTAACAACTGGATTTAATACCCCAATTACTTATTTTTATGCTATTTATTTTGCATCATTATTAATTCATCGTCAAATGAGAGATGATGAAAAATGTAGCGCTAAATATGGTAAATCTTGGGAAGAGTATAAATCTAAAGTTCCTTATAAAATTATTCCTTATATTTACTAAATAAATTTATTCTGTTTTTTTATCATAATCTACTTGTTTATCAAATGATTTATAAGAAATTTCTAATGATGTCATCCAAGTCATAGCAGTATATAAGATAAAAATTAAAAATAAAACAACTATTAAAATCATGAAAATACCTGATGAAAAGAATTGATATTTAACAAATAAACTTTGATTTTTTAACTTTTGATTTTTCTCTCCTTCTTTATCTTCATCATCTTGATCTTGACCTTTTAATATATTAATAATTTTATCACCTTCTTGAGCTAATTTAGATTTAGCTTCTTCAAAATCTTGCTTTATTTCATCACTAAAATATTCATCTTCATCAGACCAATCAGATCCCAAATCTCTTTTAGCATTTCTAGCAAATTCAGGAGTTCCAACAACCATTATATTTCTACCATTATCAATTGTTAATACATCTTTAATATCATAAATATGATCATAATCAACTTCAATTGGTACAATATTACAAATCATAAATATTTTTTGAAAATCTAATAAAGTATCATATTGAACATGTTTTATAAATGTCCCCTTATGTTTTTCACTATCAAAATTATCTGATAAATGTTTAACTCTATAAAATCTCATATCTCCAGAACAAAGTTGGTCAATTTTATCTGCTAATACATTACTATTAACTACTGAATCAATATCAAAATCAAGTGATGCATAGAATGGTGCTGTGTCTGCAAACCCAAACACCGTTGGAATAGCACTCAATGCTAATAAAATCTTACTAAATCTCATTCTTAATAATTTTAGCCTTCTTCGTAGTTATTTAAATGAAAGTACTCACTCGGGAAATTGGAAAACCCTTGACCAAAAAGATTCGCGACACTTTTTTTCTTTGTCGTTCGTGTTTAGGAAGAGGCTTGAATTAACACAATGGCAGAGATCCCAAGGTATGTTGATAAGAAAGGGTAATAGTACCTTATCATTGCAAGCAAGAATTACTAACTTATTAGAACCGTAATCAATAAACTTGTGTTTTTCACAGGTGCTATGATTATAATGCCTTTAACTACATTTTTCATCCTTCAATACCTCTTTGATAACTCTATACTTAGTGGAGGTTTGGCCGCTTTGGTGGCTAATATTGTGTTAATAGGGTACGTTGTTGCTGCTTACATGGAAGAAGTACCGGACCAAAAGAAAGAGGATTAGTTATATATCAATATATTTGGACATTTTTTTTTCACCATAACTGTCATATTTCTCTTTATCACCTGTTTGCTTGTTTGTTTTATTGACTCGATTGCCCTTGTTTAAAGTATTATCGATGTTTTTCTTACCCTTTTTGTGTATATTCATTCCCGTTTTCTTTTCCTTTTTTCTTCTTCTTCTCCACCTCTTCTAACCACCCTCACTTTGTCTCATTTCTCGCTCCTCACGTTGCAATTCTTTTTCATTAACTATGGTCCATCAACTTTCACTCGTGGGTACTATACCCCACTCCAACTATATACAGACCACCTCCACTTTACAAGCTTTAACTGGATTAATATCTCCTCAACCAATATCTGTATATACGTTACTTGCAAAGCCTCACAATTCTTTTAAACCTAAATATGAGCCAGGTAAAGTCAATCAAATAGAACTGTATTATATGAAATGTATAACTACTTGGGATGATGAAAATGATGATACTTTCAATATGAATACTCCTATAATCAAATCGAAAGGCAATAAGCTTTTGGCCAATAAATTGTTCACTGAAAATGATCCAATTGATAAAATTTGGACTCTACAAGTATCTGATATTCCTATAGCTGGTCAAAAGCAAGTTTGTAGTGCCCAAACTATATACGAAAGCACACTTGTACATCATCATACAAAAGTTAAGCATAAAACTGGCGAAAAGATTGAGACGCCTAAAGAACCAACGGATGATTCAACAAAGGAGCCAATTGCAAAAGATCCAACTCCGAAAAAGGAAAATGACGATGTTATGATGATAGATGATGATAAAGACTTGGAAATAATACAAGTGGAAGATGACAAGAAAGAAGTGGAGAAGGTTAAAGAGGAAGACAAGAACGAAGAAAAAAAACAAGACGAAAAGAATGAAGATCAAAAACTTGACCCACAAAGAAAAACGTCTATTATTGAAGTTGAAAAATCAAAAGATTCATTTCTTCAATTTCTAGAAGATTTAGGTTATGATGTCATTAATCAATATTGGATAAAAGGTGTAAGATTTTTCCATGGTGATATAGTCATTGAGATCTTTAAACTTTTCATTAGAGATGATCAATTAGAAGCTACAGAAAAAATTCCTTTAAAATTATTAGACGAATCTAATACTTTCCAAATTAAAGCGTTTATTAATGTACCTAAATCTACAGATGTTGAACTAATTAATAATGGAACAAAACTGTTATTACAATTACAAGATTTCTTAAAAAAACTTGTAAAATTAGAAATGCCTGATAGAATATTTATGGATTCTAGATTACCTAAGCAATAATTTATAAGCTTTATTAATCTTTAGTTTTAATAGTAATGAATTTACCCTTATTTAAATATTCCAAATTTATTTCTCCCTTTTCATTATCAATTTCTTCATTAAGATTCTCTATAGACTTCATTAATTGATTCAATGTTAATTTTTCATTTTGGAAATCACTTTTTATTAGTCTAAACATAACATTATTATTTTGTTTTGCTTTTGCCTCTTCATTTTCTGAATATAAAGCTTTAATAAATGACATTTGTGACTTTAATGAATCTATCATTTCATTTTCATCAGTAATATTTAATCCTGATAATTTGGCCATTTTTTGGACTAACTCTTTCGTTATCTCAGGTTCATCTATATCATTATTGATTATATCTTTTATCTTCCAAGTAGGCTTATCTAATAATTCCTTTACTTGTTTTCTATTGGAAAGTTCTTCAAATATTCTTGTTCCAACTCTACTGGTGCATTTGTTCCGTACTATTCTTATCATCATTATCACCAATAGTGAAAAGTTTCACTACTCTCGCGCATCTTCTCCTACTACAACCAAAGGTTTTCAATTGGGTGCAAATTTAACCCTAAACTGATTGCAAAAAATACTATATTATATATATATACATTAACTACTTATTCAATTTATCCAAGTCTTTCTTGGCTTTGTCTAACTTCTTTCTCTTCTTAGCTAAAGCTTCCGATCTAGATTCATTCTTTTCAATACCGTATTGCATCTTATTATATAATTTACGTTGCTTGTTGGTCATCATAATCTTCTTCAATTCTTTTTCTTCATCTTCGTGGCCTCTCTTCTTTCCTTTCTTTTCTTTTTCTGGTTGTTTGGATTCGGAGAATTTGATACCTGCGGCTTCTTGTTCTAATTCTTTTTGAGCTTTAAGATCTTCGTCCATTTCTTCTTCTTCTTCGTCTTCTTCTTCTTCTTCGTCATCTTCTTGATCATCTTCTTCTTCAACTTCTTCTTCTTCTTCTTCCTCTTGACCTTCTGCTCCTTCAACATTGGATTTTTCTTCTGGGTTATAAGAACCTGCATCTCCCCATGGTGATAAATGAGGTGGTAAGATTTCACCAGGTGCATATTGACTAACTGGAAGTAATTCACTCTTGTTTATACAGTCAAATATCCATTGTGGTTGAATATAAGTTCTACCAGATACTTTTGAAACAATCTTTGGTCTATCTATGATTTGATGAGTAATATTTGATAAATCAAGTTTATCAAAAGCTTTTGGATCATTTAATTTCAATTCATCTAATGCAATTTCTGAAACAATTTTACCACCTGCTGATAATATACAAAATTCTAAAATATCTAAAGGAACTTCACGTCCAACATAGAATATGAATTTGGAGAATAAAGTTGAAACTGGAGAAGCATATTTAGATGGTTGTTCTAATAAATCACCAGTTTCTTTATTAGTTGAAGAAAATTCATCTAATTCAATATTTTCAACATCTTCAGTATTAGTATTTGAATCTTCAATACTTTGCTTATCGGCTTCTAAAGCTTTATTTATAGATTTATCACTTAAAACTTTACCTTCAACTTTAGAATCTTCTTCAATAGATTTTTGTTTTGGTAATAATGAATTACCATCTTTAGATTGTAAAATATATGCAGATAATCCACCAATACCTTTTAATTTTTCAATATCAATGGTTGGAGGATAAATTAAATTAGCTTCTTTATAAACTCTGAATAAAATAAAATGCAATAAAGTAGAATAAAATTCTAAAAATGTTAACATGATTCTAAAATCAACATCTGATGGAATCATAGTTGGGAATTTAAAAGGGACTAACCATCTAACTTCTTGACCTCTAACGTTAGCTTCATAATAAACACCTTTAATTGAGACAAATACTTTTTTAATAAGTCTTTCTTTAGCAACAAATGCCAACCATTGATTAGTTAATTTTTCGGCTTCTTTAGTAATTCTAAAACTAACTTTATCAGTTGCTGGCATATTAGCAAATAAAAATAACATATTTAAAGGATCATCAAGATCTCTTAAAGCATCAAGAAAAGTTGGATATCTTTCTTTAATAATATGTTCTAAAGTATATTGAGGTCTATTACTTTCTAATTTTTCAGCATCTGTAACTTCACCTCTTCCTAAAGCTTTTGTTAATTTCTTAGCAAAAGTTTTATGTTCTCTAAATTTTTGTAAAACAGGTTCGTGCAGTAAGTATTGAATATCTTTTGAATAATAAAATGTAACTGGAGCTGTTGAACCTTTATTAGCTTTCTTTTTATTTCTTGGTTCACGTGGATAGATCCCTTTGAAAATACATAAACGACGGAAATCAGCTAAGGAGATTTGAAGCTTCTTCACAGCTTGTGTTCTGGTAATGAAATTTTTGGCATTACCAGCTGTTCCTTTCTTTTTAATTGACATAGTTGATTTAAAGAGATAACTTATTAAACTGAAAAATTTAATGCGATGAGATGAGGAAAAAATTTGGGATGGTCGTGTGAAAACCCCTGGGGCTTTTTTGCAGCTACTAATACAAAACAGGTACTTCTTGAAAACTTTGTAGCAGTAGCAAAGACAAGTTGCTAGAGTATCGTGTTAGAATTCCCTTATTTTATTTGAAATTTACTTTTGGGAGGACTTTTTTTTTTCAGTTTCTTTCGTCTACCCTTAGTAATTCCTTGAATGCCTGGTTGAGCATCAGCGTAACTACCCACATTTCATTAAATTTACTGATAAATTTGATGACAGAAGTGTTGGTTACTGCAGATTCATCCTTTATCTGCTCAGGGTATAGTGACCTAACTGGAACAAAGAATATGGCTTTGAAGTTCATTGCAATTGAGTAGCTAATATCCTTTACATTAGTGAGTGGTAGTTCTAAAAGACTTTTACCACCTAAATCTTGTAAAATCTGCTTAGATACTTGAACCACATGT
Source organism: Yamadazyma insecticola (assembly GCA_030571995.1). Taxonomy (NCBI): domain Eukaryota; kingdom Fungi; phylum Ascomycota; class Pichiomycetes; order Serinales; family Debaryomycetaceae; genus Yamadazyma; species Yamadazyma insecticola. Next base: position 154,386 of record JAJLZB010000008.1, read on the forward strand.
TTCTTTAGACTCTTAAACACCATAATTTGAATTTTATTTGATTTATTTAATCCAAGTATCTTTAACAATTCATCGTCAGTGAAGACAGTAGAATGTTTTATTACCAAATAAGTCAATGTAGTACAAGATGTGATGTGATTTGAGTTTTTGCCTTCTTCAAGGTACTCTTCTATGGTATGTTTGATTCTTAAATCTTCTTGATGGATTTTACTGATGAATGGGTCCATTCTAAAGAGATTGGGTGCAAATTGCGAATTTCACACAATAGTTGTTTTCACAGATACAAGTAATGAAACCATCAACAAATAAACTGTTAATTCATAAAAATCATTATAATTTCCCATTGGCTACCATCGACCAGCTAAACTCGGAAATATCACATATCAACTTTAAAAGAGCCTTTTTACAAGATAGTTTCTTGTATAAATCGGCAAAAATTGGGTTCCAAGTAGAACTAGACACAAATGTGATACTATTCAAAAGGCAACTTTTAGAGGACTTAAAGAAAGACAAAGTTGAATTCGATGATTATAGGAAGGGGAAGGTCAAAAATATATCTATTGTAGAATACTACAATCGGTTTAACGTGAGTAAAGAGTATCTACACGAATGTGACTTCCAATCGTATTTACTGGAGTCGCTTATAGAAGTTTCTACACTTATGAGCGAGCCACTACCTTGTTTTTACAAATATTATAAAATTACTTCAAAAGAAGAAGATAAATATAAGCAATATATTAAAAGATTTAAAGAGAATATGGAAGATACTAGAATGAGTTATGATGAAATTTTCGATTAATAATTAATTACATATGTTTAATTACATGATTAATTAAAATTGTGCGTTTTCACATTGGTCTAACTCGTTTCTCACGTTCTCATCTCGATAAATCATCGTCATTATTTAAACATGTCTTTCCAAGATGTACTTCTAAGAGGGGACCAATTTCTAGGGGAATACCCTAGAGATTCACCGTTATGGAACTTGGCTTCACATGCTGCTTGTTTTGGAATGATAGCTCAAGCAAAATTCTTTTTAAATGTATTATATAAGCCTCATCTCCATAATTTAGATAAGCTTGACAAAGCTTTAGAGAAGGCAAGAAGTGAAAATAGAGGGATTTTAACAGTTATGAATCATATGTCAGTAGTTGATGATCCTTCTTTCTATGCGGCATTACCTTGGAAATATCATTTCGATATTGATAATATTAGATGGTCTTTTGGTGCTGATAATATATGTTTTTCAAATACTGCATTTTCATGGTTTTTCAATTTAGGTAAGACTTTAGGAACAAGAAGATTCGGTGGTGGACCATTTCAAGGTTCTTTGGATGCAGCTATTAGAATCTTAAGTCCGGATGATACTTTAGATCTTGAATATACCCCAGGTGTTAGAGAACAAGATAAATCTATTATTTTACAAGAAGTTAATAATTTAAATGTTAAAAGAGAAGATAATAAAAACGTGAATTTCTTAAAACCTAATAAAAATGCTTCAAATGTTCTTATGTCTAAATCACCATTTATTAGAACGAAAACTTCATGGTTTCATGTTTTCCCTGAAGGATTTGTTTTACAATTAGAACCTCCTCATAATAATTCAATGAGGTATTTTAAATGGGGAGTTTCAAGATTGATTTTGGAAAGTACAAGAGCTCCTGTTGTTGTACCAATTTATAGTTTTGGATTCGAAAAAGTAGCACCTGAAAATACAGCTGAAGCTGGGATTTATAGATTTTTACCTAATAATGTAGGAGCTGAAATTCATATTTCTATAGGAGATCCAATTCCAGATGAAACAATTGAAAAATACAGAGAATCTTGGAGGAAATTATCCAAAAAATATACTAAACTGGATAAACCTAATGATTTATCTGAAGAATTAAAATATGGTAAAAAAGCACAACAATTAAGATCAAATTTAGCTGCTGATTTAAGAAAAGCTGTCCTTGATATAAGAACAGACTTGGGTCTTTTCAATCCTGAAGATTCAAGATTTAAAGACCCTGCTTTTTGGAAAGAATATACCAAATCTGAAGGATTAAGTGCACCTGATGTTAAATTTATTGGTAAAAATTGGGCAATTAGACGTTTCCAAAAACATTTGCCTGAATTTAATGAAGAAAAAGATTAACCCTTTCATACTCTCTTGTAAATATTTAAATGTATTAATAATATCATTAACTATTTTTGCAATTGCAGCACATCTCATCATTTCGCAGTGAGACTTTTCAATAAATTTACTTAGAAACTAAAAACTACTCTATGAAGAGAAGTGTAGTTCTACGAGCTTCAACGGTTCCAAGGAACTTGTTTGCGTCACCAAAGCAAATTATTGGTATAAATAGACCCAATGTGATTGTACAACAATATCGTTGTAAGTCATGGATTAAAAGTTTCCGTAATAAGGAGAAATCTGAAAAATCACAAATCATCATTGAAGAGCCACAGATCCCTTCATCTCCATATTCAAAGAAGTTACAAGATATAAAACATTTTTTGAAGACTAATGATATCAAGAATGAATCAAGAAAACAAATTTTGATGGAAAACCTCCTTTCTTTGATCAAAGAAGTACCTGAGTTCTCCGAATTACCAGAAATACTATCAGTTATGAATGGTTTATTCATGGAAATTTATAGACTCAATGACTATGTTGTAGCCGGAATATTGAATGATAATGATTTGATAGAGTTGGTTGAAAAATCTTCAAAACACTTAATCAATAATGAAGAGCCTGTCAAGATACCTGAATTTCTTTCCTTACTTATATTACATTGTCTTAGAGATAAAAAAATGCATTTATCTGACAGTTTCATGGTAACAATAACATTATTAGGTTCCAACCTCGAGAAGGGGAACTTACTGGATATTTTACAACTTTTGGTTAAAAGTAGACAACAACAAATAACTCCAAATTTTATTAATGAATTATTGGAAGTATTAACAATACAATCAAAATTAAACTTACAAGTTTTTCAAACAATTTCCCAAATTAGTATCAAGAATCCAAATACACTTCTATTAGATGACTTATTTTTCGATACTTATATTAAATACGTCGAAAAATTGTATTCAGACAAGCCTCCGTTAGTCCATGAATATAAAGAAACAGAAAGAAGTGTTTTTAAAGTACAGGAAATTACAAACAATTTAATCAAACCTTTGAATTTGATATCATTCAAGATGATCACTATTTTAAGGTTAATAAGAATTCTTCATGATTTGAATTCAGTTAATTTCAATAAGCAAAGTTCCGAATTGATAGAAGAGATGTTGGATTACATTAATAGTGATAATTCTTTGACAGAAGAATCAAGTCAAACCTTTTTAAGAGAAGAGATTGGTGATGAAACACTTTTGGATTCTTATATTTCAGAATTATGGAATTTTGGAATCAAATATAACAACCTTTTAATAAGTTTATTTAATTCTATTGAACAAGATCGTTTATTCCATTCGAATGAACGATTAATACAAGCAGAGTTATTTAAAAATATTGGCCAGTGTAATGAAGAGGAATTATTGGATGTAATAAAACCAAAAATAGAAGCTCATATTGAAGAAAATAATACTAACGATACTCCTATTGATTATGTACAATTATATCATAAAATCGTTCAGTTGTTTGTATTATCAGGCACAGTTACCCCAAGAGGTGTATTTGTATACAATTTAACAGAGTTATTTACCAAAAAATTCGACATAGAGATCCCATTACAATCTTATAAACTTAGAATCGACAAGGCAATTTTACAAAAAGATCATATTCAAGCAATCAATACTTTTGATGATAGTTTACTGAGATTCGTTGGTTGGTCAGATCTGGATGATCCTAGTGTATCCAAGACTCTTAATGACATGATTATATTAATTTGTGAAAAGATGGAAGATATCAATGATGTTTTTTCTATATTCACCAAAATCAAACAACAAATGGTCAATCAACAATGTAACATTCATACAATCAATGCATTATCTAAAAGAATGCTTGATTTAGAATATGTAGGAGATTTGATAGAAATGTTGAAAAGAGAACTCCCTAATATTGATAAAGATGACACTATTAAATTACCAATAGATCAAACTTTTGGTTATGCTTATAGAGAACTCTTCGATACCTTACATGATTTTGTCATTAATTATACTTCTGAAACTACATTTGAAACTAATTGGGTACTTTATGGAGAGTTACATAAATATTTCCACGTTCCATATGAATCTTATTTACCTGCTATGAAATTCTTTTGTCAGCATGACAGAATGAATGCAGCTTTAATAATTTTCAGGCAAATAAGAAAGTTACATGAATTACATGGTAATCATAATCATTTACCTCCACTGAGAGATATGTATATGTATTTGTTTCAAGAGTTTGGTAATAGACTTTATGAAGAAGGTGTTGAAGAAGTACACGAATATTTAAAATTGGATATTTCAATCCCTAAAAAAGATATTCTCCTACAAAATTCCATATTAAATGCTTACTCTAATTTACAAGACGTTGGGAAAGCAAGAGATTTATTCTTATCAATGGCACCTTTACTGAAAATTGAAGGAGGTATTAACGAAGATTCAATCCAAATTATGATCAAGACTTATACCTATAGTGATTTGAATTATGTTAGGACTTTTTGGAATAATTTATCAAGTTTTGGAATTGTTCCAAACTATCGAATCTTTAGACAATATTTAATTGCTCATGTTTATTATGGAGTTACAGAAGATGCCATCAAATTAACTGAAGAAATGGATGATTTTGGATTAGAAGTCTCTGAAGACACAATTGTTTCCATGTACAATTTCTGTCAAACTACTAAAGCCCAAGATGAAATCGAAAAATGGGCAAACAAAAACTACAAACAACTTTGGATTGAAGCTCAATCAAAGAATTTATTGAAAAGAAGTGATAATTACATGCCAGATAACAATCTTTTAGAGGCAAGTTCCTAATTAAACTCCTTCCCCCTGTATTATAGACTGTAAATAATTCAAAAAATTTTCATAATTATAAGCATGTATCCATTAATCCATGTTCCATTTATTAATGTAAATATTAATATACAATTTAAAATTATTTTTTAGTACCTTGTTTTGTATTACCAACTTTAGATGCAAACCTTAAAGAATTTAATGATTCATTAAAATTTGTAAGTAACGGTGATATGTTAACAAACATTAAAGTTTTAGAATTCCCTCCAAGACTGTTTTTCAAAAGATATGTTAATTTAGAATTCCTATAAGGAATATGTTGTTGAGAGTTATTAGATTTTGAAAGTTGACCAAGTGAAAAGATCACATCACCAAGACTAGATAAGGATTTATTAATATGTTGAGTTTCTTTTAAACGATCACCTCTTACTTGTGAATTATTTAAACGTTCAGAACCTGCCAAATCAACCAAATTTAAACATCCTTCACTCTTTGAACCAGTCTTTGAGTTTAATCCTTGAAATGATAAAATAAATATCGAATGTGATCTCGATGATCTTTCATTAGACTTTGTTGAAGCAGTTGACCTATTTTTAGATGCTTTTTCAAATAATGCTATTGCTTCTTGAGAAGATTTTAATTTTAAAGAATTTAAATTTGAAACACTTGTTCTATTATTTTGATCATCATGTTTGATTTCATATTTAATACCACTTTGATTCTTTGGTCCAAGTAAATCTATAATATTATCGTTATAAATTTCTAGGAATTGACCCAGAACTTGATAATCCCATCCATTCGATTTTAATTCTTCTATATCTTTAAAGATTTTGTTTATAGAAAGAGGTATCATTCCATCTTTAGGATGTGCCATTGTCCAGGTTTTCCCTGAACCTGTTTGACCATAGGCAAAAACACAAACATTATAACCATCTAATGCTGATTGAATCAATTGTGACAATTCTTGAAATACATTTTCGTTCGTATCTTTTGGTGAAAAAACTTTATCAAAATTAAAACTATAAGAGTTTTTATTTTGTAAAGAATAAGATGATTGAACACCAGAATCTTTTGAAATAGTAAGTTCTTGACTTGCATTTAAATTAATTTCTTCTTCAGGATACTCAATAGAAGTTGAAGGTTCAAATTCAGAGTGCTGAGAAGTTGGCCTTACTCTGCAATAAACTCTTATATTACCTTTCAATTCTTGAAGACGGTTGTGAAGAATTCTTCTTTCTTGTTCCAGATCTAATAATTTAGCCTTCATTTCAATTATCTTTTCTTGCTTAGAAGTAATATCTTCTTTCTTATACTGTATATCAGAATTGGTATCTTTAATTTTAAATTCTAAATTTGTTACAGTTGAATTCAATATTTCAATTTCTTCTGCTTTACTTTTATTCTTCTCTTTAAGATCATTGAAGTTTCCATTAAGAGTTGAATATTGGTCCTTAAGTGGTTGCAAAGATTCTTCAAGTATATCATTGTACTCTTTTTCCTTTAAAGCAATAGATTGTTGGAGTGATTTCAATTCTATTTCTAATGATTTTAATGTTTCATCTATACTATTTTCAAGGTCGAATAAATTCTTTTCATGAAGATTCTTTAAATCTTTTAATTTTTCATTTAACTCATTATTTTTATTTTCAATATTTGTTGTTAATTCATAACATTGTAATTCTATCGACTCTTTTTCTTGTATTGTTTTCTTTTGAATATCAGTTATCAAACATTCTACTTGTTTACTTATTGATTCTTTCTCTTTTTGTAATTTGGATTCATGCAGTAATTTCAATTCTTTAGTCGATATTTCAAACTTAAGGTTCAATTCCTCTACAGATTGGGATTCATGATGCTTTAATTCTTCAATTTGATCTTGGATTAAAGTTAATTCTTGTTTTAATTTTATGTATTCATCATCAAGTTTATAGTTTTCAAACTCCACATTATGTTTTTGTGTTTTCAAAGTCATGATTGACGTATTTAAATCATTGATTTGTGACTCCTTTTTGTCCCCTGATCTTCTCAATGTATTCAACTCTTCCATTTGATTATATCTGCCTGGAATATAACTTTTACGATGAATAAATGCAGTTTTCTTATCTTGTTTAGAATCGATCATAGATAGTTTTCTTTTTTTATAGGGCGACGTGGGCTGACTTCTATTCAATTTTGTTTCCGAAGAGGTCTTCAAAGGCTCTGGGGTCCCACACCTATCACCATCAACACCACCAGTACTCTTTTTCGGTGTAGACATATTCTTCTTCTGCCGGAGTCAATAGTAAACAAACAGAATACTTCGCGCATCAGTTTTAGTGCGCGAGATCTCATCAGAAAAATTGAAAATATTGTACACTTACGAATATGGGAAAGGCTAGTATTAAAGTGGAATTAAGCAAATCCAATAAGGGGAAAAGCTCCGGGGATGATAAGAAGAAGGCAAGTGTAAAGGGAAAAGAAGAAAAAGAGGGGAAAAAGGTTCAGGAAAAAAGTGAAAGCGAAGAAGATGAGAGCGATGAGGTGAGCGATGAGCAACAAGAATCTAGTGAAAACAGTGAAGATGAGGAAGAAAGTGGATTAGATGAAGATGCTGAAATGGCCAGTGACGAAGAAAGCGAACTTGACAGCGAAGAAGAAAGTGAAGAAGAAGAAGAAGAAGATGAAGATGCGATCCCAAAGAGAAAGAAGAGAAAGCAAGAAGATGGATCAGAATCATTTGCTAATGCATTCAATAATATTATAGGGTCCAAACTTAAAGCATACGATAGAGAAGCACCTATTATGGCCAGAAGTAAAGTTACATCTAAGAAGTTGGAATCAGATAAATTAGAAGCCAAAGCCAAGAGAGCTATTTTAGCAGAAAAGAAACAATTATACGATAAATTTAGAAACAAAAATTTATTACCACTGTCAGAAGAACCAGAAAAGGTAAGAGAAATATTAGAACATGAAAAGAAATTAAAGAAAACAGCTCAAAAGGGGGTAGTTAGATTATTTAATGCTGTATTGTCTACCCAAGTTAGAACCAATCAAGCACTCGGAAAAGAAAAAGTCGGAGAAGTTAAAAAGAAGGAATTGTTTAATGAAATGTCAAAAGAAAAATTCTTGGATTTAGTACAATCAGCTGGTAATTCTTAAATATGATTAATTGAAAAATTTGAATATACTACCCCAAAAGTCGTGTGAAGGGCGATGCCTTTTTAAGTGGGGGAGGATGTTCTAAACTCCAGTTAAATATTCCTATAGTTAACTGACAAGATTTACTTAATTAGGTCATAATTAAAGGCCTTTAAAGGCTGCATAAAAGTTGAAAACTATAAACAATATATAGTTAGAAATCATAGTGTATAATATAAAGAAATAAAGTTAACCCCACGTCTTGAATTTACGGAAAAATAGTTAATTGCAATTACGTGAAAAGTTGCGCAAAAACCTAATCAAGTATAATCTCCGAATATCTTACCCAATCTCTTATTTAACAATTAGTAAGGATTATTCATATATATATATAGATATATGTAAGGATCCGCATATTGAATTGAAGATTTGTAAGCTGAATATGACAAGTTATCCAGTTAAAGCAGATCAAGCTTATACAGCTAGGCACAATAGAGAATCAGATATCTTTATTAATGAAGATATTAATGTTGAACAGCAATCAATTCGTTCAAGTATTCCAAGAAGCAGTTCTAGTATCGATGAAATCTCTATTCAAAGACCTGTTAAACCCCCAAGGCCTTTAATTAATCATAGAGATTCGAGTCAAAATATAACAAGGTTAATTAGTCTAGCAAGCGATGGAGGTGGTACAGCAGCACTTCAATTACCAAGTCAGCAAAAAGATATAGAATTTAATAAAATGTCAGCTCATAATCCTCCTAGAAATATATGGAGAATAGTGGCAATTTGTGTTTGGCAAATTACTGGAGGATTTTCTGATGCAACACCTGGTGCTTTATTACCATTTATTGAAAGTGATTATGATTTAACTTATTCTGTTGTATCATTGATCTGGATGGCCAATGCCGTTGGCTTCATTACCATTGCCTGTTGCTCCCATAAAATCCAAGCTTGGTTTGGTAAACAAAAATCGTATATTTTTGGTACTTGTTCATCATTAATAATGTACTCAATAGTTCTGAGTGGTACTCATTTCCCATTAATTGTATTTGCATTTTTCTTTGGTGGAGTTGGTTTAGCTACAGTTTTAGCTCAAGGTAATGTCTTTTTAGCAAGAATGGATAAACTGTCGATGTATTTATCATTTTGTCATGGTTCTTACGGTGCAGGAGCTACTGTTGCTCCATTAATTGCGACTTCTTTAGTCAATGCTGGTGTTAAATGGCACTACTTCTACCTTATCCTTCTTGGAATGATGTTGTGTAATACAGTGGTTTTTTGGTTTGCTTTTAAAGGCTCTGATACTGATTTAACACCTTGGGATCACGATGATGATTTAGTAGAAACTCCAAGAACTCAACATTCTCGTGTAGCTTCTGCTGATATAAGTGATGCTGACGAAGAAGATTGTATACCACTTGAAACTTTCAGACCTGAAAGAGCCAACGTTGCATTAGAACAAAAAACTTCAAATAATGGTAATAAAAAGAAAGAGTCACATATTGAGGAATTGATTTTGGCATTGAAAACTCCAACCACATGGATAGTCGCTATATTCGTCTTGTTTTATCAAGGAGCAGAGGTTTCTTTAGCTGGTTGGATAGTTACTTATTTATTAGATTATAGAGGTGGTACTACAGACGTTGGATATGTAGCTGCAGGATTTTGGGGTGGTTTAACTTTGGGCAGAATTGTTTTAACTCGTCCTTTACATAGCCATTTTGGTGCTAGAAGAAGTGTGATTGTAATTTCATTATTGGCTATTGTATTAGTTATTTGTACTTGGGTAGTTCCTTCCCTTATTGGGGCAGGTGTATGCGTTGCAATTGCAGGTGTATTTGTAGGACCAAATTACCCATTAATGATCACCGTTTGTGCCGATTTGTTGCCTCGTAAAATCCAAGTCGTTTCATTAACCATTGTTACTGCTTTTGGCTCCTCTGGTGGTGCTTTATTCCCTTTCCTTATTGGGTTAATCTCCCAAAAAGCTGGTGCTTACGTTGTTTTACCTGCTTTCATAGCTTTATACTCGGCTATGATCATCCTTTGGATCTGCTTGCCCAATAGAGAAAGATCTATTAAACACGGTAACGAAAATTGGTCTTTCTGGCAAAAACTTTGGTAGTTTATAGTCCCTTTGTATTGGTTTAGCAGTATACACGACCCTTTACCCTTTTTTTTTTTTGCAACCCTTTTCTTGCCTTCGCACAACCTTTCAATCATTAATAATTAATGGCCATCGAACAACTTATTAAGAAAGGTGACACTTGCCTTAAGGACAAAGACTTTCTTGGAGCTATATCGTCATTCAACCAAGCGATCAAGGAGAACCCCAAGGCATACCATGCGTTATTGAATAGAGCGATTGCGTATCACCGATTAAAGAACTATGACGCTGCTAAGAGAGATATCTCGGAAGCTTTTGGTGTAGCTGAAGAAAGGGGCAAGAGAAGAGAAATAGGGGACTGTTATTTCAGATTAGGGTTGGTTTTCTATAGCGAAAAGAATTTCAGGGCTTCATTAGCGAATTTCCGTAAAGCCAAGGAGTATGATTGCGGAGAAGCTTCTTTAAGCATATGGACTACAAAATGTGAGAGAGACGTGGGGAGCCTGGAAGAGTCGAATGAGGAAGAACAAGAGATTAAGGTAGAAAATGACATTCCAAAAGAGAAAGAGTCTGTCCAAGAAGCATCTTTGGAATCATTAATGGGAAAAAGCAATCTTAATACAGCATCTACTTCTATTGATGCAATCAACAAACATGCACCACTTAAAATTAAGATCCGTGATGAATGGTACCAAAGTAACGAAGAAGTTACATTAACAATTTATGCTAAAAATGTCAAAGCAGAAACTTTAAACATTGATTTTAAAGTCAGGTCATTTAATATAAATTTCCCCAATGGTTCTAATTCCGAGTACAATTATACATTGGATCCTTTATATGCAGAAATAGATAGTGAAAAATCCAATTTCAGGTTATTTGGAACCAAGATCGAAATATATTTTGTTAAAAAAGAGCCATTTAGATGGTCTGCATTAGAAGGTACTGAAGAATCAGAAAAAATTGTTCATAAACCATCATCAACTTCTGATAAGCCAATGGGGTATCCAAGTTCTTCTAAAAAAGCAATCAATTGGGATAAGGTTGACTTGGATGAAGATAATGATACAGAAAACCAATCGGAAAACGATTTTTTTGCCAAACTTTTCAAAGACGCAGATGAAGAAACAAAAAGAGCAATGATGAAATCTTATGTTCAATCCAACGGTACTGTTTTAACGACTAATTGGGATGAAGCAAAAGATAAAGAGTTCGAAACTGCTCCACCAGACGGTATGCAGGAGAAAAAGTGGAGATGACTTTAGGCTTTCATATATAGATTAAGTATATTTGGTACTGGGCGGTCGTGCCCAAATGGCCAATCGTTATCGCAACCTCAATAAGTGGCACAATTTGAGCCATTGCTTAACGTATGTTCTCAGTACTAAGGACTAAGGCAATAACCAAACCAATTGTAAATAATATAAGAAAAATGCATATCGAATCAATTCCAATGAGGTGGGGGTCAGGTGACAACTATTCTTATTTAGTTGTTGATACACCAAGTAAAAATGCGTGGTTAATTGATCCAGCTCAACCAGATGAAGTTATTGAATACCTTGAAAAAAACAAAGTTGAATTTGAATTAAAAGCAATTGTTAATACACATCATCATTACGATCATTCAGATGGGAATGAAACTTTCCATAAAAAATATCCTAATTTACCAGTTATTGCAGGTAAAGATTCTCCATTAGTAAGTTATACACCATCACATAATGAAGTGATTGAATTAGGTAAAGATTTGATAATTACTGCTTTACATACTCCTTGTCATACGCAAGATTCAATTTGTTATTATATTGAAGATTCAACTACAAAGAAAAAGGCAGTTATAACTGGTGATACTTTATTCAATAGTGGGTGTGGTAGATTTTTTGAAGGTACAGGATCTGAAATGAATACTGCATTAAACAAAATCTTGAGTAAATTACCCAAAGATACTCATGTTTATCCAGGTCATGAATATACCAAATCCAATGTGAAATTTTCAAGCAAGATTTTAAACAATCCAGCTATTCAAGCATTGAGTAAATTTGTTCAAGAAAATGAAAAGACTACAGGAGTATTTACCATTGGAGATGAATTAGAATTCAATCCTTTCATGAGATTGAATGATCCAATAGTGCAAAAAGCCACAGGTGAAGTTGATCCTGATAAGGTTATGGACAAATTAAGAGACATGAAAAACAGAGGTTAAAAAGATAAGTATATACCGAAATATAAGGAGTCTAATTTTATGGTTTTATTATTGAAATACAAAATATATAATTTTATGATTTTATCATCATCGTCATCATCGTCATCATCGTTAAGTTTAAACTCTTAAAAACTCGGGCCTACAATCTTCTTTCACCCATAATTCTGGTTGCCATAATTCAATAAACTCTAAATCATATTCAGATTTACCTAATGCAAATTTTTCATACTCTTCAAAGATCCCACTCATACACCATCCTTGAAAGATCTTTCTCATTAAACCTACCAATACACCTATTCTATGCTTACCTTTATTTGAATGAATCAACATTGGGAAATTATTTTTATCCAACATCAATTGTAATGCCATTTTTAAAGATTCTTTGGCCTTTTCATGTTCATCTTCCAATATAAATGGCTCATTAGAAGATTCCATATTTAAATGATAAAACTTAATGTCAGTAGTTTGGATCCATTCTTGGTAGTTTTCCATGATTTCACCTAACCCATTCTTGTCTTTTTTATCTTTTTTTTCTTTTTCTTTGGTTTTTTCTTTTTCTTTGGTTTTATCCTTTTCTTTCTTCTTTTTATTACCTAAATCTCCTAGATAAATTATCGTTTTTAATCCCAATTGTTCAAGGAACGGGTAATTAATTGGCATTGGGAATCCTGATCTATAAATTCTATCTTCAACTAACGAGAAATTTAAAGGAGGAACTAACTGCGGTTTTCTTACTTTTACAACTTTATTCTCTTCAAATTGTATTTGATCTGTTTGTTCATCTTTAGTAGACATATGGTTTTAGGACTTTATAGTATTAAAAGCGTGAATAAGATATTTGGCTACTACACCTTTTTAGCATAAAAAGTCGCACTTTTAAATTTTTTCTCATTCTCTTCCAAGTCAAAATTTTCATCAAATGTTCGGACCTTTCCAAGCAAGCATAACGAGGCTCGGTGGTTACTTATGGAAGTCAGCTCCAAGATTATCGGTACCTCAGAAAAGTAGGTTAAGAAAAAGAATGAGAATAGTTGATTCTAATATAGAAACTATATTCCAGTCATTAAATAAAGATGGTAAAACTGGGTTTGCCAAAATTGATTATTTAAAATATAAATATCCTAAAGAATATCAAATGAGTGCTAGAGATAAATATACTACATTTGATAAGAAGGCCAAAGGATATAGGAAGTTGGTATTTAAAGTTCCAAGATGGACCAAGAAATCATTTAGAGAAAATCCTAAATATTATTAAATTTGTGTAAAAATAATTGTAAATATTCTATAATACATAAAATGATAGTTGATCTTAAATTCTATCCCAAATATGATTTGTTATAAAGTAATCACTATACTGATCGTTCACTTTTAAAAAATTCGTTAACCCATTCTCTTTATTATACATTAATAATTTATCTTGTCTATCTTTATCATTAATTTCATTATTAAATTCTAAAGATAATCCTAAAGATTTATATAAATTAACTTTCATAACATTTGAATTTGGATTATTTAATAAATTCGAATTTATTAAATTATCAAATTTTAAATTTAAACTATTTAATAATTCAGTTAATTTAATTTTTTCAATATTTAATGAATTAATTTGACTTTCTAATTCATTAAGATTTTTAGCTAATGATAATTTTAAATCATCTAATTCACTTGATTTAATATTTATAAGTTTAAAAATATTATCAATATTATCATAATATTTATTTTGTTCACCAATTTTTAATAATATTTCATAATTCGTACCACTTAATTTACTCATTGAATTAATTTCATTAGTTAATAATTGTATTTGATTATTTAATTTTGTGATTTTCCCCTTTAATTTATCAATCACATCTTCACGGAATCGTTTTGTTTTATTGATGGTTTCTTGTACTCGCTGTAGCGTCAATAAATCCGGCTCGATTTCAAATGAATCGATTGACGATTGTATTAAATCATCAGGTCTCTCATGAAGCATGTTTGTTTATATATGTTTAAAGAGGAAAAGAGTGTCATACACAGAGTGCGAAAGGCTAATGCGAATGCGAATGCGAGAGAGAGAGAGAGAGAGAGAGAAAAAGTTCGCAACAGTGTATAAAACTGGTTATGGCTAAGGAGACGTTATACGAAGGGGTCGATTTACCTACAGACCCAAGTTTACCAGCATGGTTACTTTCACCTAAAGAAGAGAAGTTGGTTTTCCAAAGGTGGAGGAAAAAAGCATTTCAAGAATGTGATGGAGTAATTAAAGAGTATATTGCATGTACTAATAGTTATTCTAATCCATTAGAAGCTATGACAAAATGTGATGCTTTTAATAAAAAGCAAATGGCATGCGTCAAGGAGTTCCAACAATTAAAGTACTTGGACATTGAAAGGGATATCTTAGTTAAGGAAAAAATGGAAAAAAGAGTTGGTGCTACAAAATGATTTAAAGAAAATGTCCATATTGTAAATAGTATTTTTTATTTGATTATAATATACATAATTTTTTAAACACTTTGTTTAAATTATATTTCGTTATTCGTTAATCATTTCATTCGTTATCATTATCCTCTTCATCTAAATCAACTTCATCGCGGAAATTATCGTTCTCAAATACTACGTGACTGGCCATGAATAATGATCCATGAATTATCCCTAATTTTTCTATTGATTTATATTGATAACATGTAGTACTTATCAAATCATTAAAATCAGATAAATTTGCTTGAAGTTGTGCTAATTGTGAATTTAAATGACTTAACAGTCTTTGCTTTTGTGTAGTGTTTTTATTCATATAGTTTTGTTTCGATAATTTGTATTTTTCTTTCTCACTAAATTTATTGCGTAAATTTACAATATCATCATCAGATCCTGCACAAAACCCGGATTTAACAGTGTATAAAATACACTACTTATTATAAAATCCTCAATAAAGATATTTCTCCCGTAATTCTTCCGTTCCTCCATTAAATCTTTGAAAAACTTGTCCCAACAAATATAGTTCAACAAAATGGATAAGGAGCTCAACCAACCACCTAATAAGTATTCAAAAATACAACCTAATATAAATATTAAGCCAAAACCAAAACCTATACCGATAGCAGTATTACCTAAACCATCCCAGCAAGCCCGGTCAAATTTTAATCCAAATGTAAATACATCTAAATTAAAATCTGACATTGCATTAAATATCAATACTTCGAAAAGGTGGGTACTACCTCCTAGGCCAAGACCCGGTAGGAAACCGATAGATGAGAAAAAAATTGATGTAAAGCAGCAAGATCAAAGAGATCATAAGGAAGTTAAAGAAGTTAAAGAACTTAAAGAACATAAAGAAGTTAAAGAAGAAAAGAAGAAAATAAAATTAAACAAAGAAAAGATATTACTTAATCATTTAAATCAACAATTTCCAAAACAATCAGAAACACCAGAAATGATTAATTTAAAGAAAAATTATCTTAATAAATTAAAAGAAAATTTATTAATTTATAATTATATTGAAGTATTAAATAATCAAATTAAACAATTAAATTTTATTAAAAATGGTTATATGACTTTAGATACTTTAAATGAAATTAATGTACCTAAAAATAATGAATTTGATGATATTTCATCAAATTTAATTAATATGAATAAAAATTCAAATGAAAAAATCAACCTTGATAAAATAAATAATTTACAAGATTTAGATCAATTTATAAATTATTTAAATAAATCTTCTAATTTAATTCATAGCGTTATAAAGAAGAATATTGATAATAATGATGAATTTTTCACTAATGATAATGATAATTTGAATAATCAAATTAATAAATATTTAACTTTAAAGGATAATTATAAAACTACAACTACAACTACAACCACAACTACAACCAAAACTGCAACTACAACTAATATTGTAACACCTACAAGTTTACAACAAAATCAACCAAACCCAAATTTAAGGAATAAACAATTTAAAAATTTAAATAAAAATTTACTAAATGAAAATAATCTATTTGATAAATTGATTATTAATGACGATAATGAAACTAATGACTTTAATGAAAATTCAACAATGAAATATCCTAAAAAAACAATTTGTAGTTGTGGATCAAGTAAAATTCCATGTTTCTGTTTAGATGGTGATAAGAAATGACACATAATTAAATAAATAGAATATATACTTATACTTTATACTATATGCAATAATATGATTAGTAAAAAAAGGCTAAATAACTACCAATTACACCTGTAACACCAAGAACAATATAACCAGTTCTATATACACCTTTAAGAGTTAATTCTTTACCAAAATCCCAAACAATATGTCTTAACCCATTAAATGAATGGAAAACAAATGGGAAAGCCATAGCAGCTTTAGCACCAGCTTTAACAATTAATGGTAAACCTGCAAAAGCAGCAATGGCAGTATTAATATCAAATGGAATACTAAGAATAGATGAAGCTGCATATCCACAAGTTAAAGCATAGAATGGGAAAGCCATAGCAACTCCAGTGACTCTATGTAACCCAGATAAAACCCAAGTTAATTGAGGTTTATAGATATCTAAATGTGGGGATACTGGTCTAGCTTTACGTTGAGACGTTAAGATTTCTTGTTCTTCAGCATGACTGGCTTTTGTGGTTGGTGTAGAATAATATTTGATAGCTTGTGTAGTTAATCTTGGAGTAAACTTAACAGTAGTTTCTAAAAAAATTGGTTAGTATTGTTATATAAATATTGGAGATCATAGTTAAATAGGTCTGAAATATCCCAATAAATTATCGAAATTTTTTTTAAAAAATTGGTTCATATACAATTTCAATACCAAAGAATTTCATAAAATCAATATTAAACTATTTTAATCAAACATACGTCTAGTAGCACCTAATCCAATACGAGTGAGCATCATTATTACGGGGGTTATTTAAATTTGAAATAAATATTTGACTAAATGCGAAGAAATGTTACAGTTTCAACCAATAGGAAATTTGTTAATTACTCTTTGGAAAGGTCGCGTGAATTCCACATGAACTTCCGCACATGACAGAAATCTCACTAAAATATCCGAATCTTGAACCGTTATCCGTTTAAACTAGGCTGGCTAAGTCACTTGTAGTTTTTAATACAAGTAGACAATACTAAGTAAAAATTAATTAAACTTTAAAACTCCTATATATTCTGTGATTGAATTAGGGGTTATTTAGATATAGATATTATTTCTGATGCAAACAGAGACCACCACCAACCCGGCGACTTTTACCATTGCTTCACCCAATTCGCCGAAGAATGAAATTCCTCATAATAAGGAGCAAGATTCAAAGATATCAGACCAATATACAAATAAAGATGAAAGAAATCAAGATGAAGAATTGAATGGAATTTCCGATACAAATTCTGGAGGTGATAATTCTAATTCAGGTGACAATTCTGGGGAAAATTCTGGTAATAATGATAGCAATTACAATGAAGATTTTAATGATAATTCTGATAAAAATATTAATGATATTTTATTTAGGAAAAAAGATGTACGTAAACCAAGAACTCAATCATTCCAATCTGTTTTATCAACAGCTTCATTAAAATCTTTAAATCAAAATTATAATCCTCCAAATTTATCTAATGCAAGACAAGATAGTATTATAAGTACTAATTCTAATTTAAATAATAGTAAGAATTTCCAATCATTTATTCAAGCACCTGTATTATCAAGTATATCTAATTTAAGAGGGAATGATGAGATTGAAATAGGTCGTCAATTACCATTTGTTGATAATAATTCTATTAATGAAACTACTAAATTAGATAATAATAATAATAGCAATAATAAATTAGCTTTAAATTCATCAGAAATTTCAAATGATAATCAAAATCAAGATGATGTATATGATGATCAAAATACTATTTTACAACAACAAAAATTAACTTTAAATGCTTTAAAAAAATTAAGTTTATCGCCTTTACCAAGGATTAACCATGATGATAATGACAATGAAAATGATAATTTAAATGAAATTAATTTAGATAAAACAATTAGAACAAGAGCTTCTACAAGTAATATCAATGCAATTAAAAAGAAATCTGAACCTTATCAACCAGCTGAAGTTGATTTATCTTCATTTGCAAGTTTAACTAGGCAACCAAATCTTAATTCAAGAGATTTACCATCAGTTTCAAATTCACCTAAATTAACTAAATCTACTCCTACTACAACTATGAATTCTCCTGGTATTCAATCAAATCAAAGATTTACTTCACCTCAAAATCCAGATCAAAGACCTTTAAATCAATTACAAGCTACACAAAGATATCATAATGAATTACACAAAAATCATTTAAATAATTTTAAAGGTGGAGCTCCAACAAAACCTACTATAGTAACTGATTTACAATTAAGGAGAAGTTCAAATAATCTGTCTCCAGTAACTAATAGTTTACAAAAACTTCCACTTATGAATAATCAAAGACAATCACCATCTATTGAAACTCAAGCAAAGTCTTCAAATGAAGCTATTGAAAATTCAAAACTGCATGAAAATAATAATAATAATAATAATAATAATAATAATAATAATAATAACACTAATACCAATACCAATAATAATAATAATAATACCTATGATAATAATATCAATAATGCCACTAATAATACTAATAATAAACATGATAATATCATTAATAACAATAAAAAACAAGAATTCAATGAACAACCGCAACAATCATCACATATTCAACACCCACAAGCAAATCATTCTAAATATCCTAAGAATCCTCAACAAATTAAAGGATTAAGAAGTCCAATGTATATACCAGCAGTTTTAAGAATGACATTACAAAATGCTAATTCAAATAATTCAAATGGATCAAGTAGGAATTGTTTCGAAGAAGATTCTAGACAATTCAATTTTGGTAATACTAATGCATCATCAGGAGCATCTATGAGATCTATTGAATCAAATATGTCAACAGATTCATTATCATCATTACCAGTAGTTTCACCATCAAATTCAGATTTTACTATTAAAAGTCATGAACATTTTTTAGGTCAACCACCTACAAGAAAACATTGGGCTAAAGATGAAACTGTTTATAAATGTGGAATACCAAGGTGTAAAAAAGAATTTAATTTTTTTGAAAGAAGACATCATTGTAGAAAATGTGGAGGAATATTTTGTAAAGAACATACATCACATTATCTTTATATTAATCATTTAGCACAATTTACCACTGGTGGAAGAGGTACATTATCAAGAGTTTGTTCCAATTGTATTAAAGAATATAATGGATTTATGAAACATGAATTTGGAATGGATTCTGATAATTCTTATAAAATTGATGCTAATAATATGAATACCAATTCCAATATTAATTATCCAATTAATAAACCTTATTCTAAAAATTCAAATAATCATCCAAGTTCTCCTAGTTTCTATTCAAAAGATCATCAAAATTTAAAACATAATCAACAAAATGATAAACATAATCAACCAATTAATAAACATATCAATAAACCATATCTAGAAACTGAAAGAGATCAAGTGGCTGGTAGTGTTCCTGCAAATTGGAGTTGGAGTTCATTCTAAAATTATTCTCTGTATATTAAAATAAATATCTTTATGCCTGCTAAATCATCCTCTAATTTTGCAGCCTTTAAATTTGAGTGTGAAAGAAACTAAATTCATTTTTGTGTTAGTTTTTCAACGAGCCTCACTAAATTGAAAAATTCAAACGAAACACGTAGATTACTTGCAAAGAAAGCTAATTAGGATCAATCATGACAACAAAAAGCAAGACTCAATTAACAGTGTTGGGTCTTAATATAGAGACTATTCGTTTATTGCTACAAGTGATTATCTTTATTTCAATTGCAGGAGCTGCTATTTCTTCAAGATTATTTTCTGTGATAAGATTTGAAAGTATTATCCATGAATTTGACCCATGGTTTAATTTTAGAGCTACTAAATATTTAGTAAATAATTCATTTTATGATTTTTTGAATTGGTTTGATGATAGAACTTGGTATCCTTTAGGTAGAGTCACAGGTGGTACTTTATACCCAGGTTTAATGGTTACATCAGGTATAATTTGGCATACATTAAGAGATTGGTTTGGATTACCAATTGATATTAGAAATATTTGTGTTTTATTAGCACCTGTATTCTCTGGTTTAACTGCAATTGCAACTTATTTCTTAACTAAAGAAATGAAAGATTCAAATGCTGGGTTATTATCAGCTATTTTCATGGGTATTGCTCCTGGTTATATTTCAAGATCTGTTGCAGGTTCTTATGATAATGAAGCTATTTCAATTACTTTATTAATGACTACTTTCTATTTTTGGATTAAAGCAATGAAATTAGGTTCTGTTTTCTATGGTACTTTAACTGCTTTATTTTATTTTTATATGGTTAGTGCTTGGGGTGGTTACGTTTTCATTACTAATTTAATTCCTTTACATGTTTTTGTATTAATTTTAATGGGTCGTTATAATCATAGATTATATACTGCTTATAATACTTGGTATGCTTTAGGTACTTTAGCTTCAATGCAAATTCCATTTGTTGGATTTTTACCAATTAGATCTAATGATCATATGGCAGCTTTTGGAGTTTTCGGTTTAATTCAATTAGTTGCTTTCGGTGATTATGTTAAATCAAAAGTCCCTTCAAAACAATTTAAAAGTTTTTTAATTTTTTCAATTGCAACTATTAGTATTTTAGGTGTTGGAGGATTAATTGGTTTAACTGCTTTAGGTTTAATTGCTCCTTGGACTGGTAGATTTTATTCTTTATGGGATACAAATTATGCTAAAATCCATATTCCAATTATTGCTTCAGTTTCTGAACATCAACCAACTGCTTGGCCAGCTTTCTTTTTTGATACTTCTATGTTAATTTGGTTATTCCCAGCTGGTATTTATTTATGTTTCCAAGAATTAAAAGATGAACATGTTTTCGTTATTATTTATGGTGTTTTATGTTCTTATTTTGCAGGTGTTATGGTTAGATTAATGTTAACTTTAACTCCAATCATTTGTGTATCTGCTGCTATTGCTTTATCTAAATTATTTGATATTTATTTAAATATATCAGATATTTTCCAAAATAATAAAGAAATTGAAGAATTAAATTCTAATGAAGAAAAATCTTCAAAGAAATCATCATCAAAGAAATCATCATCAAAGAAATCTGGAAATAATTTTTCAATTTTTAGTTTATTAACTAAGGCACTTGTTTTATTATCATTTACTTATTATTTATTTTATTTTGTTATGCATTGTACTTGGGTTACTAATAATGCTTATTCATCACCATCAGTTGTTTTAGCATCTAGAAATCCAGATGGATCACCAGCTATTATTGATGATTATAGGGAAGCTTATTATTGGCTTAGAATGAACACACCTGAAGATGCTAAAGTTATGGCTTGGTGGGATTATGGTTATCAAATTGGTGGTATGGCTGATCGTACTACTTTAGTTGATAATAATACTTGGAATAATACTCATATTGCTACTGTTGGTAAAGCAATGTGTTCATCAGAAGAAGTATCTTATGAAATCTTAAAACAACATGATGTTGATTATATATTAGTTATATTTGGAGGTGTTATTGGATTTTCAGGTGATGATTTAAATAAATTCTTATGGATGATTAGAATTGCTGAAGGTATTTGGCCTGATGAAGTTCATGAAAGAGATTTTTTCACTGAAAGAGGTGAATATAAAGTTGATGGTCAAGCTACTCAAACAATGAAAAATTCTTTATTATATAAGATGTCATACTATAGATTCAATGATTTATTTAATGGTAGAGATGGTATTGATAGAGTTAGAAATCAACAAATCCCACTTGGTAATTCACCAGAATTAAATGTTGTAGAAGAAGCTTTTACTTCTTCAAATTGGATTGTAAGAATTTATAAAGTTAAAGATTTGGATAATTTAGGTAGAGACTTACATCAAGCAACTAAATTTGATAATGATTCAAAATCAAGTAAAAGAACAAGAATAGCTAAGAAACCAAAAATTGATTTAAGAGAATGATTTAAATAATCCCCACCCACAATTACTCTAAACTCCTCACATTTACAAATTTAAATATATATTGATAAGAATATTCGGCTAAATGAATTCGTATTGCCTTAACAAACTCCGATCATCTTCTCCGCAATCCAAAAAGATGTTCGCACCCAAATGGGATGATCTCTTGGACGATATAAATTTCATTGATTGTAACGTAAAATCTCTTAAATTAAAAATGGGAGGATTATTTGATTTAAAGGGCCATTTGGTTTTCTATAGATCATATCATTTTAATGAAACTAATGTTGCTATTCATTTGGTTTGTATTCCAATCATTTTGGCTTCCGCAATTGCTTTAATGACTAAATATTCACTTAATGATTATCCTTATGCTAATGTTGGTATATTAATAAGTGTTGGTTATGGTACTTTTTATACATTACTTGATTGGAGATTAGGATTACCATCTTTTGCAGTGATTTTAGCTTTTGGTTATTTATTCAGTACTTTATATCATTATCATGCAAGTAATCCTTTATATATTTTAAGTAAAGAACATTTAATTCAAGGTGCTACATTTGCTCATATTACTTCATGGTTAGCTCAATTCTATGGCCATGGAGTCCATGAAAAAAGAGCCCCTGCTTTAAAGGATAATTTACTTCAAGCTTTAGTATTGGCTCCTTTCTTTGTTGCTTTTGAAATCGCCTTTTGGTTAGGTTACAGATTGGATCTTAAAAAATATATGGATAACGAAGCTGGTAAAAAAGTTAGGGATTTTAAATTAGCTAAAGAGAAAAGACACGGTAAGAAACTCACGTAATCTTTTATCCTATTCAAAAATATATGTTTATGAATCATTTATCTGATTCTCTTGTTCTTCCTTATATTTTTCATACTTTAAAAGAACTTCTTTCTCTTTAATTGATGTACCCAGAATTTGATTCCCAATAGTCATCCAACCTGGTCTAATATTATGATCTCTTCCAAAAATTTCTAATTTTCTAGCATGTTTACCTACTGCTCTTTCAACTATATCATAAACTTCATCTGGTTTCCTCAGTGTTTCTCTTGTTCCACTTACAATAACATTAGTATCAATTAATTTATTAAGCCATATTGGATCTCCTTTAACTCCAACAAGAAGGTGTTCTTTAGAATGGTTTAACCAATGACCAGTTCTTCCAGTAATAATAGTTCTTCTTAATTGATTTAATTTAATCCAAATTATTTCATCTGATACTTTATACCCCCATTTCACTAAAGCTTGTCTTCCAACTTCAATTGATCTACCTGTAACCCAAAGTAATATAATTCCTTCATCTTGTAATTGAGGAATTGGTAATGCAAGTAATTCAAGATCTTTACATGTTCCATAAGGTAATGACATGTGAATATCCCAAGCTGGATCAGCTATAATGGCTGCAAATTTACCTAAAATTGGGAATGGTAAATATCTAACATCACAATTAATCCATTGAGGAGGGGTTTGTTCTCTTGAAAATTCAATATTACTATTACCAAGAGTAAACTCATGATTGATAAGTTGTTGATTTGAAATTTTATCATCTTCCTTTTGCTGTGGAACTAAAGTATAATAATGTAAATATTTACAACTTTTCATCTTATGACAAGTATCTAAATAAGAACAATCACCTTGACTAATATCAGTTTGGCTATTTATGATGGGTAAATAATGGATTTTGGATTTACTACAATTATATATTTCCTTCGAAAAAAGCCCTTGACATAAATCTACTGAATGATGGAATTGCTTCAATGTGGGTAAATTGATATTAGGACCATGACTATTGAACACGCCTTTTCTAGTCAAACAAATGTTACTTAATAGCTGACTATGATTAGAATTCGAACATACTTCATAGAATGGGAGTGTTGCAGTTTTAAGCTTAGCAACTTCCTTACTAAGGATATTTCTAGCACTTGGTTTATTTAATAGTTTATTCAAGTCTTGGATCCCGCATATCATTTGAGGTTTGGAAGAACTACCCATTTCTATATCAATACTTGTGTACAAGTTCAGCGAGTCAAGTAGCTTAACAAGCAGAGTCTTTGGATTTAAGTCTTTCAAAGCTTTAGGTTTCGATTTCACCTTCAACTTCTTTACCTTTTCACCGCTTAACTTCTCCTGAATGATCTGTAACTTAACTTTATCCAACCACTCCACGTACGCCAAATCATCACTCAAATGAACAGATCCAGCAGTCAACTCGTTAAACTGTGAAACGTACTCACTAAACGTTTGTGGATCGAACACTTCTGCCATATCTGCTTCTTCCCCCAACTCTCTCTTATAATCATTGAACATTGCAGCCATTTTAGCCAATTCGCCTCCAACAGGCGGCTCCAAAATATATCCCTCTTTTGCTAAGAGGAATTTCACAAAGATCAAGTACTCAATCAGGTTTCTAACTTTGGTCATCTTTAAAAACTATATAACACAGAGAATTAATCACAGACAATTAATAGAGAGTGAAATATTACAGATCTGAAACACTATCGCGAAATAGCTGCAAAAAAAAAGTATCACACAAAGGTGAATGTATATAACTTTAAAAATACACAAAACATGATTCTACTAGCATTAAATAAAACAAAATAATAACGATTTTTTTAGAAACCAAAAGGATTATCAGGGGTGGCTGCAGATAAATTAGCTCTTTTACCTGTTGCTTGTGATTGCAATGGGGAGTTACCAAATCCAGCACCTGTTGGTTGTTGCTGCAATGGTTGGCTGAACCCTTCAAATTGTGGTTGTTGGCCGAAAGATGTGGTTGGTTGTTGTGGGAATGATTGCTGTTGTTGCTGGAAAGGTTGTTGTGGGAAAGATTGTTGAGGGAAAGATTGTTGAGGGAAAGATTGTTGCGGTTGGTTGAAAGTAGGAGGACTTGAGATGGAGGAGTTTTGGAACATTCCAGTCATTTGGTTCATTGAATTGTTGAATTGATTGACAGGTTGCTGCTGTTGAGGTTGGCCAAATGTATTGAAAGGTTGTTGGCCAAATGAGGTTTGTGGTTGCATGTTATCAAAACCAGTTGGTTGTCCAAAAGACGTTTGCGGTTGCATATTATTGAATCCTGTTTGTTGTGGACCTGTTTGATGCTGTCCTGTTTGTTGGAACATATTTGGTTGTTGAATATTACCTCCAGTGAGTTGAGAATTAAATGTAGTTGGTGCTGATATACTGTTGTTACCAAATGGTTGACCAAAACTGGTTTGTGGTGGCATTTGTTGAGCTTGACCCCCAGTTCTTTGCACTGGTACTAATGGTCCAGTATGTTGTAATGATAATGGTTGACCAAAAGTAGTAGGAGGTAACCCTTGAGGTTGTTGTTGAGGTTGACCTCCAGTAACTTGAGCAGGAACAAATGACCCGGTTGGTTGAAATGTTGGTTGTTGGCCAAAACTAGTTTGAGGCATAGTAACAGATCCTGTTAAAAGAGCTGGTTGACCAAATGTGGTTTGAGGAATTTGACCTCCAGTAATTTGACATCCAGTAATTTGACCTCCAGTAATTTGACTAGTTTGAAATGGTACTAAACCAAAAGTAGCTTGTGGTTGCATACCTGTAGCTTGAATTGGCATAAATCCAGTTGGTTGTGCAGTAATCGGAGCAAACCCAGTTGGTTGAACAGGAATTAAACCACCAGTTCTTTGAGCTGGAACCATTCCTGTTAATTGTGGAGAAATAATTGATGAATTACCAGTTTTTTGAACAGCAAATTGCTGACCTGGTTGAATCAAATTACCTGTTTTAACAGGTTGTAATGCAGGAGCGGAAGGAGTTTGACTTTTTTGAGCTTCCGCTGGTAATGCAGGTACGGGTTTATCATTTCTATTAACTTCATTTGAATTCAGTTCTAAAGGTTTTATATTAACTAAATCTTGTAAAGATCCAGTATATTGTGGTTGTTGTGTTGGAGCAGAAGATTTTAATAAATCTTCATTAGATCTTGCAGCTGGTTTAACAACCCAAGCATCATCTTCAAATTTACCATTTTGAGGTTCTTGTGGCAGTTGTTGAGGTTGAGATGGTAAAGCTTTAGCATCAACTTTTGATATTTCACTTGATGAATTATTCTTTAATGCACCTGAAGATTCGGTAAATAATCCACCAGTTGTTTGCAGTTGTTGTTGATTTTGTTCTTCTGATTTCTTTCTATCATATTTCATATCTAAATATTTCATTACTCTTATAATATCACCTTCTCTTAAACCAAGAGTTCTTAATAATGAAGGAGTAATATCTTCCAAGATTTTTTCATCCATTTGCTCACGAGCAAAATTTAATGAATAACGTTGACAATTACCAATATCAACACCACAAGTAAGGAAGAAATCAAACCAATCATAATCTGGTTCACCAGGTGTCATTGCAGTAGTTGCTTTAGGTCTACTTGGTTGAGGTGGTGGAATATCATTAATTGCTGCAGTTGCTGATTTAGATGGTACTGCAGGTACATCAGTAATTCCACTTTTCCTACCACCTGAAGTTTTCCTTTTAGCATTTTGTTTAGAAACTTCATTTTTATAATCTTCTAATGAATTACCAGTGATTTTTTCAACGTATTCAAGATCTTCAAGACATAATTTAGTTGCAGCAACTGCAATTTTAACACCATTTGTTTTATGAAGATGAATTTTCCCTTCAATAAATCCTAAAAATTCAGCTTCAACTTTAAAAGATCCTGAACTATCAATCCAAGTTCTAACTCTATGAAAATTAGGCATTGATTTATCATTTGAATTTCTTTTAGAATTAGCTTTCCCTCTCTCTAAACGATCTCTTTCCCTAATTTTTTCACGTTCTTCTCTATCTCTTAAACGATTTCTTTGTTTTTTATTATCAACAATTTTACCCTTAGTTGATCTACCAGTTGATTTATTTCTATCAGGAGTTTCAGTAAGTTTACTAAGATTTGATGTACTAATGATTTCTATATATGAAGATGGTACTACACCTTGTTTACCAGTATCAACATTTTCACACATCCACCAATCTTTTGATTTAGATTCATTAATAATATAAATTTCTTCTCCTTCTCTACAACCTAATTCATCATCACCTTGAGATTCAAAATCATAAAGTAATCTTCCAATTTTCTTATTAGTACCACTAGTGGATGCAACAGAAGCTCTTGCTACTTCTCTTAATCCAGCAGCAGATTCTGCACCTTTTAAATCACCTAAAATTGCAATGATTGCTTCTGCTACATCTTTTGAACCACAATGTAATTCAACTGATGAAGTTGGATTCTTTAATTCTAAAAATAAATGTTTCTTTTCATTGCTAAAACTTTTTAAATCTTTTATTCTCCATTCATTATCTAAAGAAGAAGTAGATTTTAATTTTAATTTCTTAGGATTTGATGAATTTGGTTTTAAAACAATAAGACCTTTCCCAATAGCGAAAATAACTGCTCTTTTCTTTCTACCATCTACTTCATCAATATACCATTTGAAAAAATCACCATCAAAACTATGTTCTTGAACTGGAGCTTCTAAATCTTGTTCATTTTCATAATTAGAACCTGTTGGTCTTGAAGGCATAGGTGGAATATCATCATTATCACCGAGATCTTCTGTTGGAGTAGGTAATGAAGCTGCGTTCACTTGCAGAGGTCTTTGAGGTAATCGAGGTTCATCATCTTCGTCATCATTAACATCATCTATTTCTTCTTCTTGTTCTCGATGATGATCCAGGTTATTATCCAAAGAAGTTTGTTGAGGTGATTGTCTACTAAGATGAACAGGAGGTGGAGCAAATTGACGAGGATCAAATGCTTGTTGAGGTGGTTGCGAAGGGATTGATGCAGGAGGTGGAGCACTGGTGTTACCGTCGTCGATTTGAACGTAATTAGCAGGAATAAATCCAAACAATTGACCAGAATTATCACCAACTAATATCCAATCTGGATCATTCAAATCAAAAATATTAAACTTATCACCTTCAACAAAACTTAACTCTTCCTCGGTTTGTTTGGAATAGTCATATAATGCAGTGCAATCCTTAATTGATGGGGCATTCTCTACATAATTTGAAGGTACTAATCCAACAGGTTCATCAACTTCTTCGTCCCCCACAGGTAATACTCTCTTTTTAACTTTCCACCAATCATCTATATCGGATTTTTCCAATAAATAAAGAATATCTTCTTCATTTATCGTCAATTCCTCTTCTGTTTGCGCTTCATATGCATATGTCGCTCTCAATACTCCTATATACAACGACAGCATTATCAATTAGGATGATGGATTAGTGAAATTCCTTGACGTTCAATCTCGAACGATTGAGCAAATGATTGGGAGGTCGTGCGCGAGGCAGTCTCAAATCTAACCAAGATCAATATGAACAATAATGACAAGATGAAACCCGGTAGTAAGTAGCCAGCAATGGGTTTAGTTAGCAAAGAAATGGGTAGTTTCAATGAAATTATATTGGACTATGTAAGTTAGCATTTGTTTTATGGGGTAAGCAACTGTACCAGCTATGGCCCTTTTAAGGTCTACGTCTTGCTGCGTATTAGCAATCTCACTTTTGCAGCTATCTCCTAATAAAATCTTTGACATTGATTTCAATATCTTCAACCGGAGTTTCAGGAGTTTTCAAAGAATAATCTTCAATATCCAACCCTTTTGCTTCCATAAGTGCCATATCGAACCTCATAGCTGTGAAATATATATAGTAAATGGCTTCATAGTTATAAGGATTATTCTCTTCATCTAGTCCACTATAATAATTTTCAAAAGCAGTTTTGAATTTAGTATAATTCATATCAGTATTGATTTTAATTGGGTAAGTATCTTTAACGTATTTAATTAGTTTTGGGAATTTAAATTCATTGAACCTCCAAAATTCAAGTAAGTTCAATTTACTAGATTTTAATATTGAATTATTTTCATAATGATAACATTCTTCATTTATACTACCGACGCAATCGAATTCATTTAAAATCAAATTATCAATTAGATTGATGGAATCTTCAATACTAGTTTGATCCATTAACTCCAAATGATTCACTAATCCTCTAACCATTTGAATATCTGTTTCTTTAAGAAATTTTCTTGTTTCTGGAGATAAATATGTAGACATTAAGATATCATGTTTCTTACATAATGATGCGTGATAACCATTTAATTTATCATTAAATTTTTTCAACAGAATGGAAATATTAGGGTAAGATTTGATATAAGTTTTGGAATTATCTTTTAATAAACAATTTATAATAGTGATTATTAATTTAACAAATTTAAAAAGGTAAATACTTTGAATTTGAGTGCAATTAGATTGTAAAACCACTTTTTCCAAGTATTGTGCCAAAACGCTTATTGTTTCAATTAGTTCCCACTGTAATGGAGTTATTTCATCCAAGTCTTCGCTAACCAAAGAATCTTTGTAGACAATGGTGGACAATATAACATATGAAGGAAGTTTATTTAAGTAGTACCTTTTCTTGTTTCCTAAAGCATTAATATACCAATCATCTGAGTTTGAAGATATTTTGGAGGTGTCTAACTTAATAAGTTTAAAGAACAAATCCCCCAAGAAAGCCTGATATAGTTCATTAATTGATTGACAAGTTTTCATTCTCTCTAATATTTCATACCTCAAAGAATCATCATTAGAATAAAATTCATGGGAAATGGCCAGTAAGAAATCATGGAAGCAGCTAGATAAAAAATTTGATAAACAATTTAATACTTTATTATCAAAAAGACTCAAATCATCATCAGCGTTTAATAAGAATTTCAAAACACTTTTAGATTTAGAATCCAATTCAAAATTTACCGTTATGAAATTAATTTTACCATTTAAATCTTTTAATAATGTATTTCTTATTAAAATAGAGTCAAGATTCCCATTGAATTCACAAAATGTTAATGGAAGCTCTATTAATTTTAATGATTTATTCATATATTGTAAATTAATAAAGATATAATCAATAGCTTTTGATGTCCATTTATGTAAAACAAGAGAATATTTAAAATCATTTCTTTGGAAAAAACTCTTGAAATACGATTGATATTTATTGTATAACTCATTAATTTGATAATGAATCACTTCATTCAGAGGTAATTTATTATTATTATTATCATCATCATTACCAACGATATTAATTAACCGCTTAAAGGAACTATTCTGGAAAACTCCAAAAGGTAATAAGTTTTCAACAACTAAAATACTAAGTAAGTTCCCTCTATCATCAACAGTTGCTTCGGTATCATCTTCGTCTCTTAATCTCTTTGTTTCTACATTATAATCAGAATTAGTTCTTTTCATGTTTTGTGGTGATTATAATAATTGCAACAATTATAAAATTTCGCAGCCAAATCGCAACACGACTTTATGAAAATATATATTTAAAACTTTTTAAAGAAACATCAAATATTTAGATAAATATTAATTAACTCTATTTAAACCATTACCACCGTTTAAGACATCATCGATATTTTTCATAGCAATTTTAGCAGTTTCATCGAAATTTTCAATTGTAGAAGCACCAATATGAGGGGTGAGGATAACATCAGATCTATTGTATAAATCAGGATGAATCATTGGTTCTTGTTCAAAGACATCTAAACCAGCAAATAAAACTTTACCAGATTTTAAACCTTTAACTAAAGCATTTTCATCAATTATAGTACCTCTCCCTACATTAATTAATCTAAAAGGTTTTGAAAAAATATTAATAAGTTTATCATTAATCATATGTTGAGTTTCAGGAGTACCAGGAGCAGCAATAACAATTAAATCAGCAATATCAGTGACATCATATAATGAAGAATGATAATGAACTTTATAAGGTAATTCTCTTTCTTCTAAATCATTTAATTTATTCCTTTTTATATAATGAATATTCATTCCAATATTTGATAATCTTGATGCAATTATTTGACCAATTCTACCAAATCCAACTATGGCAACGTTATGACCTCTTGGATTAAAACATCCTCTATTACCAATAAAATGTCCAAATGAATAACCATTTAAATCTTCTAAATTAGCTTTACCATTTTTATAATCAAATTTTTTAGAATCTAATTGTTTTCTAAATTTAACTGTATGATCAATTTTTGGATTCATATTATCTTGAAATATTTTAAAATTTCTAAAACTTGCTAATGTATTATATAAAACTAAATCTGCAACAGGATCTGCTGCACCAATTGAAGGTACATTAGTTAAAATTATATTTTTTTTAGCCATTCCTTCACAATCATAAGGATCATATCCAACAGAACAAATTGAAATAACTTTTAAATTACTTGGACTATTTTTTAATAATTCATCTTTAAATCCTCCTTGTAATACAAATCCTAACCAAGCTCCATAAATTGCAGCCACATCTTTAAATTTAGTTTGAAAATCTTCAATAATTTGTTCTTTTGTTGTTAATGTATATTCAATACATTCATATTTTTCTGAAAATGATTTATATTCTGGTAATGATCTATTAAGATCTCCAATAAATAAAACTTTTTGTTTAGTCATTTAAATGTTTAATACAAGTTAAATTTGAAAAAAAAATTTAGCGAATTTAACACTGAAAATTTAAATTTAATACGGTGTTGATTAGTGCCGCGTATAAGGCGAAGAAAATGTTTGAGCCATAACTACTATATACTCAATTCTATTTTATTAATGCCAATACTAAACTAATATAGAAAAGTAAAAAAGTATAAAACTAAACAAGAGTAAGGATTAAATCGTTAACAAGGATTTGTAGTAAATACCAAGTAGGGAAAAAAGGTAAAGGGGTTTGATGAATAAGTTAATAATAATGGAAATTTAATTTCTTTCTTTCTTTCTTTCTCTCTCTCTTTTTTTTCCCACAAATTGGAGTGAATGAAATAAATACATTATATTGTTTAATGATGACTGTGACCTGGTTCACCGACGTATTTAGCTAAAAATACGACTCCTGAATGCCAACATCTTGCAGGTTTATCAGCAGTAACTTTCATCCAATAAGGTTTATGTTCTTCACCTTTTTTACCTCTACAACCAACGTATCTATAACCAATATAAGTTGGAACAAGGTAAGGATCTTTCATGGTACCGGAACCTTCGAAAATTGGGTTATCTAAATCGAAAACATCAACACCTTCCATTTTACCTAATAATTCGAATCTTTCTAAACCAGTGGATTGATCTAAATCAGATGGAATGGTACCTGGTTTAGCACCTGGACCAATTAATGAACCATCTGGACCAGTAACTTGATCTAAGGTTTTGGCGGTTTTAGCATTGGTGTTAACAGGTGCTGAAAATAATGGTTTAGTGGTAGTTAAAGTTCTTGCACTTTTATTGAAAAGGTTCAAGGTTTGTTTGAATGAACGAGAAAGCATCTATACATTGTTAGTACTAATTCTTGTTGAGCTATTGATGGTATACAACTCTTCTTTAAATATAGATATCTGTTGATATACCTATTGACTATTTTATTCATTATTAATTCACATACCTTTAATTAATTATATAGATTTAACTAATTTTCAAAATATCAGCTTATTTTGAAGAGCGGTAAAGTGAGAATTTGATTGGATGTGAAGAGGTGCGAAGGAGGGTCAGGTGCGCGGTCAGATGATGTTGATACAAGCAAGTTAGATTTAAGGTAAAATAAAGATAAAGTTCGCGATATTAAAAATTAATTGAGTGGAAAAAATATTACTATAGGGCACAAACCCTAGAGTGACTGCGTACTTTTATCATTTTCGCGACATACGACATGCTAAAATTTTTCCTCACTCTCACTCTCACTCTCATATATTTTTCAAAGTTTTTCACAAATCTTTTTTTTCAATAAATTAAGTAAAGAGTATGTAATTATAAAAGAAGATGTTGAAGGTAATAATAAAGTAGGAAAGATTACAAAACACAATCAGAAAGAAAAAAAAAACGAAAGAATAGATTAACACAACATATCATATAAGTTGTATATGAAGAGAAGAATAAACTGAAAATTCAATATAGATAAATTTGTAATTTTTTTGGCAAGCTTGGAACATAATAAACCAAAACATAATCTTCAACGTAATATTATAAAATATCAATTATACTAACATTTATTTATAGAAAATGGCTAAAAAGAGATCAGCTAACGGAAGAAATAAGAACGGTAGAGGTCACGTTAAACCAGTTAGATGTTTAAACTGTGCTGCTTGTGTTCCAAAAGATAAAGCTATCAAGAGAGTTACCATCAGAAACATGGTTGAAGCTGCTGCTGTCAGAGATTTATCTGAAGCTTCTGTCTACAGTGAATACGCTTTACCAAAATTATACAACAAATTACACTACTGTGTTTCTTGTGCTATTCATGCTAGAATTGTCAGAGTTAGATCTAGATCTGATAGAAGAATCAGAGCTCCACCACAAAGAAAAAGATTCAACCCAGACAGAAAAGTTAACCCACAAGACGCTGCTAAAAGAGTCTAAATATAATGTATAATTTCATTAGTATTAAATAAATATTAGTTTATATAATCGAAAAAAGGTAAAAATTTCAAGTCTTTTAAAAGAGTTTGTTCACCTTTTTACGTTTAAAAATTACATGTTTGCAACAATCTCTTAAGTTTGTCCAAGTATATTTTCTTATACTAAACTTGTTTCCAAGCTCGTCTTTTGAATGTTGAGAATTTTATAGTTGAGCTCTCGCACGACCGCGTTTTCTTTGGTCGATCCTTTAAAGTTTTTTTGCCTTTTCATATTCACAAAAAGGTATAGATAGACTGTTTCTTTAATTAAGTTTTAATTTGTATTACATCAATTCAATTGATTGAATAAATTTAAACCTAAATCAATCCAATTAAAGATCTCATTAAATAACTTGTGGCTTTCAATAGAAAAATATTAAATTAATACTATTGATATATCTACAATTCTTTTCGGGAACGGATAGTCAAATTTTTAAGGATAAATTAAAGAAGTTTTACCTAAAAAAAAAAAAAGTTATTGAAACATTAAATATATTTCAATTGATTAGAAACAACTCAAATTAATAGAATTGAAATTATATCAAAAGCTTTTGTTTATTTAAAGAAAAAAAGAATTTTTTTTTGTGTGGTATTTTTATATATAATTATTGTTTTTTTTATTATTTTAGTGGTTTGATATTACTTCCTTATTCTTTTGGTTCAGAAATATATTGTTTTAATAATTTTATGATTTAATAATGACAGTTAATGATAGTTGGAAATTTTCTCAATGTTTTGGAGATAAAGGAGATGTTGAAAATTTAACAGAAGCAGATATTATATCAACAGTTGAATTTAATCATGAAGGAGATTTTTTAGCAACTGGTGATAAAGGTGGTAGAGTTGTTTTATTTGAAAGAAATCAAAGTAAAAATTCTAATTGTGAATATAAATTTTTCACTGAATTTCAAAGTCATGATGCAGAATTTGATTATTTAAAATCATTAGAAATTGAAGAAAAAATTAATAAAATTAAATGGTTGAGAAATTATAATGATTCATTATATTTATTATCAACTAATGATAAAACAATTAAATTATGGAAAATTATGGAAAGACAAGTTAAATTAGTTAGTGAAAATAATTTAAATGGTTCAAATGAATTACCTTCAAAAAATCTAAATGTTTCAAATTTAAAATTACCAAAATTAACATTTCATGATAAATTAATTTCAGCTCAACCAAAAAAGATTTATTCAAATGCTCATGCTTATCATATAAATTCTATATCAGTTAATTCTGATCAAGAAACTTATATAAGTAGTGATGATTTAAGAGTTAATTTATGGAATTTAAATATTAGTGATCAATCTTTTAATATTGTTGATATTAAACCTGCTAATATGGAAGAATTAACTGAAGTTATAACGAGTGCTGAATTACATCCAAATCATTGTAATTTATTTATGTATTCTTCTTCAAAAGGTACTATAAAATTAAATGATATGAGATCAAATTCTTTATGTGATTCTCATTCAAAAATTTTTGAAGAATATTTAGATCCTTCATCACATAATTTCTTTACTGAAATTACAAGTTCTATTTCTGATGTTAAATTTAGTCATGATGGTAGATATATTGTTTCAAGAGATTATATGACTATTAAAATTTGGGATTTAGCAATGGAACTGAAACCTGTTAAAACTATAAATGTTCATGAACATTTAAGGGATAGATTATGTGATACTTATGAAAATGATGCTATATTTGATAAATTTGAAGCACAATTTGGTCCCGATAATAAATCAATTATGACTGGTTCTTATAATAATAATTTTATGATTTATCCAAATGCTGTTAATACTGCATCTCAAAAAGATTATAGTTCAATGAAGCCAATTAAAATGAAAAAGAAAAAGAGTCTTACAGGAAATAATAGAGGTAATAATGAAGATGATGATGAAGATGATGAAGAAGAAGAAGAAGATGATGATGATGAAGATGATGAAGAAGAGGAATATGAAGACAAACAAAGTACTTCATCACCAAACATTGATGCAGGATTTCCTCAATCACCAATTAATCAAATTGATGATGAAGATCAAGAAGAAATTGTTTTACAAGCAGATAAATCAGCATTTAAAACTAAAAAGTCTAATAATAATGGTATGATGAGACGTAGAATGATGAATGGTATTGAATCAAATTCAAATGATTTTGATAATATCGATTTTAAGAAAAGTATACTTCATTTATCATGGCATCCAAGAGAAAATTCTGTTGCAATTGCTGCAACTAATAACTTATTTATCTTTTCAACTCTTTAAATAACGATAATGCATTATGTATTCTTTTTCACACATTTTCATATATAAATATAATAATATTTAAATAATAATAAGAAAATTTATTTCTAAACAACTACGTATGCTATTTCATAAATTATTCAATAATTCTGTTAACATCAGAATTCCAGAATAAAGTTTTGTTACCGTCACCCCAAAAGAATTTCTTTTGTCTAATATTTTGATAATCATATTGAACTGGCCATTCTTCATCTGATAAATGTCTTAAATGTTCTCTGTGTTCGGCGTGTTTTAATTCAATGTTGATAACTGGAATAGCAGTGGCAATTAAAGCTGGAACTGCGATAAAATAAGTAATTCTTTTCCATAATTTAGTAATACCAACTGAATGATGAATTTTTTCTTCATAAGCTTTTTTGAATGCTTCACCTGCTTGTTTATCAACGTGATGGAAAGCTTGTTCATTTATATGTTTAGAAACTCCAAACCCGTGACCGTGGGAGTTGAATCTAACAAATTGTCTTTGCGCTAATCTTCTTAACATCTTGAATAAATAGGAGATATAATTTACCCTTGTTATTTAAATTGGTGGTGTGAGAAAATTGTGTGAGAAAATTGTGTGAGAAAAAAAAAAAAAACTCTCAGATTCTCATTGGGTGGTGTGATTATGGGTGAGACACGCCTTACAATTAAGTATAATGATAAAGTTATTAACGTTAACTTTTATTTAAAATCATATTTACATATATAATTGAACTTTTTCTAAACAATTTCTTCTTGTAAAGGTCTAATTTTAGAATTATCTGATAAATGTTTATCAGATTGTTGTTCTATCTTTGGTGATTTATCATTATTAGATTTTGATTGATCTTTTGATTTTGCAACCCATTTAAAATTCAATTTTGAATTTAAATCAGATTCTTTTGCTTGTGGTATATCATTAATTTCGTTTAATTCTTCAATTTCATTATTCAACAGAGGATCTGGTGGTTGATCAGGTAATTTATTATAATCTTTTGAATCTTCTTTATTATTTTGATTTTGATTATCTAAATTTTTCTCTGGATGTTTTAATAAATCAACTTGATTTAAAAATTGTTCAGTTGATGAAATATAATTAAAATTATTTTTAAATGATTTAAAATTAAAATAATCATGTCTTAAAGGTGGGAAATAATTCTTTAAAATATTATCATTATCTAATAATAATGAAGCAGTTGATTTACCTTCATTTAATAATTTCATTTGTTTATGATGTAAATCAGTCATATCTTTTGTTAATAAATATTCAATTAAAAGATTTTTATTTTCAAATAAATATTGTAAATAATCTTGATCATTTTGAAATTCATCTGTAATAATTTTATCAAAATTTGGACTTGCAACATTTATAATACTTCCAGATCTATATTTTCTTAATTGTTTTGCCTTTTCAGGATATTTTGATTTAATAAATTTAATCATATCTTTAGTTGGTTCCCATAATTGTAATTTATCAATAAATGAAAAAGTTTTAAATTTTTTCAGTAATAAACCTTTTTCACCATATTCATTACTTAACATACTTTTATAATTATTTGGAATATAATTTGGTTGACCTTCAAAATATGATAATTTTAATGGACTTAAATCTTGTAAACTTTGATAATGACCATTTCTACAATTATAAATTTTTAAATATTCATTTCTTTTCCAATCTCCAATAGTTTGATCATTATTAAGTCTCCCTAATTCATCTGGTAATTGTTCATCATACCTTTGAGGTGCTTTTGCATCTGTTAATGCTAAACCTGTAATATCAATATATAATCCAGTATCAATATCAATATATCTTGCATCAATATTATTATTACCATTTTCATATTTCCTATGACTAATATATGAACCACAATCTAAGAAAAATCTACCATGTCTTACTTCATAATTTTTTTCATTACCAATTTCAAATACTAATGATTGATTAAAATTTTTACATAAATTATGTAAATCTTGAATTGGCATTTGAACATCAAAATCAATATCCCAAGGGAATGTAATACCATCCCAAAACCAACTTAATAAAGTTCCATGAGCAATCCATGAATTAAAATCATAAGAATTAATTAATTCAAACCATGATTTAATTAATCCAAATAATACAGGTGGTTGATTTTCAGTAAAATTTATTATACCATTGAAAAATCTCCAATCATAATGACCACCTAATTCCCAATTTGGTTCTTTTCTTAATAATTTTGCTTCAAAAAAATATTTTGGTGGATAAGGTGTATTTAATGACATATCTAAACTATTTTTATAATGTAATTCATGATTTGACAAACCTTCTTTATTAACTAAATCTTGATAAATATCAGAAGAATTATCAAGGAAATTTTCATGAATTAAATGTTTTTCATATTTGATTGGTTCATCAGTTGATAATAAAGGATTAATTTGATTTAAAAATTTATCAAGTTGTTCTTTAATATCAATTGTAACATCTCTTGAAGTTGATAAATCATTATTTTTAAGAAATTCTTTATAATAATTTTCAAAAATACTAGAGTTAATTAATCTTTTCTTATTATTTTCAGGATTTTGATTTATATTAATTCTAATTGGATTTGCACCAATTTTTTTTGGATTTTCATTTAATTCTAATTTTTTAGGTAATAATATTATAATTGATAAAGGATTTGGCATAAAATCATTTAAATAAGATTTTGATTGTAAAATTTTTAATTCATTACTTGATCTACCACCAAAATTATGAACATGGAAACCTGAAGAATGTTGATCATTTAAAATTTTAATTAATTTATCTTTAAATGGATCATCCGGATCTAATTGATTTATTTGAATTTCTAAATCTTTATCATCAATACAATAAGTTGAAGGATTTAATATATCTAATTTTTTATCTTTTAATTTTGATTTTGTTGAAACATCAAAAATATCATTACAAAATTGTTTATTATCATTAAAAATATATTGATTTAAAATTGATAAATCAGTCCAATCAGACCAATGGAAAAATGGTAATTGGAAATTATTAAGATCATTATCATACATTAATAAATCATTTAAATGATTAAAAAGTAAACCAAATGATAATCTTGGATCAAAATTTGATAATTTTGGATTTTTTTCATCTTCACCATCTTTACTATAATAAATTTCAGGAATTTTAATTTCATTAATTTTTTCATCATTCATAACATTTACTAAATATAATTTTCTTTCATCAGCGTCATTAAGTTCTAAATTTTTTGAAGGAATTATAAATTTTGAATCAAATTTTGATAATACTTTTTTATATAAAGAATTATAATTCTTATTTAATATTGGAATATATTCATCAAATTGTTGTAAATTTAAATCATAGTTTATAATTGAGACCAAAATCAAGACTATGATGAAAGACACCAGTATCAAGATACGAGATCTCCTTAACATATTTTAAATTTTTAAATTTCAATAAAAAAGAAAGGATTACTTGTCTGAAATTATTTTAAAAAAAAAGGTTTGCATTTGATTATAAAGTCTCAAGACCTTAATTTTGAGCCTTGAATTACCTATATATAGTAATATCGCGATCAAACAAGGGTGGAGCAAGAGAAAGATTATAATCTACAGGTTTGAAATAAGGTACGGAAAAAGTAAAGTTAATAACACTGAGAAAAAAATTAAAAAAAAAAAAGCGAACAGCCACCTTTTTCTTTTTAAGACAATAGTGTCAAGGTTGAAATTTTACATAATAGAGACAGAAAAAAAAAAAGAAGTTACAGGAGAGGATAAATGAGATTAAGAGTGGCGTGTGTACAATTTAATCCAGTGATTGGGGAAATAGAAGCTAATAAGAAGAAAGTATGGAGTTTATTAAAGAAGATACCTGCAGTAGATTTAATTATATTACCGGAATTATCAATTACTGGATATAATTTCCATAATAGAGCATCAATAAATCCATTTATAGATAATGGTAAGCAACAACAAACATCGACAAATTTTGCTATTGAATTACTGGAAAAATTCAAATGTTTTACTATGATAGGATTACCACAATTAATTAATGATAAATTATATAATTCATGTAAATTAATCAATCCATTAGGTAAAGAAATTTATAGTTATCAAAAAACTTTCCTTTATGAAACTGATGAAGTATGGGGGAGTAATGAAAATCCTGATAAATCATTCCCATTTACTGATGTAATATTAGATAAAGAATATTATTTATCGAAAAATACAAATAAAACTTATAAACCAATAAGATTAAATGTTGGGATTTGTATGGATTTAAATCCTTATAAATTTGAAGCTCCATTTAATAAATATGAATTTGCATTATCATGTTATCAGAATAGATCTCAATTAATAATATGTCCTATGGCTTGGTTATCACCATATTCACCTTCAATAGATAAAGAATTAGGATCAAAAGAAAAATTAATTAAAAGTGAAACTTATAAATCAATGATTAAAGATTTAAAACCTTTTTATAATTTAACTAATTTGGATAATCCAGAATTTAATGAATTAAGTAAATTTGAACCTGATAAACCTGATTATTCAACTATTAATTATCATATATTAAGATTTTTC
The DNA here is from genome assembly GCA_030571995.1 of Yamadazyma insecticola. Classification (NCBI taxonomy): domain Eukaryota; kingdom Fungi; phylum Ascomycota; class Pichiomycetes; order Serinales; family Debaryomycetaceae; genus Yamadazyma; species Yamadazyma insecticola. Next base: position 195,060 of record JAJLZB010000008.1, read on the forward strand.
CCATTCTTAAATCATACTTATAATAATATCCCAAAATATGGTAAAGTTACTGTAATAACATGTAATAGAATTGGTGTTGAAACTGATGTCTTATATGGAGGTTCATCATCAATATTTCAATTTAATGATATTCCAGGTAATGATGAAATTGATCATAAAAATCCAAGTGTAGATTTATTAGGTTACCTTCCTACTGGTGAAGAAGGTCTTTTATATAGAGAATTAAATATCTAATTAATATTAATTAACTAGATCTTCTCTTGATTATAACCTTATTTGATTTGCGTATAGTTATAATTCGCCTAACTATTTAAACTTTCCCGCACACGAGCACTTTCTTTCTCCAGTAGATATAACATTGCTCGTCTAGTTACAAGAAAAAACTAACACTAAAGAGGTAAACTTCCCCCTATAATTTCACACGATCAAATTTTTAAATCTCTTTTTTTTTTTTCCGTTGCTTTTATTCTTTAACCTTTTACGTTTTGATTTGATTAAGTCACAAGAGACTTAGTAAAAGAAATGAAAACTCTAAGGAAATTGATTATAAAAGTATTTTTAATACTGATTATCTTTTTAAGTATAATTAATGTTTTTAAAAATTATAATCGAACTTACATAGATCGTTATAAAGAAGGGATTAGAAGATCTATAACTCTTAAATATAATAATTGGTATTCTAATATATTATCATCAAATTATGACCTTCATAAAGATAATAAATTTTTAAATCATTTACAAGAAATTAAATTACAAAAAGTTGAAAGAGATCCAAAAGAATTTTGGGAATTATCAAATTATAATTTACCATTAGATATTGATATACCAAAATATTATCAAGATAATAAAATTGATAAACCATTAATTCAACCATTTGATCCAAGATTAACATTATCTATTTATTTAGATAGAATTAAAAGGTTCCCAAATGAACCAGTTAAATTTCATTGGAGTGATTGGGTTGATTTAACAAATTTAAATGATTTTTTCCTTAAGAAAGATCCTAAAAAGAAAATTAAATGTGAAAATTTATTCGATATCTCAGGAGATGAAGAATTAGTTCGTGAAAGTACTTTATTCCCAATTAAACAATATTGTAAAACTTATTTTGATTATCCTTTAGGTTTTAAAATAAAATCATTCCCTGGAGCTCAAACAGTGGATAATAATGAAATTTTATCTAAAGCATATTTATATTCAAGTTTTGAAAATCCTTTTAAAATTATCTTTTTAGCTGATGAAGGATCTTATGAAGTTGAAATTGATAATTTTAAATCAGATTTATCAAATAGTTTATTAAATAATGGATATATTGAAAATTTCATTGAAAAATTTAAATCAAAATCGATTAATGTATTAAATATTTATAATTCATTAATTAATTCAATATCTCCAAATAAAGATGAAATATTAAATGAAAAAAGTTTAAGTATTGATAAAGAATTATTTGAAATTAATGTACCATCAATTATTCAAGAATTAGAAGGTAAAAAAGAATTATCAATAATGGAAAAAAATTATCTTAATTCATTAAAATATTCAATTAAAGAAGAAGATCCACCAAAATATTTTAAAGAGACTAAATTATTAGAAAGTCATAATCAAAAATGGTTAGGTGATCATTATGATTGGAGATTTTTTAATGGGATAACAGTTGGAGATCCAGATCAAATGATATCATTACATAGATTAATAAGAAATTATCTTAGTTTTACTAAACAACATGGTTTAATTACTTGGATTGCTCATGGAACATTATTAAGTTGGTATTGGAATGGAATTTCATTTCCTTGGGATACTGATTTAGATGTTCAAATGCCAATTCAACATTTACATAAATTAAGTAAAAAATTTAATCAAACTTTAATTGTTGAAAATGTTGGAGATAAAAATGGGGAATTTAATGGGATGGCAAAATTTTTCATTGATTCTGGTTCATCAATTACTTATAGAACTAAAGGTAATGGTAATAATAATATTGATGCAAGATTTATTGATGTTGATACTGGATTATATGTTGATATTACAGGATTAACAATTACAAATACTGAAGCACCAAATAGATATGATTATTTATTAGAAATGGATCCATTTAAAAAACAAGAATTAATGAAAAATCATAAAAATGAAATTGAAGAAATTAAATTAAATGAAAAAAATAAAGCACTTGGATTATATAATTGTAGAAATAATCATTTTTCAAGTATTGAAGAACTTAGTCCATTAAAATTAGTTATGATTGAAAATCAATTAAGTTATATCCCATCAGATTTTAAAATGATATTAGATAATGAATATAATTTAAAATCATTAACAGAAAAAAATTTTAAAGATTATATTTATTTAAATAATTTTAAAATTTGGGTTACAACTCAAATATTATTAGATTATATTAAAGATAAAACAAGTTGGTTACAAAATCCAAGAATTACTAAAAGAGTTGTATCAGATATTGAAAAATTTAGAATTAATAAATTAAATTATGATGATCATATAAATTTATTAACAAATGATTCAATTTTTAAAGAATTTTATAAAACACTTAATTTAACAACTTATCATGAAATTGAAATTAAACAATTAAATAATGAAAAACTTGATAAATTTGATAAAGAATTTTTGAAAACTTTTAATGATAAAGCAATTAGATCTGATTTCTTTATAAATAAAATATTTAAAAAAAATTGGGATTATAATAAAGAAATCCAAAATGTCATGAAAATTAATGAACAATGATTAATGTATAGCATCTATGTACCATATTTACAAATAGATACCTAATGTTTTAACAAATAGAAGAAATTCGTCACAAGAGTTTTAAATTCGTCACAAGAGCCATAGATTAATCTATCCATGAGCCATGAGAGCAATAGACGAGTTAATCTAAACTATAAAGTGTAGACGAGGATCGGCTTTAGGCAGTGCTAATATATGAAAAAAGGTTAACCACGAGGCTCGAAAATATTCGAAATTTCAATAGACGATTGAAAATCGGACCAAATTTTTAGCAACATTGATATATTATGATATCACTTATTGCTAATAAATATATCTACGTAAGTTTTAAATGAAAAATATTAGACGTGTTAGCGTGTATGGAATAGATAATTCCACGATGTAACCTGCTAATTTAAGGGAAAAAAAAGAAAATCGGTTAGTAATCCAATAGTGAATATGGAGGAATTAAAAAAAAAATGCCATAAGGAGACAAATTACCATGCAGGATTCGAAGAATGTATAGTAGATGAGTGCAGTTGTGAAATTATGCTATTGTAGTTAGCAATAGAGTTTGCATTTTCTTGTAAAAGTAGAATCGGGTCTGCATAATTGATCCGGAGGAGTAAGACCCCCCCGTTCCAATATATCATATACTAAATAGGCATTTTCTTTTAAATTAATTAATAGGTACGTGGGTTTATCATAGGTGTAAACAAAAGTACCAGCATAATATTTATAGACATATTAGGCAGTCATATTGAATGAATGTTGCATGAGTATAGCCACATTTCTATTGAAATATAAAAATTTCCCTTTTGGTAAAAAGTTAAAATAGCATTAAACTTCTTAAAATAGTAATTTCCCATTTTAAATCAGGAGTCCTGAAAATTTTTCTCTATGCTTCTATTGTGTGAGATTAAAATTGCTTTTCCTGAAATTTATTTTCTTTTCCTGTCTTCGCCTCTTTCTTGACTATAAATACCTTCCATCTCCCCTTACAATTTTTTTTTTCTTCTATTAACTTATCTTAAATTAACTAGTTCATATTCATAAATTTTAAAAATGCAATTCAAACAAGTTTTAATCGCCTTAACTGCTGCTACCGCCGTCCAAGCTGCTAACGCTTCTAACGGTACTAACGGTTCTTCTACTTCTCAAGAAGATTCCGGTAACAGAGCTGTCGGTGCCGGTGTTATCGGTGCTGCTGCCGCTGCTGGTGTTGCTTTATTATTATAAGTTTAATAGAATTTTTCTTATATTTCAATATTTAATTTAAAAGCATACCATTTTTGTTTCTTTTTCACTACGTTTATTAAAAGGTTTCCCAATTAATTAATTTTTTATTTTTTTTTTGTCAGCAGTACAAGATAAAAATGGAAAACCCCCAAAGGGAATCATAAAACTTTATTTTGTGTATTATTTTTATATATTAATAGATTTTTAATAAATGTTTTTTATTAAGACTTTTTATTTTTCATTACTTTCTCTCTAAAATTTTTTACCCTTCGCAATAAATGGTTGGTCTTTGATTAACTATGTAAAAAATATTTGGCGTTCGAACGTGTGCGTGACCCTCCTTATCAGGATACGCCGGAGTAAACCTGTTCCCACTTTACCGTTTTCGGAAAAATTATTGACTAATTAGGCATGACGTCTTTTATTTTTTAAACGGGGTTGAATGAGTTTTTTCTTCTTTATTTTTAGCATTTCCTCGGGGTTGACTAATCTAATCTATATATTAGCTTATATTTAATTACCTTTAAACTTATATTTTTGTTTTGTTAATGTGTTACTTGGAATTACATTTACAATATATTAAAAGTGGCTTAACTGTGTACTCTATTTAAAGCATCAGTCAAGAAATTTTCTATTTGTTACCGGGGTTCCTGCTTTCTGTAAGTTTCTTTTTCTCTGCGTGGTGTGGGTTTTTTTTTTTTTTTCTTTTCCTTTCTTTTTGGCTTTTTTGCCTTTCTTTTCTATTATGTCTTTCTGGCTTTCGTGTATATTTTTGCAACTTTAAAGTTGGGAATTATATTGTTCTACTTAAGAATGTAGTATAATACTCTCTATATCCGGTAAATTTGTATCAGATAAATCCAAATTTGAATGTGAAGATCTTAGATGATTGTTTGGTATGAAATCTTTTAAAATTTCAAATCTATTAAATATTGAAAAATTATTTTCAACTAATTCGTAAAGATCTCTGTCCATATCAGTTTCCCAACCTCCATAAATATTAAAACTATAATCTTTGTACCATTGAATAAATGTTAAAAAAGTACTTCCTTCATCGAAATTACTTTTAGCTTCAATAGGTCCAGAATCTGAAATACTCAACCCTGACATTAATGCAAAACAAGAATAAAAAAACAATAGTTTAATTCCGATCGGATTATGATCTAACATTAAATCATAAATATTTGAATCTATTAAATATAACCATCTTATTATTGATTCTCCACTATTTGTTTGTACACTTTTTTGGAAACATATTTCATATAATTCAATTGCTTTAATAATATTCTCTAATTCATCTTTTTCAATAATTTTTTCTTTAAAATAATCTTTAAATGATTCAATTATTTGAAATTTTAAAGTTATTTCAGGTGGAAATAAAACTTCATTATCATAAGTTAATCCAAATAATGGACCTTTTATTATATAAGGGAAAGCTTTTGCTATAGCTATTTTCATTGATTTAATTATCAGTATTAAACTAACATAATCTTCTTTATTATATGATATTAAAGGTATTAATCCATAAGGTTGTATCGATAAAAATCCTGTTAATAAAGCACTTGAAATTATTAAATCTCCTGCTGATTTATATGTTAATTCTTCTCCTTTATAAACTACTTTATCAATCAAGTCATTTGTATCTTTAATAGATTTAGAAAAAAATTTTAAAATTTCTTTATATAGAAGATCTCTGTCTTTGACATTAAGTGCATATTGAACTTGTGTTATTTTGTCATTCCCTGCATCATCCTCCATATCTTCAATTAAATATCTTTGGATATCACAATAATGCCATAAATAGGTAGTACTTAATAATGTTAAATTATTCCTTATAAGTAATGAAGAATGCCACATTTTAGGTAATTCTAAACACCATATTTTTTGCATAGGGTTCAATTTATTTTTATAGATGTTTTGTGATTCTGGTTGAAACATTATATAACCTCTTTGAAAAAAATCTAATAATCTATATTCGAATTTAGATATACCTAATTGTTTTCTTATTGAAGTTATTTGATTATTTATCGGTAATACGATTTTTCCACGATATTTATCTGGGTAAACACATTCCCTATTGGTGGATTGACAGTATTCACATGGGGTACCCTTATCACAAGCAATCTTAAGTCTCCTACAACTTAAACAACTCAACTTTCTAGCCATGGTGCTTAGATCGTAAATTTAATGTGCGAAAAGTAATCTAATTAGTGTAAAGTTTAAGATCTGCAGAAATTGAATGTGGCTTATGTTGGAAATAAAAGATATGAAAAAAAGAACAGAAAATATAAGAAGAAATCTGAATATAAAGCGCAAATAATTAATGTTTGAATTATTTGATTTCTTACCAATACATTTCTTTGTAATAACTTTATTCAAATCTGCACCTTATCTCAGGTACATTAGGGGAATTGCAGCCAATGCGATTTACTAGATTTACCATTTATAAATCATTCTCAATTACAATGATCGGCTTAACGAGGTTCAATTAAATAGAAGTAATATTTCTATCAAGATACAAATTTCTAATAAACTATTTTTAAGTATATTGTTAAGTGGTATTTCTATAATAGGGGGAGGAAACTGGGGTAAGTTTAGTGGGTAGTGTATTTGCTCAATCGCAGAAATATATCTTTCCTTGGAGCAAGAAGGGAATTGATTATTTAATATGACCAATTCAGAGATTCAATATTTGGCATCTAAATTGCCCTATGGCGATGGATCAAATAAAATATTTGGAATGGAGAATTTCGGGAATACATGTTATTGTAATTCTATTTTACAATGTTTATACTATACAGAAAAATTTCGAATCCAATTATTATCTCACCACTTAACTGAACACGATAGAAAATTGAATTTATATGGGATTAAAAATCATAATTTTACAAATAAGTATGAAATGTTGGTAAGTAAGAGAACTAAAGAACAACAGAAAACTTCTACTGAAGAAAAACCAAAAGCTTCACGTAAAGGTTCTATTTTTGGTATAAAATTTAATTCTTCTGGTAATGGTAATGGTCAAGCTATTTATTTAGAAAATGATATTCCAAATAAGAAAGCATATATTTTTGAAGCACAAAATTGTGAATTTTTATCAGTTGAACAAAAAGTTAGAATAAATAAAGATGCAGATTTCAAAAATATTCAATTCATGATTACAAGACCTTCTCAACAAGCATTGGAAACGCCTTCAAGTAAAAATGATTATAGTCAAAGTTCTTCTATGTTGTTATCCAATGAGAATGGTGGTGTGAATGGTCAAGCTAATGGGACATCAACAACATCAGGAGGTGCTTCAACATCGTCAACAGTTACTGGAACATCAGGAACGGCAACCTCTATAAATGCATCAAATAATAATAGTAATAGTTCTACCATAACGGATGAAGGTATGATTTCTTCTCAATCAAGTTATATTATTGTTGGAATTCCATATCCAGAAACATTTCTTCAAAATCCAATCAATCCATTTAATCCAAGTCCTACATCAGATCAAAGAAAAAGATCAGCTTTAATTAATGGTCCAATAATAAATTTAGATCATTCATTACAATTACCTTCAGAACAAACTGATGATTCAGCATTATTATATGCTTTAAAAGATATGTTTGAATGTATGGTTGAAAATAAATCAAATATTGGGGTTGTTTCACCAAATTTTTTCATTAGTAAATTAAAAGAGAAAAATTATTTATTTAGACAAAATAATATGCATCATGATGCACATGAATTTTGTAATTATTTAATAAATGAAATAATTGAATGTTTAAATCAAGAAATTGGAGTTGAAAATAATTGGTGTAATAAATTATTTCAAGGTTTAATTACTAATGAAACTAAATGTTTAAGTTGTGAAACAATAACATCTAAAGATGAAGCATTTTTAGATTTATCTATTGATATACCACCAAATGATAATCCAAATTCATTAACTCATTCATTAAATAATTTTTCAAAATCAGAAATTTTAACTCATCAAAATAAATTTTATTGTAATTCATGTTCTTCATTACAAGAAGCAACGAAAACAATTAAAGTTAAACATTTACCAGAAATTTTAGTTATTAATTTTAAAAGATTTAAATATGATGAAAATTTAGATAAATTGGTTAAATTATTTAATTCAATTTCTTATCCATTTAAATTAAGATTATTTAATACAACTATTCCAGATAAAAGGGATGAAGATAAAAATGATTTTTATAATAATTTTACATTATATGAATTATATGCATTAGTTGTTCATATTGGAGGTGGACCAATGCATGGTCATTACGTTTCATTATGTAAGATTAAATCACAATTATGGTTATTATTTGATGATGAAACAGTTGAAATAGTTGATGATGCTTATGTTATGAGATTTTTTGGTAATGGACCAGGTTTAGCAAGTGCTTATATATTATTTTATCAAAAATGTGATACTTTAGAAGAAGGTGAAGATGAATTATTAGATTTTGGTTTTAATATTAATGATATATATAATGGGAATGATTATAATTTAGCATCAACTTTTAATATGAATAATAATTCCAATGATACTAATACTATTAATTCATCAATTATTAAAGCATCTTCACTATCATCATCTAAATTTAATGGACAAAATGATGAAGGTAGTTTTAATATTAGTAATTTTAATATTAATACTAATAATCATCATTCTCAAGAATCTTCAATTGATGGTAATAAAGATATTCCAAATCCATCACCTTCTTTAGACCCTATTAATAGTAATTCACCTTCTATAATACCTAAAAAGAGTGGATTATTTAAAAAGAATTTTAAATTAGATGGATCTTCAAATAATCCTTCAAGTACAACTAATGAAAGAGATAAAATTCCTGAAAATTCTATTACTAATTCATCAAATAATGAACCATTACCAAAAGAGAAGAAAACTTGGGTTGGTGGATTGAAAAGAAGAGAACTGAAGGTTGAAAATGCTTTTACAGGTGAAAGAAAATCTTCTACAAGTAGTACAAAACTGGAAGATAAAGAGAAAAGAAAATCAATATTTGGATTTAAAAGGAAATAGATAAATTGAAAGAATCTCGGAGTTTTATCTCAAAATAGCGAAAAAAAAGTCTTGCGCGCCCCAGAAAACGGTTTTATGTCACATGATATAACAACATTTCTCATCTAAGGAGAGTAACGATACGATCGATGACATATTTCTTTGAAATTTTTGTTTTCCTTTTATTTAATTTTTTTTTTTGCTAATCAATTAAAATAGATTAATAATGACTAATTCCATTGTATCACCAACATTAAAGACTACATCTACATCCAAATTAATTACATTAGCAGCTGGATGTTTTTGGGGTGTTGAAAAAGTTTTCAGAAGACAATTTACAGATAAGGGTTTAATAGATATTACAGTTGGTTATTCTAATGGAATTCAATCAATCGGTAATGTTAATTATAAGGAAGTATGTTCTGGTAAAACTGAATTTGCTGAAGCTGTACAAATATCATATGAACCATCTCAATTGAATATTAGAGAAATTTTAGATATTTTCTTTAGAATGCATGATCCAACAACAGTTAATGCTCAAGGTCAAGATATTGGTACTCAATATAGATCTGTAATCATGACACATAATGATGAAGATAATGAAGCAGCATGGGAATCTAAAGATAAAATGCAAAAAGAATTCTATCCTAAACATAAGATCGTTACAGTTATAGAACCAATAAAATTATGGTACGATGCTGAAGAATATCATCAAAAATATTTAGAAAAAAATCCTAATGGTTATGAATGTTCAACTCATTTCATAAGAAATTCACCAAAGATTTAAAATAATTAATATTTTGTTAATTTAATACCTTGTAATATATGAACACTATTTTTCTAACGTGCGATACACAATTGTAATTTACATATTTAAATATTTTCCAGTTTTTTTCATTACGCGTATTTCATCAATTTAAAGTATGTCATTGTGGGTTGATAAGTATAGGCCAAAACGTCTTGAACAATTGAGTTATCATGGAAATATAACGAAGAATTTAAAAGCGTTATCAGGATCAGGAGATTTCCCACATTTATTAGTTTATGGACCAAGTGGGAGTGGTAAGAAAACTCGTATTTATGCTACATTACATGAATTATTTGGAAGTCAAGTTGATAAATTAAAGATTGATGTTAAAACATTTACTACATCTTCAAATAGAAAGTTAGAATTTAATGTATTAAGTTCACCTTATCATTTAGAAATTACACCAAGTGATATGGGAAATAATGATAGAGTAGTAATTCAAGATTTATTAAAAGAAGTTGCAAGTACAGAACAAGTTGATTTTGGTAATGGTAAAAATGGAATTAAACATAGATTTAAAGTTGTTATAATTAATGAAGCAGATAGTTTAACAAGAGATGCTCAAGCAGCTTTAAGAAGAACTATGGAGAAATATAGTTCTAATATTCGTTTAATTATGATTTCAAATACAACTTCAAATATAATACCTCCTATTAAATCAAGAACTTTATTAGTAAGAATACCTGCACCAACTGAAGAAGAAATTAGTGAAATATTAAATAAAGTTAGTGAAAAAGAATCAATTAAATTTAATTCAAATGATCAACAAGAAAAAATTAAATATTTTATTCAATTAGCAAAAAATTGTGATTGTAATTTAAGAAAATCTTTACTTTCATTTGAAACATTACTGATGCAAACTGAAACTATTAATATAACGGTATCCCCATCAATTCAATTAGATTGGGAAATTATAATTAAAAATATTTCTAATTCAATAATTTCAACTAGATCAGTATCTAATTTAGCTAAAATTAGGGTAATATTTTATGAATTATTAGCTCATTGTATTCCAGCAAGAATTATATTAAAAACATTATTATTTAATTTAATTAATGATTGTAATAAGAATTTTAAATTAATTACAGAATTAGTTGCAATTGGATCAACATTTGATGAAAGAATTAGTTTAGGACAAAAAAGTATATTCCATTTAGAAGGGTTTACAGCTAAAGCAATGGTTGCATTAGATAATAATTAAATTTTATAAGAGGTGTAAGAGGAGTCTAAAAAAAACACATATAATCATTTAAATCAATCAAACAAACATACAAAAATATGTACACATATGTACACAAACAAATACATATATGATTTATATAAGAAATATTTTAAGTTTGTACTTTATTATCACCAATATTTTTAGAATCAATTTCCTTTTGTTGTTGTTGATCAACCACTTCGTTATAGTTTGGAGGAGGAGCTTCAGGATCTTTTGAATTTCCCTCATTTGATGGTAATTCTGTTGATTGCTTTGGTTGATGATCTTCTTGAAATTGACCTTGTTGTTGTTCAATAGGTTCATCAGAATCTCTATAGTTTTGAGTACGAGATACTTTAGCACGAGTTCTATTGTGACTTCTGGTACGAGGTCTACTCTCTTCATCTACATGATTATACCCATTATTCAAACTTCTTGGATATTGAACTAAAATATAAAATAATGAAAAGAATACACCTGGTAAATGACCAAGGAATGTCAATAAAACACATACAAAAAATTCTTTTGTAAAAATTGTATAATTAGGAGCAGATAATAAAAATATTGGTAATGGAGGTAAACAAATCCCCATAACTACTAATAATACTTTTTGAGCAGCATTTGGACTCTCTAAATCTTGAATCATATTTGACATGATGTAATTTTGAATTAAATTAAGTGCGAGAAAAAGGGTGAGGAATCTTTATTATCAACTTTAATTATGGATTATGTTAAAAAGGCGATTTGGGGTCCAGACCCTAAAGAACAAATGAGAAAGATAAATCAACTTTTAAGAAAGAATAAAAGAGAATTAGATCGTTCAATGAATCAATTACAACCATTGAAAAAGAAAACAGAATCATTAATTAAAAAATCAGTTAAAGATAAAGATTTAAAACTGGCTAAAATATATGCAAGAGAACTTCAAAATATTAATAAACAATATAATAAATTATATACATCAAAGACAAGAATAGATTCTATAACGATGTCTATTAATGAGCAATGGTCAATGAATAAATTAACTCAATCAATGCAATCTCTGACAATAGTTATGAAAGATGTTAATCAATTAGTTAATTCAGGAGTTGTACTGGGTACAATGCAAGAATTACAAAAAGAATTAATGAAAGCTGGTATAATAAATGAAATGATGGATGATATGGTAGATTTAGATGTTGAAGATGATGAATTAGAAGATGAATCTCAAGAAGAAATTAATAAGATTATTGAAAGTTTAACTCAAGATAAATTTTCTAAAATTGAAACAAATGTACCTTCGACAGAACTTGAAATTGAAGAAAAACCTGATGAAATTCAATTGGAATCCAATGAAGAAGATCATGAAGCTTTAGATGAAATGAGAGAAAGATTAAAAGCTCTACAAGAATAATTTTTATTTATTTATTATTCACTAAACATTTATATATTTAATTCCATCCAATTATCATAATTATCATTATTGTTGAAATTATAGTATTCAATCTTGATAAGTATATAGATCCTAAACTTGTAAAAATATAATCATCGTTGTCTTCAGAATATTCACTAACATTTGATTTTGTTAAATTAGTTGGAACTGAAATTAATGAAGTTGAAGTGAATGTAGTACCATTATAAGTAAATGGTAAAAACCAAAATTTCTTCTTTTTCTTTTTATCTTCTTCTTCTTCATCTGTACAACTTTCATAACCTTTGTCAACATCAAAGAAGACTCCTGCACCAATTTTTAAATCAGCTTTAATAATTGGTTCTTCAATATCTTCTCCATTATAAACATTTGCTTTGATTTCTGTCTTATTATTGACTTCTTTAGGTTTAATTTCTTTACTTTCTTCAATAATTAACTCATTTAATTCATTTTCTTCAATAAGTCTCTCATCAATTGCTGCTTTCACAATCTCATCAGAATTGTTACTTAATTTATTATGGTCAATAAAATCAACTACTTGTTTAACGAATTTTAAATCATTCGAGTTTAACTCTGTCATATTCCATTGCCCAACTACCAATCCCAATTGGACAAACCCCCAAATTACTGATATTTTCATTGTGGTATTGTGAAACTTGTAAAAGAAAAAATTAAAAGGGAATTAAAGAGAAAAAATTAATGGTTGCAAAAATTATCAAGCACAAAAACAATTTTTTTTTTAAATTATACAACTATAAAATAAAGAAAAAACTACAATTAAAGAAATATGTAATTCACATGAAACATTCTCGTATTCAATAAGTGAAGCAGTGGAGTTTGTAAAGTTATTTGAACTCAGTAGATTAGATAATGGGTGGGAGACATTTTTCGTATTTTGAAATAATGACAAGGTTTCTCTTTGGTACAGAATAGTGGAGCTATTGTTGTTAATAGGACCGGGATTGTTAGTCTCTGTAGTAATAATAGACTTTTCAGTGCTGATGGAAGACTTTGATTTCCCCATTAAAGATAAATTTCCCGATTCATCTCTACCAAACGAAAGGGTATTGACATATTTATTAATCATAAGTAAACCATTATCTGCATCATTTTTTTCTGCTTTACCAGCATTCTCTGAGTAAAACGATTTCACCATCTCTTCAACTGGTTTCATCAAATCAATTGCTAGTTTTTTAATTGCCTTAACCAAGAGTTTCTCTTTGATTTTATCTTTATTCATAAGTTTGCCTAATTTTCTCTTTGAATCTTGTAAAGAGTTAGACTCAAAATCATCAATTAAATCATCATCATTATAAGAAAAATCATCGTCAAACTCAGAATCACTGCAATCTTCCTCTGAATAGTTACCATGTTCATTATTTTTATCTTTATGCTTACCTCTAAAGTGCTTTAAATCATCAAGTAATGGTAAAGTGACTGAATTGATTTCTGCAGGAAGTGAAATTGCATTAACAGCAGAACTAGGTAATATGGAAAACCAAATAGTAGCAAGTAGAATAAGAAGCAATTTATTTAATAGCATTGTAACTTGAACAAAACAACAACAAAAAAAAAAGAAGGAAAAGCTCCAAAAAATTAATAGGAGTACAGACAAGTAATACACAAATTCAATTCTTCTCATTTAGTTCTTTACTCCACGCTTCTAATTCATCAACCAAATTAGCCAATTTTTCACTATTTACATCGATTTCATCGATCATTGATTTATACTGTTGATACTCATCGTCTTTAAAGTTAGTAAAAGGTTTTAATAAATCAACAAATTTACATACTTATTGCATTTAAATTTTTTGCATTCTTCTCCAAAGCATTTAAATTCTCTTCTAATTTGATATAATTTAATGATTGATTTGTATTAAGGTTTTCAAGTAAATTCAAATCAATTGCAGACACTTCAGTGTCAGATTCTATTAATTTAGAGACCAAATTTAACCCATGATTGGTAAGTTTTGAAGTATCTTTATGAGCCATTGGATAAGTTGATAGGATTGAAAAAGTGACCGCGACGATTTAAAATAAGATATGATAATTTATTAACTATTTACACATTAAAAGAATACGTTAATTAACGACCTTTATATAATTGATACATAGACTCTTTAGAAGACATTATATTTGCCCATTTAGGAGTTGGATTTTGATTGAATTTTTCAACAAAATTAATTTTTGGAGGTTTATCAATACATTTAGTTGGACTGACTCTAATTTTAGAAGATTTAGTTACAATTTCAAATAAACCTGGTAATTTTTCTGAAGCTTTTCTCAAAGATTCTTTAGCAACTTTTTCATGTACTTCACCTCTTATTTCAAATAAGACTTTACCAGTTCTAACTCTACAAGCCCAATGATCAAATGAACCTTTACCTTTACCCATTCTTGTTTGATTACCTTTAATACATACTGGTGTATTACATGTAAATCTGGTTATAAGATCAGCTCCTGATGCTTTAATTTCTCTTTTAATAACATTATCAGCTTCTTTTAATTGTGTAGCTGTCATACGTACACCATTAGATTTTAATCTTAAACCATAGTTTCCAAATTCTAATGATGCTCCTTTAATAGATCCTCCCGTTCTAACACCAACTCTTCCCTTTTGTGCTTTTCTTATTCTTTTATACCTTGGTGCATATTCATGTTTAAATCTTACTGAAGTTGCTGAAATCCCTGCTCCAAATCCTGGTGTCATCATTAAAGGTTTGAAAATAGATCCCGTAAGTAATCCACTTGGACTTCTTAATGGTCCATTAGCCATAGACTTTATAGCACTGAGGCTTCTCCCAATCATACCAATCATTGACCAATAATGAAAACTTTTCGTGAGATTTTTTTTTTTTTCAGTCTCACTTTTTCATTGGTATTTTTTAGAGGTATACAAAAAAAAAATGAGAAGTTACACAAAATCATCTTGGTTGCAATTTTACTATTTACAAGTTTATTATCTAATTTCTATACCGAAATATTTGATCAAATCTTCTTCTACTTTAGTATGAATATCATTGATTTCATTATTAGTCAAGTTTCTATCCATAGATTGGTAATTAACTCTATAACATTGTGAGAATTTACCAGTTTTAGGGTGAGTAAATTCATCAATTAAAGTAACACTTTCAGCTAAATCACTTGCAAAAGTTCTAACAGTTTCCATAACATCATTTGCATGTAATTGAGAATCAGATGGTAACCAAAATGATACATCTCTTTTAACACCTGGATATTTGGAATAAGGTTGAAATGTAGAGATTTCATTTCTTTTAAATTGTTTACTAAATCTTTCATCTAATGTCCAAAATAATCTGATATCTGGAATACCAAATAAAAGCATTGCAATTCTATCTAATCCCATACCAAAAGCCCATCCAATGGAGTCATCATTCAAACCAGAATTTAAAAATACTTGTTGTCTAACAAGACCTGAACCACAACATTCTAACCATTCACCTTTCCAAAAAACTTCAATTTCCCAGGATGGAGTTGTCCATGGGAAATAAGCTTCAACCCATCTAACTTTTAATGGTTCATTAAGGTAAGGTTCTGTGGAACCAGCTTTTCTTGCAGATTCTCTTGCAGATTCGAATACTTTGTGAACCAATGATTCAATTGTTTTCTTTAAATGATCTCCTATTAAAATAACTTCTTCATTAGTCATATGATCTTCCTTTTTATTACCTTCATTAGAAGGTTTCAATCTGAATGGATCTTCTACTATTAAATCTGTTTTTGGGATTGCTTCGATATCTTTTTTCAAATCTTCAATAAGATTTGGATTAGATTTGGACCATACTTTAGCACCTTCCATTTGATGAAATGCTGGATAATGAGTTCTATCAATTTCATCTTTACGATAAACATCTGCTGTAATGAAATAACCAGGTGTTTTACAAGTTTGGAAACATTCATTTTCATGAGCTGAAGTATGAGTTCTTAATAAATGATTCTTATTAAGGTAATAAGTATCAGATTTTGACCTTCCAGGATGATCTTGAGGGAATCCAAGAACATCAAAATTCTCATATGTGGTTACTACAGGTTTAAAATCATTATAATATGTATAACCTAAACCTTCGAAATTTTTTTCAATCAAATCTTTTAATATCCCAATTGGATGATCAGGTTGTTGATGTAATTGTCTTTTAGTTAATTCAATTATAAATGGTGGAATATTAGTCCATTCATCTGTTTTATATCTATTACCATTAACTTCAATAACTTCAGGGTATTCTCTTCCTGTAGAGTAGAAACAAAATGGTTTATAACTTTTCAATAAACCAAATCTCGTGGGGAGTATTCGACATTGTCTCAATACATTCATTATTAAGTTAAAGTGAGTGAATACTTTTGAAAAATTTCGAGTGAGATTTTACTATATACAGTTATTATATAATATTTATTGATATTATCACCATGTTTCTTGAATGTACCTACCAGAGTTCTCCATATTATGTAATAAGCGTTCACCTTCATCATTAGACATCCCCTTTTTAACAAGTCCTTCAACTATAGTTTCTCTTACTTGTCTAGGCATTGGACCACTGGAGCCGCACACATAGATTATAGCATTTTGGTTAATTATAAGTTCACTTATTTTATCATTAACTTCATATAATTTATTTTGAACGTATTGCTTTTTTGAAGTTAAAGACCTGGATGCACATGGATATATATAAAATTTACAAGTTTTAGTTAATTCATCCCATAAATCTTGAAACAAGTAATCTTTATCTTCCGATCTAAATCCATAGAATAAATGGATTTCTTGATTATCTCCTTCAACTTTCAGAATATACTCTACCAAAGATTTCATTGGTGCTATTCCTGTACCAGGTCCTATGAGAATTAAAGGAGGATTTGAAACCTCAGGTAATGAAAATTTAAGATTGGCCTTGTGAAGTAAAAAAACTATTTGATCATTTTCATTTAACAGTTTTACCCATTTAGTACATAATCCTTGTCTAATCCTCTTTATAATGGTTTTATATTCAACTATTCCAATCAATAATTCAATACTACTTGGACTTGGACATGATGCAATCAGGAAAAGTCTAGGTTTAATCTTTGGAAATAAATCAAATATATGCTCTATTGGAATTGTTAAATTGTTTTGAAATTCAACTATTGTTTCAAGAATCAGTCTTCTTGGTCTATTGGCATAATTATATAATTCTTCACTATTTTCAAAATTACAAAAATCTTGTAATTTTTCTTTTTCTCTTTTACCATCTTCATTTGAATCATCAACAAAATGCCATAATAAGAAGAAAAAAGATCTAGTTGGAATTGAAATAATATCTAAATGATGAATGAATAATGATCTTAAAGTGAGTTTATTAATTAATCCTCCTTCTATAAATGGTGTATCTCCTTCAAGTGTTAATGGTTTATCTGCTATTGCTCTCCAATGAGGTTGCAGTTCAAATAATGTATCTACATCATTAGGATCATTTGATGGGAATAATGCAGCAGTATCTCCAGGCTTATAATCTAATCCTTCTGATTCAATTATTAAATGTCTGACATCTTGGAAATGATCATCAGGTGTTAATCTATTATTTTCTCGTATAACTCCTAATTTTAATCCTGATTTTGGCGATAATCTTGTAGTGGAAATAGATTTGATATTACCTAATTTTAAATCTTCACAATCTTTTCCAATAACTAATTTGTTATCGGGAGGTAAAATAGTAGAATCATCTAAAGGAGAAATATCTGGGAATTCTAATTTTAATGAATCCATTAAAGTACGTTCCCATTCACTATAGAATCCATCTAATCCTTCAGGACTTTGTTCATCAGCTTCACATCTACAAGAAAATTCTTTGCAACCTAATTGTAATAATCTTGTATGTAATTTTTTAATAGCATAATTAAATTTAGGATACGAAGAATCACCTAAACCTAAACTTGTCAATTTTATATGATTGAATAAATCAGGTGGTAGTTTCTTTTTCAATAAAAATTTCATGAAATTTTTACCATTTCTTGGAACTTCACCTTGACCAGCTGTAGCACAAACTACAATTAAGTACTTTGTATGGGTTACTAATTTTTTCAAAGGATAATCATCTAATGCAGCTATTGTAGGTTTCAACAGAAGATATCGCAATCTTCTCAGTAAGAATATCGCATAATCTTGCGCAGTTCCAGTATCTGATCCATATAGAATCGTTATACCTTTTCCCATTATTTACAAGAGTTTATATAGTGTGAGCCTTATTAATTTGCGACTTTAAATTTCATTGCAAATATTTGAAAAATTGACCGCGCGCGACTAAGCTTTAAAATAAACACATACAAGTGCCGAATAGTTTTATAGGATAAAAAGCAAAAAGATAATGGCACCAAAAAGAAAATCTAATGTTTTGATGGGGCCTGATAAGAAACCGAAGGTTCTGAATACACAGCCACCCAGTGCAGAAGAGTTTAATGAATTTTATTCGTTGACATTAGAAATGGCTCTTAATTTGATGTCCGATAATAATGAAAGAAAATTACTGGACCCATTTGTTAAATTACCTTCAAAGAAATTTTATCCAGATTATTATTCAATTGTTAAAGATCCGATTTCAATTGGGGAAATCCAAAAAAGAGTTAAAAGTGGTAAATATTCAGTTACTTCAACTGATGAATTTGTTGATGATTTTAAATTATTATTAGATAACGCTTCTCAATATAATGATCCAGATTCTTGGATAGTAGAAGATGCAACCAAAATTTATGAATTTGTTACTGAACAAGCAGAACAATTTAGTTCTCAAGGAGCTTCAAATTCTATAACTGTTGATGATTTACCAAATTTAACAGAATCAATTATTCAAGATTTAATTAATCATGATTTCCCTGATATTGGAATTATTAGTGGACCATTTATGGATGAAATTGATAAAAATGAATACCCAGATTATTTTAAAATCATAAAAAATCCAACATCTTTTAATACAGTCTTGAATCAAATAAAATCAGATTTATTTGATTCTCAATTATCAATGGATGAGAATCTTAAAAAGTTTTATGATGCAACTGTACTCATATTTTCCAATGCTCAAACTTATAATGATCCAAGTTCTTTAATTCATCAAGATTCAGTTAAATTACAAGAATATTTTGATGAAAAATTTAGTGATTTAAAATCTAAAGCAATTGAAGGTTCTAATGATCAACCAAAATTAAAAATGAAAATTAAACAACAACCAAAAGTAACTCTCCAATTCAAAAATAAAACAATACCTGAAGCACCACCTCAAAAAGTAGAAAGAAGAGGTAGGAAAAAGAAAATTCAAACCCCTGTTCCACCACCTCCACCAGAATCTGAAGGTGAAGATGAAGAAGGCGAACAAGAAGATGAAGATGGAACTCCAATGGATTTGGATGAGGAAGATGAAGGCAATGTTAAAGATGAATTTGAAAATTCTGTACCACCACCAATCCCAACTCTTGAATCTAATGTAATGGGTAGAACCAATACAGTAGGATCTACAGAAGATGTATTTATTAAGCATTCATCTATATCTACATCAGTATCAGCTTTATCACAAATAGAATCACAGCATCAAGATACCATTAATTATCGTTCCAATCAACCACCAATGAGACATCAAGTTATTAAAAGGGCCTTATTCCCAGTTAATAAGATTGAAGCATTTAACACATTATTTGATTATCAATTCCCATCTAATGGATATTGTACTCAATCTTATTCCATAGTTTTACCATCAGAATCATCATCATTTGTATCACTTAAATTTTCATTACATGAGATACTCCATAATATCAAAAAGCCAGATTTAGAAAATGGTCAAGGGTTTGCTAATCTGACATCAGATGAAGAATTTCAATGTGTACTTTATGTTAATGATAATGAAGTAGAGAATTCAAATGAAATAGATCAAGAAAAATCAGATCATGATACTGATCTTTTGAAATTACAATATGATGTCAAATTAAGTTATGGTTTGAACATAGTAACATTTGAATGTAAAGTAGCTCCAAGTGTAAGTAAAACTATTAAAAAAATCAAAACAAACGAAGAAAGTGAAGAAATAGCTGGTAGACATACAAGACATCAACTCCAACAACTTAAAAGAAGTTGGGAAGTTGAAAAAATCAGCTTTTTCGTTGTATGCAATAGCCTTTAATAATTATTTGTACCATTATATATATATAACCAGAAAAAGAGAAAGGGGAGTGTAACAGAAGAAGATAAGGGAATAGAAGTAAAGGAAACATAAGAAAAGAAAAGAAAAAACAAAAAACACAACATAATAAAACCCCTGTTTATTTACCAATACAAAAACTAGAAAATACCACGCCTAAAATCTCTTCTATTCCAATAGCTTGACCGGTGATTTTACCAATTCCTTGAACAGATTGGTTTAAGCTTTCTGAAGCTAGAACAACATCATCTTCGTCTTTCCATAATTCGAATTGCTCTATACCGTAGATAACATCATTGATTAAGATATCTTGAGCCCTTGAAGAAATAGTTATTGGGTCTGAACTTTCAGTTAATGTGATAGTTTTGAAAGAATCACTTAAATTGTTAATCAAGTCTTCAATCCCAGTCCCTGTTTTACATGAAACTACATTGATATCATCTCTTGAAACATTTAAAAGAGAAGAATATTGTTCAATAAGTTGAGTTCTGTCTGTATCTTGTAGCAAGTCCTCTTTATTAAGAACTGTTATAATCTTTGCATTAGTTTCTTTTAAAGCTTTTAAATGGTCTTGAAATTCTTTACTTATTTTATAATTATTCTCCAAAGGTAAGATAACTAAAGCTAAATCACTTTGAAGAGATTTTATTTTGGATCTTCTTATTCCTTCAACTTCAATTTCATCAGCTACTGATAAGTCTCTTATACCTGCTGTATCTCCAATGACAATCTTATAGCCATTAACATCTAAAGGTATATCTATAGTATCTCTAGTAGTACCAGCTATACTACTAACGATAGCTGCGTCATCATTGGCAATTGTATTTAATAAGGAAGATTTCCCAGCATTAGGAGGTCCCAAAAGAGTAACTTTTATACCTTTAAGTAATATTTCAGATCTTTGGACTTTATTAAGATATTGATTTATGTCTTTTTTCAATTGTTGTACATTTGAGTTAACAGTATCGAACAATTCTGCTATTTCTTCTATATCGTGATCTTCACCAAAATCAATCACGGTAGTTAATAATGCAATATTGTTCAATAAACTTTCTCTCCATTTCATGAATAGTTTTTTATTATCACCTTTAATAGAAGATAATGCAGAAATTCTTTGGGTTTCAGTTTCAGAATCGATCATTTCTCTAACTCCTTCTAATTCTGTAAGATCAAACCTACCATTTAAAAAAGCTCTTTGGGAAAACTCTCCATTTTCAGCATATCGTATATTAATACCATTTTTAGGATCGTGTAATTGTTTAATCTCTTTTAAAATACCTTTTATAATTGCAACACCTCCATGAACGTGAAGTTCAAGTAAATCTTCGCCTGTATACAGACGAGGGTTTTCAAAGAAAACAGTAAGGGATTCATCTAATAATATTCCTGTTTTAGGTGATATTAACTTTCTAACACTCGTTATTCTATGTTTAGGTGTAATATTTGATTTGGTTAATTTATTAAAGATATATTTTGATTGTGATCCAGATACTCGAATTACTCCAATAGCAGATCTGGCCAAATTAGTGGATAATGCATATATTGTAGGCCTATAATCTTTAGTAGTACTACTAGAAAATCTAACATTGAATTGCTTCCGTATACAAGAGGAGCCAATACGATAGAAGAAGTTCATATTACTATTTAGTATAAATCGCGATGAGCATCGAGTTTATATTGTTTATCATGATGACAAATTACACCACTATGATTGCGAGACAATTCAACAAAAATATAAAGAAAGTAACCAGAAACTTTAGTGCATTTACAAAGTTGAGCCATGAAAATCCTTTGGGGCTCCCAAGAAATAAAAATGGGCCGGATGTACCTAGAATGTCCAAAGGATTACCAATAAAGCAAAAGATCCCAAATGTTAATAATATAATTCTTGTATCTTCAGGAAAGGGAGGAGTTGGTAAGTCAACAGTATCAGTAAATTATGCAATGGCTTTAAAGCAATTGGGCCATCGTGTTGGAATTTTAGATGCAGATTTATTTGGACCATCAATTCCAAAACTTTTAAACCTTTCTGGAGAACCAAGAATATCTGATAATGGGAAATTATTACCATTGACAAATTATGGTTTAGAAAGTATGTCTATGGGGTATTTAATAGAGCCTGAGAACCCAGTTGTTTGGAGAGGCTTGATGGTTATGAAAGCATTACAACAATTGCTTTATGAAGTACAATGGTCACCTTTAGATTATTTAATTATAGATATGCCACCAGGAACTGGGGATACTCAATTAACTATTAGTCAACAATTAAAAGTTAATGGTGCAGTTATAGTGAGTACTCCCCAAGATATAGCATTAATTGATGCAGTTAAAGGGATTTCTATGTTTGAAAAAGTCAAGATTCCAATTCTTGGTTTAATTCAAAATATGAGTTACTATATATGCCCTAATTGTAATCATGAATCACATATATTTGGAGATCAAGGAGCAATTAATAAAGCTAAACAAATGAATATTAATGTTCTTGGTTCAATTCCTTTAAATGAACAAATATGTATTCAATCTGATTTGGGTAAGCCTATTACTCTTTCAGATCCACTGTCTCCAATATCAAAAGCTTACTTAGAGGCTGCAGAAAATTCATTGAGGTATTTAGACTGAAGTTAATGGTTGCAAATAAATTTCTTTTTTTTTTTAATAATTATTTTTTGTGGCTGCAAATGCGTTAGTTTGTAAATCTATGCAACCAATTCTTTTAATTAAACCATGATTTCACAAGTAGTAGTACTACTTTTATTGATATTTACAGCTAGTGTTGTTTGTGATGAAAGTACAAATGCAACGTTCGAAATACATGATTCGGATCATTTAAGAATCTTGAAAGAGTTGATCCCCTATAAGGATGACAAAGAGCAGTTAGAAAGAATCAAGAATTTGGTAAAGGAAAGACTTCAACAAAGTACTTTGATGACTTTGGGAGGGTCACAAAGTAGCGAAAGTACAACTTTAATTGAACCATCTAAGCTGTCCCAACTTACTGCAAGTTTGCAGAATGTAATGCAAGTCATTTCAGTATCATCAATTTTGGAAGCAGAAGGAACAACAGAAGTTAAAACAATCACCATCAGTCCTAAAGAAAGGTACCATACAATCAAAATGACAGAAACAGTTACACAAGTTGTAACTACCACAAATGATCCAGTAATGCCACCCACAACAAGCCTGGAAATTGAAGATGATTTGAATAACAATTTCAAATACATTGAGCTGATAATGAGAGATATTCTTTATTCAAGTCAAATAAAACAAAGTACTGCTCTGGTTCTTGCATTAGAAACACCAACTATTGAGACAGAAACAATGGGAATAATGGAACCTACAAAAACGGTTATCGAAGAAACTCGTCAACGTGGTAATGTGAAAGATGTGTTGAATATGAAGCCAATGACAAACAAAGTTGCTGTAGCACCACAGTTTAGACATCACGGAGGTGAAACTAAACATGAAAACAGATATGCCAAACCGAAAGTATCATGGAATAGTTTTGAGGGGAAAAAGTCGAAACAGTTTAGGAAAGACGTACCAAAAGAGGCACCAAAAGAGGCAACAAAAGACGTATCAAAAGAGGCACCAAAAGAGGCAACAAAAGACGTACCAAAAGAGGCACCAAATCAGAGCCAATTTGCAATATTAGAAGGTGAAGACACCTTGAAGTACTTGGAAAGAATATACCCAGATATCAAGAAATTAATGGATTCCAAAACCAATTCTGAGGCAGCCACAAAAGATCAGACCATCACAACCACTCCAAATACAGAAATACTTGCCAAAACACAAGCTGTAGCCACAGAAACTACCAACTATATATACGAAGATGAGAAATATGTGTACAAGTACATTTATGAAGGGGAAGAAGAAAAGAAAGAAGACCCTCATTCAAATGATCCATTATCAATACTCCACGGGCCTAAAGAACTAAATAATCCATTTAAAACATTTAAATCAAAAGAAGAATTAAATGAATCATACCGAAAACAACAAAAACCTAAACAGGAAGAATTTACGAGTAAAACCGTTAACTCAAAATCAACGCCAACGGGTCGTGTACAATACGGATTTGAAGAAATTAGTGAATCAATTTCAATCGATGACTTGAAGCAGCCTTTACACGACCATGCATCACATAAATCAAGTCATAAAAAGAATCGTAAAAATGGGTTTGATTTTAATTTTTTAAAGATGAAATCAAATGGTAATAGAGTTCGTGGTCAAGCTGCGTTATTATTAATTATTTTACTTACATTTTTATAGTTTGTAGTGTATTTATTGTAGAGTTTAAAAACGAAATAAAAAAGTTGAATTAAACCCAAAATTTCTCAATTACAATTCTCGTCTATCCGCAGAGAAAGAAAAACAAAAAAAAAAAAAGAAATAAACAATAACAGTTACTGTTGGATTGTTCTTTAGTGTTTTAATCAACGCAATAAATATCTCTTCAACTTAGTAACAATTGTTGAGAGTATGTCACAAGGAAGTGTTCCTTCAACACCAAAGAAAAAGAGTGTTCCTTCAACGCCAAAGAGTGTTCGTAGCAAACTTATTGCCACACCTAAATCATTGAAGAAGAGGACTATTTTGACCAAACAATTTGATCAGTCTTATTTAGAGGAAGAAGACGAAACTTTTGTTTACAATGAAACCACTGCTATCAGTGAAGAAGAGTATGATGACGAAGATGATGAAGATGAAGATGATGACGATGATGACATTGCAAAGGATATTTTAGAAAATCATGTTGATGACGATAGTTTGTCAACTGAAGTTGAAAGTGTAGTTGTTGGTAAAGAAGAAGTACCAGCCACCAATGTTGAATTAGAAGACACTCCTATTAAAGCTTTCATTAGAAAACATGAAATTGTTAGAAAAGGGTTACATTCATTCATTGGATTTTTCACATTATGGTTGTACACTTTAGGAGTTAATCAAGGTCAATTAATTATTCCATTATCAACATTATTTGCAGTTATTTTCACTAATGATTTCTTCAGATTTAGAAATCCTCAATTCAATGAAAAAATCGTTTCAAAATTTTGGTTCTTAATTAGAGATAATGAAGTTAATCAATATAATGGTACACTTTATTATTTAGCAGGTTTAATTTTAGTCTTTTTGACATTACCAAAAGATATTTCATTAATGAGTGTTTTATTATTGAGTTGGGCTGATACTGCTGCTTCAACTTTTGGTAGATTATATGGCAAGTATACTTTCCAAATTTCAAAAGATAAATCATTAGCTGGGGCTTTAGCAAGTTTTGCAAGTGGAGTTATCAGTTGTTATTTGGTTTATGGATATTTCATTCCTGCATATTCATATGTTAATAAACCTGAAGAAATTATTTGGTCTGCTTTAAATTCTAATTTAAATATTCATATTTTAGCTATAATTACTGGGTTTATTGCTAGTATTTCTGAATTCATTAATTTTTTCAATATTGATGATAACTTTACCATTCCTGTCTTAGGTGGTTTCTTACTTTACGGTGTCATCAAATCTTCTGCTTTATAGATTTTTCTTTTTCTTTTGTATTTATTTACCTCTAATATATATAACCTTCTTTATTCAAATCACCTGTTTTAATTTAATTCAATTTTCTTTTTCTACCCCAACTTTTTTGTAAAAATTGCGAGTGTAGTTTTGTTTATAAATTTATTAACTCCGTTACCTCCTATTCATGCAGCTCCGCGTTTGCACATGAAGATTGTTTCGGTATATATAAAAAAGTGTAATTCATTTAATTCAAAAAAAAAAAATTGTAAATATTTCTTTAATTATTAAGAATAATATGTCAACTATTCAATTAACTAAAGAATCACATAAAAATCCACAAAAATTTAGGATCAAATATAAAGATGCTAAAAATGTATTAGGAGAAAAACCTGTAATACCTATTGATGATAATTTACCAATTAAAGAATCATCATCTGAAGTTACTATAATTGGTTCTGGATTTGCAGGGGTTTTCACTGCAATTACAACAATTAATAAATTAAATGTTAATGATTATACAATTTTTGAAAAACATGATGATGTAGGTGGTACTTGGTATGCTAATACTTATCCAGGTTGTGCAAGTGATATTCCAGCTGTTTGGTATTCATTTTCAAATGAATTAACTTCTAATTGGAGTGATGTTAGACCTCCTCAATATGAAATGGAAGAATATATTAAAGCAGTAGTTAAAAAGCATGATATTAGACCACATTGTCGTTTTCAAACAACTGTCAGGACAGCTGAATATGATGAAAAGGCAAAACATTGGGTATTATTTGGAAGAGATTTAAAAACTGGTCAAGGTTTTAAACATACTACAAAAATTATTGCAAATTGTTCTGGTGGGTTGGTAGTTCCAAATATTTTTAATCCTCCAGGAATGGAAAATTTTAAAGGTGATTATATGCATTCTGCTTTATGGAATTATGATGTTTCTTTTAAAGGTAAAAAAGTAGCTGTTATTGGTAATGGATGTTCAGCTGCTCAAGTTATACCTGCTGTATTAAAAGATTTTGAACCAAAACAAATTACTCAATTGGTAAGAAGTAAACA
This sequence comes from Yamadazyma insecticola, assembly GCA_030571995.1. NCBI lineage: Eukaryota > Fungi > Ascomycota > Pichiomycetes > Serinales > Debaryomycetaceae > Yamadazyma > Yamadazyma insecticola. Next base: position 222,189 of record JAJLZB010000008.1, read on the forward strand.
TTATATAATGCCTCCAGTACCAAAATTATTAGGTTATATTTATTGGTTATTATCATTTTCAAGAATAGGTTTACTTTTTGTTAGATGGTTAGTTGCAACTATTGCTGAAGCAAGATTCCCAATGTATTCTGGTAATAATTTATTAAGTAGATTAATTCGTTGGATTAATACTAAACAATCACTTAGGTATATGAGAAATACAATTCCTAAAAAATATCATGATGCATTGATACCTGATTATAAAATTGGATGTAAAAGATTAATTTTTGATTATTTTTATGCTCCTTCATTAAATGACCCTAGAATTAATGTTTTATGTGGAGATATCGAAAAAGTAACTGCTAATTCAATTATTTTAAAATCAGGTGAAGTTATTGAAGCTGATATCATTGTTGCATGTACTGGTTATGATTTATCTAAATCAACACAATCTTGTAGTTATATTGGGAAAGGTGGTGTTAACATTAGAGAAATGTGGGAGGAAGAGGGTACTTCAGCTTATGAAACTACCTTGGTAAAGCATTGTCCTAATCTTTTCTTTATTGGAGGTCCAAATTCTGCAACTGGTCATTCATCTGTTGTTATGGCAATTGAAAATGGTTGTGAATTTTATTCTAGAGTTGCTAAGAAAGTTGTTGATGGAACATATTCTTCAATTGAAGTAAAACCAAAAGTTTATGATAATTGGCTTAATACAGTACAAGAAACTCTTAGAAAATCTGTTTTTGGAACAGCTTTTGGAGGTTGTGTATCATGGTATACAAATAGAAAAGTTAATTTTGCAGCTTATCCATGGTCTCAAATTACTTATTATAAAAGAATGACAAATCCTAAATGGCATGAATTTGATACTACGAAGGGTGAAGATAAGAAAATAGCTTAATCAGAAAATGGCTAATCAGATATATTTTTTCATAATTTTCTAAACAATTTAAATTTGACTTCATTTATTTCCTATTCCTTCATTATTTCATCAAAATCACTATAATATAATTTATGTTTTAATCCTTCATAAGTTTCTAACTCTAACCAACCTTCTTTAATTCCTTTTTTATAAAAATCTACAACTTTAGAAGTTGAGATTTCTCCATAATCAGCCTTTTTTAATAAATACCATAGTGTAGTCACTTGATCCCATTCTTGTTCAGTAGCAACTTCCGGAAGAAACGTTCCAGAATAATATTCATTACCTATTTCAAATAAAATTCTTAAACCGTTCTTTCCTAACACCCAATTCAAAGGATCATCAATCTTTGTGAAATTTTTAAGTAGCGTAATCCCACAAGATAAAGATGAGACTTCCAGAGGTTTAATTTTTGGGAATCTTGGATCTTCTAAAGCTGCCGTTAATGAAAATCTTTTAACTCCTGATTCAATTGATTGAGAAGCAAACGTTCCTATACAACCCCTTAGATTATCATTTTTGTTCCAAGTAACAAATAATGGCGACTTATCAGGGAAATCAGATAATGTTTCATTATTCAATTCCAAACAATAATTTAATCCATTAGGTTTATAATCAGTAATTTTACTAAGTAATGTCTCAAATGCAAAACAGCATAATCCTTTAGACATTATTAGATAAAGAGAAATCAAGTGAGAAATTGAGGGTTAATGAGATTCTGGTCCAATTGTTACACTGAGAATATTGCAACCATTACAATGTAACAGTTTTTTTTATTAGGTATTTTCATGAATTTCACTTTTCAAAAAAAAGTATGGAATTATTAAGCAAAGAAATACTTTAATAGTGTTTCGAGGTAATTATAGTTTTGTCTATAAATAGAACAATTTTACTGAAATTGTTTTACTTGTTTTGATAAGGGGTTTTTTAATTCTCTTGTTGAAAAAAGTTAAGCTTTATTAAGAGAACAATCAATTATTTAACTACTTATAAAACCGATTTAAAACTGTTATAAACTTTCGTTTAAAAGTACTGTTTCTTATCTATTGTTTAGTATTTACAAAATACTTTTTGCAGTAATTCTTGTTACCCGCACTCATTCGCATAGACCTAATCCAGCACAAAGGAGACATTTAATCTTTAATATTTTTATAATCTGCTTTATAAAATAGCTATAATAATTGATAAAGATGGGGTTATGTCTATCATGTTTAGCACCTAGAACTGATGAGGATGATGAATTCAATGAAAGGACGTCGCTTTTAAGAGGTCAAGAATTTTATTCTGATGAGCATTTACAAGAAGAGTTACTAAAGAAGCAACAAAGACAACAAGAATTAAATAATATTGTTAATGAATTATCTGATAATTTAATAGATGTTAGTACATTTTTATGTGGGCAAAGTAATATGAATAGCCTTTCAGCTCCGAATACTCCTAATTTATCAGCCCTGAATTATAGTATAACTAGTAATTCTAATGAGAAACTGTATCCTTATTTAATTAAAAAATCCGAGAGAGATGAAATTTTACAAGACATTGATAAATTAAGTCAAGAGTGTAAAGATAGCTGTAAAATTGAAAATAAAGAACTTTTGTATATAAACTTTTAAAAAATGATAATTATGATTATTATTGATGAACCCGTTCCCAAAAAATGATAAGAGTTACCATTACCTTCTTTTGATAATAAGTAAGGAAAGGTTTATCTCGGGTTAAGATCAATTGTAACCTCAAGGGAAATTTATCAAAAAAATCTAAAATCAACTATCAACAAACCAACATAAAAAAAATGAGAGGAATAGATTTGAATCGAACTAACTAACTAAATCAAATGGTTAATTATAAATCAGTATAAATAGAATCATGAATAATATATTAATGTGCTTAAACAACTTAATCTAAACTCTCATTAACTTTTGACCAAAATTCAGGAACGGATTTAAAACTATGCAAGAATTAAACTATTCTGCAAGTTCAATGATTAAGATGATTCCATATAAAAGTTTTAAATTTGAAAGTTAATATTTTTCCTGTATAATCAAAGGATGTACCCGAATTCCGCATTAAATACTAACAAATAACGTTACGTTCAAAGGAAATAAGAATTTGCAATTAACAACGCCTTGATTAGAACAAAGAAAGCTGGCCGTTTAAAATTTAAACAGTAATTATACGTATATAGTTTTGTAAATCTTTCAATAAAACGAAATTTTAATTAAGATGATTACCTAAATTGGTCAGAGTTTAAAGTTAGTAAGATAAATTGAATTTACAACATTTTAAAATTATTGATTAGAAATTAAACAGAGATTTGTAGATTTCTTTCTTTTTTTTTCTCTTTTCGCTTTCAAATAAACCAAAATTGAAAAAAAGGTCAAGTTTATTCTAAAATTCCAAAAAATAGTAAGTCATTAAATTCAAGTTAATAATTAGCCTTCAAATATTGATACATTGTTTCAAAAAAAAAAGTTATAAATACTAATCATCATCGTTAAATGACAGCAGTGTTTCTAAACAATGTAAGAAATTAAAAATTTCAATTCTTTTGCAGCAAAGGAAGTATTAAAGAGTCTGGGCAAATTAGCTAAAAGGGAAAAGAAGCATTATTTTAAATTTTCCCCCTTCCTAATTGGGTAAACATATTGGGGTATTAAAGATTACAGATTAATAAAAATTATTTTATTGCTATAAAAAAGAAATAGAAAACACTTCCTCTTACCTACCCCACAATCCGGAGTAGAATACTTTGAATAGCCGATGGAAATCGTCTTAAACTGTAAAATTTAACACCGTCATCCGCCGTAACCTGCGAAATTTCCAGATAAGCTTTTGAGGCTTTGTGTAATTGTGGAGGATTTTTCTTATTTTATACTTTATTATCTATGCTCGATTACTCCAAGTGTCCCCACCTTCGATATTGCAAAATAAACAAGTTTAAATAAAAAAAGTTCCATCTACCCTAATTCCGATGAGGAGACAGAAGTATTTACCTTTCTAATGACCGCAATATTTTTTCTTTATCGATAATTTTGAAACATTATAATAAATAAGAAAACTTGACGTAATCAATATAATTAAAAGAAATAAAAAATTATTTAAGAGCAATTACCTTAACACTGTCTAGACGAGACCAAATTATAAAAAACTATTAAGAAAGGTAAAATTTCGTAATTAGATTAACTATATTATAAAACTCCGGTAAATTAAGTAACGCAACAATTTTCCTCTAAATCCAATTACCTTTTAAAGAGATAAGCTTTCGACTAACGCAAGCAAGGTAAAAAAAACCGTAGGTTTTTAGACACCAGAGTAGGCGAGGTGACTGCAAGGGCTCAGAAAAAAGAAACTCTTTCGGCTCGCAACTGGCAGCAAAAAAAATTGAACCGATGTCCATTAAGGAGTTAATATGCAAATTAGGAAATAAGGGAATGAAAGATGAAACGGGATGTGCCTAATTAGGTTAACATGCTATTTTTTGATAACATTTTTTTACAGTTTGGTGCGGACCTCACTTGGCTTGAAAAAAAGAAAATTACGCTTGCCCAATAACTACTTTTTTAAATATTTTCACTTACCCCATATTTATCTTTTATATAAATTGCTATAGTTATCTCTAGATTTTTAATTTCCCCTTATTTTTAGTTTCTGAATCAAAAGATAAGATAGTAAATTTTAATTAATTCTAATTCAAATCTTAGAATAAGAGAAATACATTAACATCCAAATCAATCGGAGTCTCATTAATTTACTGAAAAAAAAAAAATAAAAAAAAAGTTAAGTAAGGAAAAGAGAAAGCAGATCAGTGTAAATCCCTCTTAATATCTGTCTTTAATTTTTCTAAATACTTTAAATCCTTCCAGATCATTTATTATTAATAGTATGAATATTAACGAAATGAACGAAATAGAAAAATATGACAAGTTTGATAAACTTGATAAACTTGATAAACTTGATAAACTTGATAATTTTAACGATTTTTCATTAGATATGGTTTCAACTGATATGAATTTTGAACAAGCTTATTCTATGTATAATAATTTACAACAAGAAAATGCTTTAACCGCTGTTGAAAATTTACAAAGAATACAAACAATGAATCCATCACATAGTTCTACCCCTTCAAATACTCAACTTCATATTCCTACACATACATCACAAAGCAATGATTTTAGTTATCATAAAAATCAAATTTTACAAACTCAAAATTTAACTAATCAACAACCATTTGTTAATAATAATCATTCAAATTCAAATTCAACAAATAATTTACCAATAAATTCCAAATATGAAAGTAGTGATGAAGAAAGTGAAGAAGAATTTGATAAATTTTTTTCAAATACTGAATCAAATGCATTGGAAAGTTTTTTAGATCATTTGGCTAATCCATCAAATGCAAATCCTTTAGAATTATTTAATTATCCATTTAATTTTAAAGAAAATTTACCTAATAAAAAGGAACCAACCGATGCATTTTCTCATCCTCCAATTAATAATTTTGGTAAAGGTCTTTTCACTGATAATTTGATGCATAATAATAATACCAATATCAATAATAATAGTAAAAATATTGATATTAGATCTCCAACTCAATTACCAACTCCAGATTCAAGAGGTTCATCAATAAATGAAGAAATAGAAGAACCTAAAAGACGTAAAAGATCAAATTCTAAACCTTTATTATCAGTTGAACAGAAAAGATTGAATCACTCATTTTCAGAACAAAAAAGACGTCAATTATGTAAATTGGCTTATGAAAGGTGTTTAAGATTAATTACTAATCTTGAAACTTATTCAAAAAATTCAATGAATAAAAAATCAAAAAGAAAATTATTTACAAAAGATGGTTTACCAAATTTATCAAAACATAGTGCTTTAATGAAAATTTCTCATGAAATTACTCGTTTGCAATCAAAAAATGGTCAATTAAAAGATTTATTACAATCTTATAATCAATAATTAGAAAAAGTCAAATCGATTATCCGTTCAAAGAGGTATCTTTTTTGTGTAAATAATTTTTTCAATTCTATTTTTGTATTTTAGTTATGACGACATGTAATGTATATTTATTAGCGATAATGATAGTAGCGATAATGATAGTTTACTTATTTAATTTATTCTCTTTTTGCAACTTTTCACGTATCATTGTCTTTTTGGGTGATAGTTTTTTCTCTATGGTTTTTGATGCGCGTTCATATTTGAAATATTAAACCTGTTAAAGAATCATATTGCTAAATAATTATGGAACATCCGGCGAATAATTTGAAAATAGGCTCAAAAGATCAAATAAGTGCCTTAGTAAAGCTTCAACCAATACACTTGCTGGTTAATGAATTACCTGAAAGTCATCCAATTCATAATGTTAGAAATTCTTTCAAGTATGTATACGTGATAAATTGGATCTATAAATTAAGGCATACTATTAAATTATCATCAGAATACTTTGACAATGAATTATTTGAAATGGAATTGTTAGATATGGTTGTGCCACCTCCCTTAGATGAATCTGTGTTATTTATTAATAAATTAAAATTACATTTAGTACATTATTTAACAAGTTCAAAATTTTCAGTAACAGATTTCGAATTAATTGTAAGAAATATATTTGGAGGTGAAACTCCTCTAGGTGATGAATCCAGTGATATTAAATTTAATTCATTAACATTGAATGACAAATTCGATGTATTATATACCATCTTAAACTATATAACTTCAACTAATAATTTCCGTAATTTAATGGAAAAAACTCCAATGATACCTGAAGATTTAAGATCAGAACCAATACAATCTACATTTGTAAAAAATAAAAGAGAGGATTATGTTTTGATGTTTAATGATACAAAATTATATAAAAGAATAATTGAAATTCCAAATTTAAATATACCAAAGAAAAGAAAAGATTCACCTAATGATCCTTCAATTACTTTTGAAAAAAGTTTCCAAAATACTTCAATTACTTTTGAAATAATTGTTTGGGATTTATATCAATTTGATAAATATATCAAAAAGATTAAAAAAAATACTCCATTTAAATCTTTAAAAGAACCTGATTTCCAATCAAATCTTTTAAATATAGAATTGAAAAAAAGGCGTATAATAACAAATAGAAAGAAGGAATATCAAATGTTAAATTTAATGGCTACAAGAAAAAAATCATCACGTTTAGAAGCTAAGGAACGTCAAAAGGCTATTGAATTGGAAGAATTACAACTCCAAAAACAAGAAGAATTAAAAAGAATTATGGAATTAAAATCTTTGGAAAAACCTTTAAATTATGATACTAACACTTTATCAAGAGAAGAAAGATTAAAATTAAGAAAATTGAATAATAATTATACATCTAACTCTGCTACCCCAAGCGTTTTAGAGAATACTCCGGAAATTAGTAACTCTGGTGTAAATACTCCTGATATAATTCAAACAGCTACTCCTGAAACAGATGTCCAAGATTCAAGAGGCGAAGAATCAATTGTTTCTGAAAATACTGAAAATATACAGGCTGATTCTGCAATGCCACAAAGTGAACAATTTGGAGAAGAAGTCATCAAATCTGAAGAAGTTAACCAAGAAGCCAATCAAGAACAATCCAGTGAAAAAGAGCATCAATTACCAGATATTCAAAATGACTCTAAAGATACTTCAAATGATTGAAGATGCACCAGTCATACTAAACTAGAGTAATCTAACCAGAAAGTGAAATATTAATATGTATTTTTGTAAAACTCGATTTTGGGGAAGAAAATTATATATATAGATTGATATAAAAAAAGATTTTGTATAATAAAGAAAAAAAAGAATAAATGAAAGATTATAATTTTAATTCATTCAAAATTTGACCAGCCAAAGTTTTATAATTCCAAGTATTACCAAGTAATTTCTTGAATTGAACACCGTATAACCCAACCAATGGGAATTTAACGATATGAATTTCGAATTTCAATGGAGATCTCTTTGTCTTATGATAATTTTTGGATTTATGTTCAACTCTTGAAGATATTAACATATCACTTCCACCTCCAATCATTAAATTACCGACAGAATCTACAGAATCATCTTCTGTAAAATGTTTCATATCTTCTTCATAGTCATCATCAAATTCTCCACCATACATCAGTCTATTTATCCTAGCAGCCGCTGGTGTATTAGGAGGCATAACTAATTGACTTTGAGATCCATTCTTTTTACGATATGATCCTAAAATAGAATTACCTAATGAAAACTTTCTTCTATGACCTCCTCCGCTACTAACACTACTAATTGAATTAGATTGTTTATGAGATTTTGGTGTTGTTAAGTTTTGAGTATTTAAATGTAATGAAGGTTGCCTACTAGGACCTCTAGATGATGATTGAAATTCTTCAGGCTCTGGTGTTTTAACTCTATTAATCATATTTTGATCAATTGATGAAGAATTAGATTTAAAAGCATCACCATATAATTTCTCTTCTTCAAGATTCTCATTATTTTTTTCTTCTTCATTACTATCTAACATGGTACTATTACCTGAACCTTCATCAGAAATTCTTGCTTGTAATGATGGAGCATGAGCACAAATGAATCCACCTTTAACTTCTTGGAATTTAACACCTAATCTACTTAAAACTTTAATCACGTTATATCTAATAACTGGTAATGGTTTAGTAGAAGTAGTTTGAACACTAAAGAAACCTTTTAAGAATAAAGTCTTTGGATATTCAATGGATGGCATAGAATTTGGTTTGGCATGATCAAATTCAAAAATAATTTCATCTTCTGATAATTGAGGTACTTCTTGCATTTCAACATCATCTAAAAGAATATCATCAAAGAATCCATCATATGCATCCATGTTTTCATTATTTACCATTTCATCACTATTTTGTGATGCTAATTGATTAGGTAATGGTGGATGTTGAGTACCTTGCGCTTGTGTTTGAGCTCTATTACGGTATCCATGAGAATCTTTTCTAATATGTCCACCAACTGATTTGGATCTTGCGGTTGGATGTAATTTTCTACCTGAATTTGCAGAAGAAGCGGATGCTTGATGTTTATTTGGAACAATTTGATTGGTTTCTGTATCAATATTTGGTAATGGTGGTAAATATTCAACTGGTACAAATCCATGATTCTTATTATTATGATTATTATTACCAGGTTGAATAAGATTATTATTGTTTACTGAAGAAGATCTATTATGTGATTTCCTTGCGGCTTCTTTAGCCTTTTGATTCTTTTCAATAACATTAATTCTTGAATCTTTAGAATCTAATTTTTCTTTTGCTGTTACCTTCATACTAACACCACGACGAACCATTGGATCATTCTTAGCAGATGAAGGATCTTCAGATTCTGGTGATGAAACTTTGGATGTACCATCTGTTGAAGGAGAAGAAGTTCTTTGAGGTGAAAGGTTCTTGTTCTTTTTAGATGATAATCTTCTGAATAATGAATTAATACCTTGTTTCCCAGCATTAGGATCTAAAGTATCAACTGGTTGATCTCTTGGACTATGAGGTTGTTGTTCTGGAATTTGTTGTTCCATTGAAGTATTAGCATTCGAAGATTGAGACTTATGACCAGAAGTATGTGCTTGTTCTGGGAATGAAATAGAAGGTGGAGGTTTTTCTGATTGAACTTGAGAAGGATGGATTTGTTTTGATGGTGTAACAGGTTGAGTTGAAGAATTAGAAGGTTGAAGTCCCACATTTGGAGTTGGATTAACAAAATGTTGTTGAGATGCAATTGGAGAATCTGTTCCAGTGAAATTAGATGATTTTTCAGGTGTTGCAGTTTGTTGTTGAGGTTGACCTTGAACGGGAGTAGCAACATTGGATTGATTCATTAATTCTTGCCTTTTACGTTCTTCAATTTGCTCCATTTGAGCTTTAACTACTTCTTCTTTAGCCTTTTTACGTTTTCTCATTTCACTTACCAAATAATAAATTGAAATAAGAGGGTGAAATCCACCAGTTGGATCGGGTAAAAGGTTAGAATTTGAAGCAGCTCCATATTCCCTACCACTTTCTATAACTTTATACCAATTTTCAGTACTCATTTGATATTCAACACTACCAACAATAGAATTAAGTTCATCAGTTAAACTTTTGATATTTCCCAAATCAAAAGAAGCAATAGATTTAATAATTTCAGGATCTAAAGGTAATTTTAAAGGAAGTCTTCTTGGAATATGAGTTGAAATGATAAACTCGTAACCTTTATTCATCCAAGGATGATTCATAACTTCATATAAAGTAGCTCTTTTAGTTGGATCAACATGTAACATTCTTGAAAGTAAGGAAATACATTCTTTACTTAAAAATGAAGGATATTCTACATTAGCTTTTTTGATTTTTTCATGTAATACAGAAACCGATTGATCATCAAATGGAACTTTACCACATACCAATACATATAAAACAACACCAAAAGACCAAACATCAACTTCTGGACCAACATAAGGTTTTGCACATAATAATTCAGGAGCTGCAAAATATAAAGAACCACAATAAGTTTTTAATAAAGTTTTAGGAGAATATAAATTAGATAAACCAAAATCAATAATTTTAATATCACCCTTTTGATTAATCATTATATTTTCAATTTTTAAATCACGATGAACAACATTATTACGATGACAATAATCTAATGCAGATGCAATACCACGAGCAAATTTTCTAGCATGTTTCTCTTTTAAAGAACCATGAGCAACAATATAATCTAACATTTGACCACCTTCTACATATTCAAATAACATATAATAATGATTAGTCATTGGAACAATTTCATATAAACGACAAATATAAGGATGGAATAATAATCTACCTAAAGCACCTTCTCTTGTAGTACGTTTATCTCTTGCAACTTCTTTTTCAAATTCTTTTTGTTTTTGAGCTGCTTCTTGGGGAGTTTGAGGAGGAGGATCTTCAGAATGAGCTCTTTGATATAATTTAGCAGCTCTTGGAACAATTTTAACAGCACAAATTTCACCAGTAGAATTATGTTGAGCTAATTTAACTTTACCCATGGAACCAGCTCCGATGGTTTTGATGAAATTCCAATCACCAATTGATTTTCTATGGAAAGGTTGTTGTTGTTGTTGAGTTTGAGTTTGAGGTGTTGGTTGCTGTTGTTGGTGATTTTGTTGCTGTTGTTGTTGAGATCTATGTTGAGGAGGAGTTTGAGGTGGGAAATTTTGAGTTGTCTTAGAATTAAGTGCACTTCCAGGATTTGAATTAATAGGTGGAGGTGTAGACATATTAACAGGAGGTAACAATTCATTATGATTAGTTACTGGCATTGGTTGTTGATTAATAATTTTTGGATTAAAAGTTGAAGGCATTGGAGGTGGAGGATTTGAAGGAACTCTATTTGGAATTGGTGTTGGATTATTAGATGAAGGTTGCCTTCTATGCATTGATGATTGAGGAAATTCTTGATATTGCTTATGAGAACTTGAATTCCTTGAATGAGATTTATACGCATTCGATTCAACATATTGAGGGAAATCTTGAGGTTGATTAGGAGTTGGAGAATTGATTACTTCAGTATTTGATAAATCATTTCTACTTCCTTTAAGACTACCACTAACACTTCTTAACATTCTTGGAGTAGCTGGTTGGGGTTGAGCATTTGATACATCATTACAATTGGGTGGCTTTCTTTGCTGATAATTTAAATTATTAAAATCAATATTATCTTGATCATTCATTATTTTAATTAAATTTTAAGGAATGAATTGAAAATTTCTTGATGATCAACAATTTTAAATAGAATTAAAACAGAATTTATTGAATTAGTTTAAATTTTTTTAAAAATTTTTCAAAAATTATACTAAATTTAGTTTGTGGAATTAAATACTAATTAATAGATCAAATTAAATTCAAATTAAAGGCAAAAAGCAAGCTTTAAAATTGGTTTAAAATTATTATTAAATGGATGGATGATACTTAATCTTAATGAATTGATCAATTATTATAATTTATAAATTGAATCTGTTTAATTATTTTAACTAAATCTATCGAAGTTTGAAACACCAACTAATAGTAATCCTTTTTTTTCCTGGCTTTTTTTTCCTCAATTGGTGATAACTTTTTGTCAGGGGACAAAAAAAAAAGGGCATAAGCTGAGGTCGTGTAAAAAATCGCGAAGGCTGGGTTTTTTTAGCAATATTTGAATCAATGTTTAACTTGCTTTATTATGAGAAATGACTATACAGTTGTTAGCAATATTTATATTTTAACAATATTGGAATAATTATATAAATTTGATATATTATATATATATTTTTTAAAAGATCTCTAATGTTTGTGATGTTTTAAATGACTTTGGTATTCCCAAGTGTAACCTAAAACAATAATGGCAATGGCTAAATGAACTAATGGTTTACCACTGGCTTTATCACCATAAAAGTAAGCAGCTTTATATTTACCGAATGGAGTGGTTGGGGTCTTAGCAGCTGGGGCTGGTCCAGTTGGTAATTTTTTGTAGAATGAAACAACTTCTGCCATTCTTTTGGCATTAGGATTAGATCCAATGTTCTATATTTTTTGTTAGTATTATAATTTGAGAAGGGGAATGCGAGCCTGTAATGAATTGAAGTGGGGTTTATCAAGTTTATTTTGTACCTTGATTCAATTTAATTGTAAATCTTTGTTTATTGCTTTTTTGGTTTTCTATCTTGCTCTTTTCAAAGGACTCCAATAATTTTGTTATATATTGATGTTATTAAGCTTTCCCGATGTGGTTCTAGGAATTAGCCTCGTTCAAATACTCCCTTTCATCGACGTTTCACATTGATATATTGCTGTGCAATTGACTCTCGAAACTCTCTCTTCACTTTAGGACTTTCATTTTAACATTTTCACTCCTTTTTTTGGGTGCCTTTTATTCCCTTCTGCTTCGTTGAAGCTTCTCGTCGATACATTTTTTACTTGTTGTACTCAGTTCTCTTGCCACAATGAAATCTCTGTTTGTTCAATTCAGTCTTCGCTCTACTTCTCTCTATACATACCTTTGCTGATGCAATCTTTGGTGGAATTAAAGTAGATAATTGTCTTCTAATAACAAATGACATGTTGATTGTGTTCAGTATTCCGATTCAGATTTTTCACTCTTAAATTTCGCACACTCGTTCATTGAATTCATTGGTTGAGACAAAACTTACACAAAAATGAGAAACCGAAGAGAGCGAGAAAGTGAGAAGAAAAAAATGTTACTCTTCTCACGTGACTCTTGTACAAGTAATAGTTATATATATTGATCTATAATACAATTAGACTTCGCTTATATATAAGACTAAAATTGTTAGTAATTGAACACTGGCAAAAAAAAATGACTAGATTATTTTACATACCGTTATTTCCTCTAATAAATACATCACCATATTTGGCTCCTGCTTCTCCATTGAAGAATTCTACTGAACTATCCAAAACAATATTCATATATCCATCAATACTTTGTAAGTTACCATTGTAGGAAACTCCGTTATGGAGCTTTACGTTGACCTCTGATCCAATTATGTTACTCAAAAAAGAAGATGGATCCGTTTTAACACTAGCTACTTCTGTCATACTCTTAAAGCTTTGTATTGGGGTTATGGGTTCAATTCAATAAGTGCGCCTTCACTCCGGGTAACCAATAATGTAGTGGTGGAAAAATTAAAAAAAGTGCTCCGCGACGGGGAATTGAACCCCGGTCTACCATGCGACAAACGGTAATTCTAGCCACTAAACTATCACGGAAATTACTTCCTTCCAAAAGTGCTCCGCAAAGTATGACAATCTCTGGCGTGGCAGACTCAATTATCTGTAGAAACTGTACTCTAGTCGTCATATAGTTTAGTTACTGTGTATGCGATTAACGCGGCTGCGTACCATCAAAAATAGTATCTTGTTACTAGAAGGAAGAAATAAAGACTATAGTCATTGAAGAATGAAAATCGCAGGACTAAGAACTTTCTCATTATCAGCTAAATGCTTAGTCCCTAACTACAAAGTTGCAATAGTAGGAACTGGACCTGCTGGGTTTTATACTGCATATCATTTATTGAATAAATCACCAAAAGATAAAATCAAAATTAGTTTAGATTTTTTTGAAAGATTACCTACACCTCATGGATTAAGTAGATATGGAGTGGCACCTGATCATCCTGAAGTTAAAAATTGTGAAGAGTATTTGGATGGAATAATGAAAAATAAGGATAATTCAATTAGATATTTCGGTAATGTTAATGTAGGTAAAGATATTAGTATTGAAGATCTTGAAACAAATTATCATTCTGTAGTATTATCTTATGGATGTGTAAATGCTGATAATCAATTAGATATTCCAGGATCTGAATTACCAGGTGTTTTATCTGCAAGACAATTTGTTAATTGGTATAATGGGCATCCTGATTGTTATAATAATTCCAACCCATTTACACCTCCTGAGTTAAATAAAATTGAAGATGTAACAATTATTGGTAATGGTAACGTTGCTTTAGATGTTGCAAGAGTTCTTTTAGCAGATCCTAATGATCATTGGTCAAGTACCGATATTTCCAATAATGCATTAGAAGTATTAAAGACTAGTACTGTTAAAAATGTTAATATTGTAGCTAGAAGAGGATTTTTAGAATCTGCATTTACTAATAAAGAAATTAGAGAATTATTAGATTTAAATAAAACAAACAAAGTTAGATTTATTCCTATTGACAATGAAGTTTATGATTCAATTGAACCATATATAAAAAACTTAGGAAGAGTTGATAAAAGAAGACTTTCTATTATTGAAAAATACTCCAGTAATAATGATTCAACTAATAAAAAAACTTGGTCATTACAATATTTTAAATCACCAAAAGAATTTTTGATATCGCCGAATGATCCAAAACTCTTATCTAAAACAATATTCACCAAAAATAAATTAATTCATGATAATTTAACCAATGAATCTAAAATTATACCTGATGAAGAATCTGATCCAATTGAATTGAAAAATGAATTAGTTATTTTATCAATTGGATATAAAGGTTCGCCATTAGAAGGATTTAAAGAAAATGATATAAAAATGAATGAAAATCAAGATAGAATATTGAATAAGGAAGGTAGAATTTTATCAAATCGATCATCTGGAGAGATTCTGCATGATCTTGTATATAAAAAAGGATTTTATACATCTGGATGGATTAAAAAAGGTCCAAAAGGTGTTATTGCAGATACAATGATGGAATCATTCTCCACAGCTGATAAAATAATTGAAGATTTAATTAATGAAATTTATACTTCAAGTGAAAAACAAAATACCTTGGATGAGAAATTATCCAAACTTCCTTATATAAATTGGAATAATTGGTTAAAATTAGATAATTTTGAATTACAAAAAGGTGAAGAACTTGGTAAAAGAAGAGATAAAGTTTGCCAAAAAGAAAAAATGGTGGAAATAGCTTGTAAATAAATTGTATATTAATCATCATTACATGAAGTAATTTTAATAAAATAATGAACATGTTCATATTTACCAATTGAATCAGGCCATAATTTGCCTATATTAAAATCTATTAAAGCAGCAGGATCTATACTCCAATTATTATAATCATTGGATGATAATTTTATATCTTTTGGAGTGTGAGGGATTTCTTTTGGAGTTATCATATATTCAACACCTCCATGTCTAAATAAATTTGTTGGAGGTAACAGACATACAATATCACCCTCATGAACAACTCTTATATAACCATTATTGATTATTCGATTTGATTTAATCTCTTCAATTACTTTATTTGTAGAAAATAATTCATCAACAAATTCCATCATTTGTTTATTACCAATTTTTGGACTTGCGTAAGTTATTACCAAAGGATCAAATTTCATTAATTGAAATTCTATACCACTTAATAAAGCAAGTGAAGCACCTAATGAATGTCCTACAACTACTAATTGATAATTTGGATATTCATCTTTAATGGACTTAACTGCAGATAAAATTCCTGCACAATTTTTTTTTAAAAAATTATAAAATCCTTTATGAACTTTACAACCAGGGCAATCAACTTTTAATATTACATCTTGAGAATTAATTAAAGGTTCATACTTTCTTGGGAAAGCATCTAAATTGGCAAACCAATCTCTTCTTGAACCAGTACCTCTAAAAACCAACAAAATTCTATTATTTTCATGATCAATGGCATAATATCCTGAACCTATATCACCTAAATCATTAAAATTAAAAATAGAAAGAATTTTAATACTTTGATAAGCTTTTAATTTGCATAACTTTGAAGGGCAATCTTTTTTTGAAGTTAAATATCCTGTTTTTAATCCCTTTTTAATACAATAAGCTAAAGATGCGATATTAGAAAACTCTAATAATGTCTTATAATCTGAAGTACATTTATCAATTTCATAAGTATAAATACATATGAACAATGATAATATTAAAATTATCATAAAATTCATTATGAATCAACTTAATATTGTTAAAAATAAAGATATCAAAGTTGTACAAAGAATTATCTTTATGAAATTTTTTCCTGATCTCTTTAGTTACAAACATATTTGTACCTCAATTACATCTCATTTCTTGATGAATTCTATTACACCTTATACTACAATAAAATAATCCACAATTGTTACATCTGGCATAATTGGATATGTCACTACAGATACAACATAATTTTATTCTTGGCCTGAATAATTTTGATTCTTTTCCTGAATTGTTATAAGAATCTAATTGATCAAGATATTGATAGTTTAATCTTAAAATTGAATTAATAGAAACCAAATTTCTTTCCTCTTCAAAATACAGGTTCAAATTACGACGTGCTGATAAAATCTTTTTTGTACTTGGTGTATTACCTTGTCTTGATTTACCTTTATTCTTACCATTAATATGAATACCATTATATTCAAAATTTTTAGGTAAATCGAAAGTTTGTACCATACTTTCTTTACTGAGATCTAAGATCCTTTTCGTTGCCAATCTTTCCAAAGTCAATTGTTGTGATGATTTTAAAGGTCCTGAACTATTTTGTTGATCATTTACTTGAATTTGTTTATTCATTAAATCATTTAAATTATAATTGACTTTTGCCTTTTTAGATTTTTGTGTGTTTTCTTGGGCTTCGCTATTATTCCATCTTGGATTTGGTCTTGCCGACAAGTTAATGGAAGATGAAAAGTATATAGTTGAGCTATTACTATTTGTCTTCTTCGGTATTTCTTCAACTAACATTGTTGTTTTAGATAAAGCAGAGAAAATGTGCGAAGGCGAAGAACTAATCCAGTGACAAAAGTGGAAACTTAACAAGTGAAGGAAGAAATATCAAAAAGAGACGAAAAGTTAAAAGACATTTAACTCTGTTGTAATTAACAAAAGTAAATTAATTCATTTTAGAAAATAAAAACCCCATAAATCCCACTTCTTTTCTTGGTATTAAAAATACTTCATATAATCATACATTATTATTTACAAGACTATTTAGTTTTAGTACCTCTGATTTCTTCAGAAGTGAAAGGTTGATCTTCTCTGGCTTTATCTAATACGGGTTTGATTTGTTGTTTAGCTAATGCAGCATTAACACAAGTAATGTAGTCATCCCATAATTCAGTACATTCATTATGTAATGATTCTCCTTTCAAAAACTTTTCTGTGTACCATTTATTAAAACAGTCATCATATTTTGTTTTAGAATCAGTACATTCAGGGGCAAAAGATACAGACATGATATTTCCCATTACAAATTTGATAGTGAAAGATCTTCTTGTAGTCTTTACTGTTGAGAAAATATTTCACTTCGCAGACAATTATTCTCTCATAATATAAGACGCGCATTAACTAATAATCATAACAAACTTATCATTGATGAAGAGATATTCAATAGCTCCTTCATCTGCAAGAAGGAAATCTACTGCTAATCATCTACAGGATTTGGATGATTATACTGATAGGCAATCTGCAACATTAGAATTAGAAAAATTAGAACAAGAAATAACTTTAGTATTACAAGAAATAGATAAAAATTTATCTAAATCAAACGCTGTTATAAATGATAAGATCTTCCCAATAATAAGAAAATTTGCTAATTCTTCTGATAATGTTTGGAATAATGTTAATTTTTGGAAATATTTCTTTGAACAAGCTGCAAATGCTGAGATTGCAAGTTATGAATCCCCTGCTGTTTCTAATGAATTAAATACTTTAACTAATACTCAACGTAATATATTATTACTGGATGATGAAATTGATAATAAAGAAGATGAGGAAAATTATGAAAATCATAATAAAATAGATAGTCAAAACATTGGAAAAGATATTTTTAATTCAAATAATGATCCTTCAATACAATCAACTATTAAATCTAATTTAGATAGATTCAAAAAACCACATTTAAGAGGTAATATAGAAGAACTGACCCCAACTTGGTCAATAGATAATCAAAATAAACAGAAAAATGACCAAATGATATCTTCAACCCCTCAATTTGGTAATAAGGCTTTAAATACTATAAAAGAGAAAATAAGTAATAAATATGATTCAACTGATAGTTTAAGTATTCATAGAAGTCCAATGAAATATAGATCACCTTTGAAGGATGATAATCAACCTGTTACTTATACACTAAGACAATCTTTAGATAATTATCAGAAAATATCGATTAGTCCTAATAAGTCAAGACGTCTGAAAACACCATTAAGAGGTAATGATGATGCAAGAAGAAGATCTTCAATGATTCAAGATTTAATATCTTCACCTACATTACCTGAACCACCTGTTTTATTGTCAGAAATAGGTAATCAAAGGGATGAATCAGAAAGAGAAGGTGACTTAGGTAGATTATCTCCAATAATACTATCACCTGAGAAACATCTTGTACCAGAAAATGATGATGAATTACAGCGATTCCCTAAAACACCACAATACGAAAGACCTGGTTCTACTAGTAGAGGAGGACTGAGAAGAACTTCAAATATAGTTAGAACACCAACGGAAATACGGGACTTGTATGAAGAGGATGAAAGTGATATAAAGCCTCCGGAACCTACTGACATTCATACAAGTAAGCCTTTTGAAAATCCAGTCTCAAATACAGCCCAAGTGACCAATCATAAATCTGGAAGAAATTTCGATGGTGGTGAAGATGATGATGATGATGATGATGTACCATTCCCGGACTTGGAAACAATAGAATTAAGACAAAGAGTAGATCAATTGAATAAAAGGAGAAAATTGGATAATCAAGAAAAAGAGACAGAAGATAATGTATTTTTAGATAATGATAAATCAGGAAATAATTCAATAATGTCAACAATATATCATTCAATAGTTCAACAACAACAACAACAGCAGGAACATACACTGAAACCAAGACAAAATTCAGAGAGTAATTCAAAAGAGAATACTGCTAATCAAAGTAATTCAAGGTCGATATCAAATCTTTTCGAAGACGTTATTGTTGATACCAATAATGAAAGAGATAGAAGAGAAGAAAATGATTCATCAAATGAATTAGGATCAATGCTTCATGAACGTTTTAAAAAATTTCTAAATAAATAGGTTATGTGCTTAAATAGATGTTGAAAGATAAGGAAAAAAAGCCGCGGGATATTTTTCGATCTCACTTTAATTATGATAATAGATGAATGAAGAAAGGGGCAGAAAAGTTAGAAATATAACAGCCTGTTCAAGGTGTAGAACTAGAAGAGTAAAATGTGATAAGGAATTTCCTAAATGTTCTAATTGTGTTAAAAGCGATGAAGAATGCTTATCAATAGATCCAGGTACTGGACAAATAATTAGTAGGTCATATGTCTATGATTTAGAAAAAAAACTAGAGGAAGTTATGAAAGAAAATGAAATATTGAAGAATGGAAGAAATTTTGATGTTAATAAGCAGTTTTCTTCAAATTCTAATAATAAAAATATTAATTTTAAAATTTTATTAATGAAAGATGATGAAATTAATAGATTAAAATCTCAAAAACAAGAAGAATTACCTGATATTGAATTTTGTATAACAAATATTGAATTATTTTTTAATGTATCAAACGTTCAATTACCAATATTGTTTAAAGAATATTATCTTGTTAATTATTTTAAACCTTTATTTAAAAATATAACTGAGAAAGATTGGAAAAGATTACTGATAAATGAATATATTGATTCAAATGATATAAGTTTTAGTGATATTTATGAAGAAAAATGTTTATTCTTCTTAAATATTATATTAGCTATACTGACATCATTAAAACAAAAGGAATATCCACTTGCAACTTCTTATCATTATCAACAGCAAGCATTAAAATATGTTGATTCAGTTTGGAATGAAATATCAGGGTATGATTTTATTAATAAATTAGAAATCTTACAAAGTTTATTATTATTAGCAGAATATTCAATAATGAGACCTTCAAATCCAGGAGCTTGGTATTTAATTGGAACAAGTATAAGATTATTATATGATTTAAGATTACATGAAGAAATTGATACAGATATTAGATTTATAAAAGAATTTAGATCAAGACTTTTTTGGAGTTGTTATTCCTTAGATAGGCAAATATCAACTAATTTTAAAAAACCATTTGGAATTAATGATAATCAAATTAATGTTAAAATGCCAGATTTATTAATTAATGAAAAATTTAACAATATTTTAATTAATGATAATTTTACAAAATTTAATTTATTAAAGCATTATTTTAAATTAAGAATTATTCAAAATGAAATTGGTAAATTTATAAATGAACAAAATTTTAATTTCAATAATGAAGATTCAATTCAATTATGGAAAACTGAAACAAATGAAGAATTAAATAATTGGTTAAAAGAAGTTGAAAATTTATTAAATCTTGATACATTTAATGGATTAATTTTTTCATTGAATTATTATCAAAGTATTTTACAACTTTATGGACTTTCAAAAATTACAATTGTAATTAAAGAATTAAAAGAATTTGAAAAATTATACGAATCAAGTAAAAATATTATTGATATTTACTTTAAATTACAAAATGAATTAAACTTATTAAATTATTCATGGATTTCAATTAATAATATGTACCTTAGTGGGATAACTTATTTATTTGTAATTTATAATTGTCAATCAATTAGATTAACAACAAATTTAAATGATGTTAATTTAATGTGTACAAAAATTGTAACATTCTTAGAGAATTTAAAATCAATTTGTCTTGAACAATGTAATAATTATATTAAAAATTTTAATCAATTGAAAATTACTGTAATTGATTTAATAACAATTGAAAATAATAAATTTCAATCAAATGATTTTAGTTTATTATTTGATAATAATGATTTTATTAATGAAATGGTGGGTAGTGTAAATTCACTTTAAATTTATTAAATTTATTAAATTAAAAAATTACTAATAAACTTTACCTTATTGGATATTTAAACAAATATTTTTAGTTAAGGACAAATTAGGAAACTTGCAATCACCAGATTTTTAAAGATGCTGCACCTTGCTTACTTTTACTGATATAATGCTTACATTTGCGCGCGATCTTATTGGTCAGAGCAATTACAATTTCTTTTTCTAGAGTAATATAGAATGATGATTATTTTTGAGATTTGCAACTATAAATAATAACGTGATTCCCTGATTTATTTGTATTTTATTATTATCAATAAATTAAATTAAATTAACTATTACTTTTTAAAATGGCTTGTTCTTTACCTGAATGTGTTTGTGCTAAAAAATCCACTTGTTCTTGTGGTGCTAGACCAGCTTTAGAATGTAACTGCTCAAAAGCTCAAGTTGAAAATGCTAAACCAGAATCTGGTTCTGCTTGTTCTTGTGGTAAAAGATCTAAAGATAGTTGTACTTGTGGTATGCATGGTGCTTGTGATGGTACCAGAGAAGGTGAAATTGACTTTACCACTAAATAAATTGATCATTAAATGATTTATGACTCTATTTAAATTGCATGGTTTTCACGATCTTAACTCCTTTAATTAATTATTTATATTAAAATGTATATTAAATTTTTAGAATTTGCTTATCATTTAGATATTTCTCTATCTCTTCGAGAATTTTAACTTTTAAAGTACTGCACTAAATTACCAAATGACAGCTTAAGTAAAAAAAAGAAGAAAACGCGAAGTGCATCATTTCTTCTTTAACTAACAATAATGAATTAGGATGAAATTGTCAGGATTACAAAAACAAGTGATCCATTTATACAGATCATGTATTAGAACAGTAAAGACTAAACCTATAGAAAATAGATTAAGATGGAAAGAATTTATCCGAGAAGAGTTCTCTAAATATAGATCTATCCCTAAAAAACAATTTGGAGCAATTGAACATTTACTTAGAGTTGGTAATAGGAGATTTGAAATGTATCTGAATACTCAAATTAAAGATATACATTAAATTTTTTGTATAAATTGTCTATCTTATACACTTGTAAATATACAACATTAATTAAAGATTTGATTATAATTTATGAATAAGAATTCAGTAACATCATTTCTATGACCCATATCTATCATTTCTCTTTCACCTGTTTGATCTCTTGCTAGAGTTGGTGCAAAAACAACAGATAAATTCTTATAATTCATTCTATTAACTGATGAATAAGAATTAATGAATTCCAAATGTTTACATAATAAATATAATACTTCTTTATTTGGATTAGGTAATTTATCAATAATATTTGTTTTAAATTCTGTTAATTTTTTACTTGAAGAATTAAATGAATTGATTTTAATAAAATCATTATAATTGTCATATGGAATTAAAGGGTCTGGAATTTTTCTAAGATATCTTTTCAATGCTGATGTAATTGCATTTATATCACAATCTAATACATCATTTAATTTATTCATTGATTTTTCATCTTTAATCTTTGGATTAACATTTGAAAATGCTTGTTCTATTGCTATAATTGCCAGGTTCCCTCCAGAAAGTCTATAAATCCCTTCCATATCATACCCTCTTTCTTCGACTTCTTTGATACATCTAGTTATAATCATGGGAACTTTAGTATTTTCAAATTTAGATCTTTTATCAATACTTGAATTAAATAATGGTACTTCTTCATTATTAGTTGAATCATTTGTTGATGAAATATTAGTACTACCACTATTATTACTCAAAAATGAATCTAATAAATTAGTCGATCTTGACTTGGTTAATAATGATCCGAATGCCTTTCTGCCACTTTCTTCTTCTTCTGGTGGTTTATTAGATTGATTAATACCTAAATTGGCATTATTATTATTATTATTGTTGTTGATATTATTATTGTTATTGTTATTATTAGTATTATTATTAGTAGTATTAGTATTGTTATTAGTGAGTATGCTATTATTGTTACTATTATTATTATTGGCTGATGAATTGCCATTATTATTGACTGATGAGTTACCGTTAACATTGGCTGCTGTATTGAAACCTATCTTGGCCCTACGCCAGAATTTCAATTTTGTAGCCTTTTGAGTTTCGATATTCTCCTCTGGTCCAACATCTGCAAAACTTGTAGAATTAATTAATGATGATGATGAATTGGTTGGATGATGACTTATCCTTGTACTATAGTTAGAATCTGGAATATCACTTGGAATTGGATTAATTGAAGGTGAAACTTTTATTGATTCGTATTCTTTCTTTTGTATTTTTAATTCATTCAATTCTTTTGTTAATTGTTCAAATTTCTTTAATTCTTCTTCATAATCTGTTCTTAAAGAAGTAACATCATCATGAAGTTTAACTTTTTCCGATTGTAGATTCTTAACTTCATTTGATAGAACTTGTTTCCTTGAATCTAATTGATTGATTTCGGTTTTAAGCCCTCTTAATTCTAATTCAGCATTTGCTAATTGTTGATGTTGTTGAGAATTGAAATCAATACCTCTTATTGAAAAGGTATCAGAGTTTGATCTATTATGATTATGTAATGGTAATGGTGGTGTTTTGTATGCTGCAGTGTTACCATAAAGACTACTTTGAATACTAGTGATAGATCCTTCACTAACATTTCTTGAATGACCTCTATCTTCCTTATTTTTGAAGAAATTCAATTTTCCTGATAATCCATTGGAACTACCACCACTAGTAGAACGTTTATGTTTCATAGTGATTCTTGGTGTTTTAATTATACTTGGTCTTCTTCCTTCACCTTGATTATCTTGATGATTTGATTCATTAAAATTTGATTCCTCTTCTAAATTAGTAACTGAAGGAGTTGGATGAATAATTAATTTTGAAGATTTTAATAATCCATTCAGATTATGTTTTTGTCTTTTTTGTAAATCATTATATTCATTATATTCAATACCTTCTAAACCTAATCCATTTAAGAAATCTTCATTATCTTTCTCTAAACTAAGAGATGACCTTACATTTGGACTATTATTTGCTGAAGGTACTGAAGGTAATGGTAATCTAGGAGGTGGAGAAGTCATTGATTGACTTAAAGTATTTGAGGTTTTCTTTTTTGGTGTAGTAAGATCAGAATCAGGATCAGGTAATGAGCTTGTAGTATCTATTTGATCACGATCTTTATCATCGTCATTGTCATTATTATTATATTCTACGACTCTAGCGTGACGATTAGCCTTTGCCATCGGACTTGGACAATTGGATCTTGATTTAGGATCTTGATCAACTTGTAAATTATGTCTTTCTTGTATACTATCAGGAGATCTTGGGGATGAAACTATATCCTCATTTCTTTGATTTGGTGATAAAATCATTAAACTTTTACCTTGAAATTTAGTATGAGCTACAGAAGTTGGAGATTCTAATTTAGGTTTATTAATTTGAGATAAATCAACTGCAGGTTGTAACCCATTTGGAGTTTGAGGAATCAAACGATTTGATTTTTCATCAGATGGGGGAGGAGTTCTAACATTTCTTTTATTTAATTCATCGTCACTATCATTGATTTCTTCAATTGAATAATCTCTTTCTAATCTTGAATTAGATTTGGTTGGAGATGTAATTCTTTGAGGTTTAGGTTGTGATAAAGGAGGAGTAGATTTTAATTGAGATTCTTTAGAACTTGATTTAACGTTAACTAAAGGAGATTTACCTAAAAGTGGAGTTTCAAAAGGAGTAGTTGGTAAATCTTTATCTTTTGATTGAGAAGATGAAGATCTTGTATTTTCTTGATAAAATTCATGAACACTTGAATTTTTAGACCCAGAATTTAATTTTGGAGTTGGAGATCTTGATCTATCATAAAGATCATATAAATCAGATTGTGATTTCATTGAAGAATTATTTGGATCCGAAATAAATGTTGGCTTACTAATAATATTTTCGTTAATTTGATCATT
The DNA here is from genome assembly GCA_030571995.1 of Yamadazyma insecticola. NCBI lineage: Eukaryota > Fungi > Ascomycota > Pichiomycetes > Serinales > Debaryomycetaceae > Yamadazyma > Yamadazyma insecticola. Next base: position 247,357 of record JAJLZB010000008.1, read on the forward strand.
TGAATTTGATTTATTATCATGAATATCTAATTCAATCTTTGAATCATTCGAATTTGATAAATTAGTTGAAACTGACAGTCTTGAAAGTTTTTCCTTTTCTTTCATTTTCTTTTTTAAATCATATTTCCTTTTTTTAGCCATTAATTTTTCATGACAACTCATACAAAATAAACCTTTTGAAGTTCTTGCATATCTTAAATCTTCAATTTTCTTTTTACAAGCTCTACATTTAAAACATGAAGAACAATAAGCTTGATCACCAGTTAAAATAGCTAAATCATCAATTTTTTTATTACATTGTTTACAATTATATGAACAATTTGAACAAATTAAATTCCCATTTCCTAATACTAAAAAATTAGAATTACAACCTAATGAGCTATTACATTTTGAACATTTAAAACAATTTATATGCCATCTATCATCACCTAATTCATACGCATGACCTTCAAATATTGGTTTATTACATTTTTTACAATCTTGTATATTCCCTTCACCTTCAATATCTTGTATTTCTTGTGTTATCGTTATATCTTGTGGCATTATAATCTAAACTTCAAAAAATTTTCAAAAAAGGAACGAAATAACGAAGAAAATTATACTTTTTTGTATTTGTTTTAAAAAAAAAAGGGTAATGTAACGTGTCGTATGTCAATTAATTTATTCTTTTACTTCTAAATGATTCTTTTAAACTTTTATTCTTACGATTACTTCTATAGTTGAGTTCTTAGAAAATGAAGACCTTTTCCTTATAACTAATTTTTCCCTTATGATTCAAAATTGTATGGAAATTGGACTGGATCAGCGCTATATGAATAATTTGGTGAAACAAAATAAGTTTGAGAGACGTAAAATGTTACACAAAGTCTAGAACCAATTTTTTTTTTTTTTTTATTTACTTGTTTTTTATTTGAAATATTTTCACTTGATGCGTCTTTCTCAAATAGTTTAACCGTTAAGTTATCAATTAACAATTAAATGCAAGAAGTAAACAAAAGAAAGAAGATCTTTGTAAAGTTGTAAGATGCCGTATATTTATTTATGAATAATTAATGCTTGGTAAATGAATAGATGCTTAAGTAAACAAATTAGCCAACATTGTTTAAATCGGTAATGACCGGTTCAAAAAAAGCATAATCTAAATGCGTGAATTAGTGACCAGTAGTTTCGTTGACATGTTATTTTAAAAACCGCTGTACGTTGACTATAAATTAATTGGTTACATGATAGGTCTTGCTTTTGTTGATATTTTCAGTTGGGTACTATGTAAATACCCTTAAAACTTGATAAATTCGAATAAGTTTAAAGTTTTTACTCTAACAAAATATATGGGGAATAGTTTTGTTACCCAAATTTTAATAAACTCTTTTACTAAATTTAATCTTAATACTTTATCTTTGGTTTATTGACTTTTCATCCTACTTGTCTTTATTTTCTCCATCATTTTTTCTTGAATTTAATGTGTTTCCAAAATCTGCAACTAATCATAATTATAATTGCAACAGAAATAATGGAAAAAACAAGACCCAAGTCCGATAACCAAGCATGGAGCGTCGAAATAATTTCCTTTTCTGGAAATGTGCAGATTCTGAAACGTTTGATAGAAATATGTTTCAGAATCTGTTACAGGGGAAGTAATAAACTTGGAAGGTTTAACAGAGTTAAAAGAGTTTATAAACGTCTTTATGGGGTTTCTCGTCTGTAACCAACTCAACTTTGAAGTTCATATTCGATAAAGCACTTGCACTTTATAATTGACTTTTTGGAAATATCGCATTTGTCAAAATCCTTTCAAGAGATAGGAGATCTAGAAGTGAACTTTAAGAGATCTTTGAGAGACCTTTAAAAGAGCTTTGAGTATGTCTCTTTGAGTCTTTACAATCATTTGTCCATTTATTGTGTTTTTTTTTTTTCTTTTATTGTCTTAATTTTTCTTTTTGAATTACAATTCTCTTCTACTTAACTTCTACGTCTATTTTTCTTAGAAAATTTTACTTTTCGCAACAATTATAACACCCTATTTCCTAATTGGTATCGAAACATTCATTTTGTGTTTCTTTTTATGTTTTAAACAAAAATCATCAATGTAATAAATCTTGCATATTTTGAACCCTCATTCTCTTATATTACAAATCTATCAACATATTTACCCCTTAAAGTTACCTTCTTTATTGTTAAACTTGACACAAAATCTTTTTAAACTTTACGGGACTTAAACGTGCTGCAAACTATGTAATCTTTTGTTTTTTTGCAATCTGAAGCGAGTGAAAAATTAATTATTTGCTATTATCATCATCATCTAAATTAACCAGTGAAAATTTTCTTGCATTAATTTTCTTATCAAATAACAAATCCAATTCTTCATAAGTTCTATCTTTAGTTTCTGGTAATCTAAAAAAAGCCCATAAAAATACACAAAAAGCGGTACCACACCATACATAACCAGTTTTACCCTTCAAATCACCATTTCCTGGGTTAATAAGATATGGATTAATTACAGAACAGATTATGGTGGTAATAAATAACTGTTTCTAGCCAATGCAATGGTTTGAGCTCTTAATCTAGTGGCAGATATCTCTGAAACTATAGTGAAAGTTATTGGACCAATTGTTGAAGCATACGTTGCAACCCAACCCATTGTTATAGCTGATTGTGCCCATAAAAGTGATTCTTTTTGTTGAATTGAAGCCAAAATCCCTATCAAAAGTAATAAAAATGTCAAAGTAGCCATCCCAAAAACATATATCTTTCTTCTACCTATACGCGTAAGTAAAAACCATGATGCAATACAACCAGTAAATGATATCGCTGTTACTCCCAAGTTTAAAATTATACACATTTTCTGGCGATAAACCTGCTTGACTGAAAAAATATGATGGGGAATATGCAAACATAATCCCTGCAAGTACTTGACCAGCGAATGCAACGCATGCAATTTCTGTTCTTCTTAAATTAGTTCCTTGGAAACATTGTAAATAACCTTTCCAACCTTTTTCATCATCAGCCCTTGAATTATGTTGTTCAACTTCTAAAGAATTTGTATGTATCATTAATGCAACTTGCTGAGGTATTTTATCATGAACTCGTTTATTTGATAATCTTTTTAATGCCAATTTAGCTTTATCAGGTTTATTACACCTAACTAACCACCAAGGGGAATCAGGGGCCAACCATGTTAATATGAATAAAGGAACAGGCCAAGCCCATTGAATTGCAAAAGGAATCCTATAACTCCATTGAGTTGTGTTTGAAACCAAAGATTGTAAAACTCCAGCAGCAATAAATTGTCCAATTGCCCAACACATATTAACATAAGCAGTTAAATAACCTCTTAAAGCTAAAGGACAAACTTCAGAAGAGTAAGTCGGACCCATAGTAGCGAATACCCCCCAAGGTATCCCACACATTACTTGACCTACTAGAAGAATTTCTACATTGGGTGCAAAAAAAGTTATAAAGATAAATGCTGACATAATAACAAGGGAAACCATTATAACCATTCTATGACCGAATTTTTCAGTTAAATAACCGTTTGCTAACACCCCCAAAAATAACCCCACAGAAGCTGCGGATCCTAAAGCCAGTTGCCAAGGTCCTGATAATTCAAAAGATCCATCTGGCATTTCTTCACCATATTTCTTTTGGAATGATGGGTAAGCATAGAATGAACTTATTAAAATATTATCATAGCCTTCCATCACAATAGTTAACGACATAACTACCGCCCACCAAATGGCTCTCTTGTGGTACTTCAAAGCATCCCCTAGACTTAATTCATGTTCAAAATTGGTTGCAAGCTTAGCACCTTCCAGTAGTTTATTCGCATCCAAACTTTTGTTAGTAGAGATTTGTTCCAAATGAACAATTTCGATCTTCTTTTCTTGATCCATGATAGGGGGTTCAAATAAAGTTTTATAGTTACATATATATATATATATATATTGCACATACAATATGCAAAGTAGAGGGGTCATGTTTAGGTATTTACTCAAACAATAAAAAGTAGTGGAGAACCTTCTTGATAATGCGTAGGTAGAGAAAACAAGAAATGTTTATCATTAAACTTCGTTAAATTACTCGGGAAACCATTTATAAGGTATAATTGAGGGCATATTGAAAATATATTAAGTAATTACTTGTAATTCTATAACTCTATGTACATAATTTACAATTCTTCAGCTGTTAAATCAGCTTTGATTTTGAAAGGTCTACCTCTCCAATCTATTTCTTCTCCATACATAGCTATTAGCCATATTGGTAATGCAAAACATTCTCTTAAAAGCCAAATAAATGACCAATTAGCAAATTCATCTAAATTCAAATTATAATCTAACCAATCAGGTCTTAAGGAATCAGAAGTGATATTATTCATTAAAATATTATATTGAATAAAATCAGTTATAAACCATATTAATAAATGACAAAAAAAATATTTGAAATTGAAAACTTGATTAAAATAGAAATGACTTATTGATAATGTACCAAAAATACCACAGACAATAGATTCTGTTGTTGGTTCAACTAAAGTAGCAGCTAAAACCATATATTTTCTAACTCTTAACCATCTAATTCTTCTTTCAAAATATTCTTTAACTCCAACAGTGGAATTTTCTAATTTATTAATTGGTTGAATAACAACATCTGAAGTTAAAGTTGTCCTCGAGAATAAAAATTCCCATAATGCAATTGCAATCATATTATCTTCACCAATATATTTACTAAAAAATTTTAAAGAATTACCAGGTCCTAATTCACTAATTTCAACAGCACTTCTTTTAATATTGTATTCTGAAAAAAATGAATTATTACTATAAGGTAATAATTGAACAGCTTTATCTAAATCAGATTTTCTGAAAATATTAGATTTTCCATTAACACAAGGTGCAATAGATAATTTATTTAAACTAACATAAAATTTCAGATGAGATGAAAATAAAAACATTTCATCTAATTTAGCACCGAGTTTTTTTAATAATGAAGGTGATGAATTAATTGATACAGCTAATGGTACATGATGAACTAATTTAACTTTTCTATTTGAAGAATTTGATTTACCACAATTAATTAAATTTTCTTGTAATGATTTAATTGAATTAATTAAAATATTTGAAGATGCCCATACATTAGCATCCATTATCCAAATTATATCATATTTTGCTTTTAAAAATCCTTTAGCTAAATTATTAACTTTTGGATTTGGTCCATAATAATCAATATTTTTACCATTTTCAAATGTTGATATTAAAATTTTAGCATCAATTTGTGGATATTTTTCAATTAATGAATTAATAATCGGAATTGATGGATCATATGGATCTTGTACACAAAAAATGATTTCTATTTTATCAGTTGGATATTTTTGTAAAAATGAACTTTCTAAACATGAATTTAACTCCGAATCAATACCTTTGACAGGTCTTAAGATTGTAACAGGTTCTGGATCAATATTATTTAATCCAAATATTCTTTTTTTCCTATAATGAAATAAGATTTCAAAGAACCCCATATATGCAGCTAGGACCATCACCACATATAGTATTAACAATATTACATTCAATAGTTCCAATAGCACCATATTATGTGTTTTGTACAAGAAGCGTCAAGAGAGAAAAAATCTTTTTTAATGTTTTTCAAGTCTCACTATGACGTAGCTGAGTAATTCAATAAAAGTTAAAGCTCTTTTGATACATTAAGAAAAAGTTACGAGACAGTACGAAAAAGCCAAAAAAATAACAATAAAAGACAAAAATTAACCTTACCTAACAACGGTCAATGACTAAAAGAGTTTAAAAAAAAAGAACAAATACTTTAATTATAAAGGATAACCTCGGAAACTACTAAAACGTCCCATTTTTCTCAAGTGTCTCAACGTGAAAAGTACGAACTTATTTACCCGGCGGATTTTCTATATAAATTCTCAGAGGATTCTGCAAAGGTTAGGTCTGAGGAGTAAATAAATATCTTAATAGTCTTGGAATATTTAGTAAAAATGATGATTTAATCATTCAATAATGATCTCCTAATAATATAGATCATTTTAATATCAACTTTTGGACAAGACTACTCCTATATAACCATTAAAATACTTTAATAGTTTTATATTTGATAATCCTCGGATGTCAGGAAATTTCATCCCCCACAAAAAGCAAAACTAATCTCAAATTTTGTGGGCTAGAAAATTATATAAATAAACTGAAAAATAACGCCCGTTTTCTCTCCCTCCTTTTTATTTCTACCAATTACTTCACTTTTTCAATTTCCAAATTTTTTTTTTTTACAACACTTGTTAAGTGGAAGATATTATGTTAAAGAATTTGAAGGTACCAACAAGAAATACAATGACAATTTTGAAGAAACAATTCCATCAAAGTAATTTGAAAGGTGACTTATTTAGATATCAAAAAGAATTACCAAAATTACCAGTTCCTTCATTAGAAGAAACAACAAGTAAATATTTACAATCAATCAAGCCATTTTTATCAAAGGAACAATTTGCTAAATCTTCTGAAATTGTTAATGATTTTAAATCTAATAAAGGTCAAGAATTACAAGAAAGATTAAATGATTTTGCTAAGGATAAAGATAACTGGTTAGCTGAATATTGGGATGATTATGCTTATTTATCTTATAGAGATCCAGTTGTACCATTTGTTTCCTATTTCTTTTCTCATAAAGATCTTAATAATGAAATTGGTAAATCTCAATTATTAAAATCTACTTTAATTACTTACCATACTTTAAAATTTATGGAATCTGTTCAAAATGAAACTTTAGAACCTGAAATCATTAAAGGTAATCCTTATTGTATGAATGCTTTCCATTATATGTTTAACAATTCAAGAGTTCCAGCTCCAGGTTCTGATATTACTGCTAAATTTGAAGGTTCTGAAAATCAATATTTTATTGTTATGATTAATAATCATTTTTATAAAGTTAATCATCATGTTAATGGTCAATTATTAACAAAATCTCAAATTTATAATCAATTACAATATATTATTAATGAAAATGCTAGTGATTCAAAAGGTGTTCCAATTGGTGCTTTAACCTCATTAAATAGAGATGAATTTTTATCTACTTATGATAATATGATTAAATCCCCAATCAACAAAGCTAGTTATGATACTATCCATGCTTCATCATTTATAATTTGTTTAGATTCAAATACCCCAATTACAATTGAAGAAAAATCCAAAAATTGTTGGCATGGAGATGGTCAAAATAGATATTTTGATAAACCTTTAGAATTTTTCATTAGTGCTAATGGTAATTCTGGATTTTTAGGTGAACATTCAAGAATGGATGCTACACCAACTATTCAAATGAATAATTATATTTTATCTGAAATATTTAAACAAGATCCAAAAGAATTTATTAAAGAATTAACTTATGAACCATTAAATAATTTACCTGAGCAATTAAAATGGGATATTAGTCCAAAAGCAAGAGCTGATATTTATCAAGCAGTTGAAAAATTTGATAAAACAATTGCAGCTCATGATGAAGAAATTTTCCAATATTATGGATATGGTAAAAATTTAATTAAACAATTTAAAGTATCACCAGATGCTTATGTTCAAATGTTAATTCAATTAGCTTATTATAAATATACTGGAAAAATTAGACCAGTTTATGAATCAGCAGCTACTAGAAAATATTTAAAAGGTAGAACTGAAACTGGTAGAAGTGTTTCAAATGAATCAAAAGCATTTGTTGAAACATGGTCAGATTTTAATGCTAGTAATGAAGAAAAAATTGCAACATTTAATGCAGCATGTAAACAACATGTTAATTATTTATTAGATGCAGCAGATGGTAAAGGTGTTGATAGACATTTATTTGGATTAAAACAAATGCTTAAACCAGGTGAAGAAGTACCAGAAATTTTCCAAGATCCAATCTTTTCATATTCTCAAACTTGGTATATTTCATCATCACAAATCCCATCAGAATTTCTTCAAAGTTGGGGTTGGTCACAAGTTATTGATGAAGGATTTGGATTAGCTTATTTGGTTAATAAAGATTGGCTTCATGTTCATATTTCAAGTAAGAGAGGTAATGGATTAAATTCTGCACACCTTAAATGGTATTTAACTGAGGCAGCAAATGAGATGAAACAAATTTTATCAACTCAATTAAATAAGGCCAAATTATAGATTTTTAAAATTTGAAATCAAAAAAGTAAATAAAAATAATTAAAGAATTTATTTAGTATTTTAGCGAGAACCTTAAAAATAGCAGTTGTACATGTTTATATAAATTTTATGTCAATTAACATCAAATACAACTTGAAGCGAGAAGTTGAACGGCAAATGAAGTTTAAGAAAGTAAGTTGGGTTATGATTAATAAACATTTCTCTTGTTTTTAAAATGAACTTTACTCTATTTGAATACGTTGAGTTTAAACAAATATAGAATTTAAACCAGCTAATCAAGATTTTGCTAATTTTTTAAGTAATATTAAAATCGCTCACATTGCTGGATTATAACGAATCAAGTTATAATAAAATTGTTTAAGAAGCTGCAAAAAAAAAAAACCACATAAATTAAAAAAAAAATACAAAGAATTACACCGAACAAAAAAGTTTCACTTCATAATTATGTAGCGAGAGGTTATGTATTTCATTAAGGTAAGCGAAGAAGTAAATAAGACTAAAAAGGTCAGGAATTTACCCAAAAAGGAGGTTTTACCTAAAAAGACAAAAAGAGAAAAGGGAAAAAGAGAAAAGGGAAAAAGAGAAAAGGGAAAAATAGAAAGAGGAAAGGAAAAAAAGGGCAAAAAAAAAAAGCTTTAAAGATAAGCTTTAAATAAAAAAGGAAAAGGTTAGAAGTAATTTTTTTTTTTTCGAGACAATCGATGGAAAATAGATTCGAGACTTTTATTGAATAAATAAAAATCTCAACAATTAAATATTAATTGATGTTATTGTAATGAAATATTGATCCAAAAAGATTAAATTAGGAATAATTTTTAACTAAAAATATAGGTAAAGGACACGCCATGATTCGAAGGGAAACTAAACCGCAAAGAACATTCCTATTTTAAGTAATAAATTACTGAAAAAATATATACTAGAAGGTTGCGCTTATTTGGGATTGGCCTGGTTAATCTTGACATACAGATTAAACCAGTAAGTATTTTTTTAAAACTATTGTAGTCTACATGTGATTTACAATTTAATAAAACTTTAAAGCTTTTTCAAGCAATCTTATTTAATGTAAGAAGGAAGAGGCTGCTTACATTAATTTAATTTAATTGAGTTAAATATTACATAAAAAAAAGTCAAAAAAAAAAAAAAAGTCAAACAATTTACTCTTTTAGGTAAAGTACAGTAAAAAACTTTCTATTGTTTGAAATTAGTTTTTTCATTCGTCTAACTTTTTCGTCAATTTTTTTGTTTGTTAGACGACGGAACGTACCTCACCTTTTTATTGATCTATAAAAAGAAAAGATAAACATCAATTTTGCTTAGTTAAGGGAGCTTAATTTATCTCCATCTGCATCAATAATATTAAACAGTTTGCCTTTTTCGAATATTTCATATATATATATATATATACGCACAGATATATATATGTTAAAGCTTATTATTGTGTTTTAATATAGTCCTGCAATTTGTTTTTAATTAATTGACTACTCCACACTTAGATTCCATTCTTAACTCCCTCATCCGTATTCTTAACAATATCGCCACATCACAGTAATTTGATACCAATCAATAGATTAATTTTAACATAATCAATTTTTAAACTTTTATACATTTTAGCATAGCGTCTTACAAAAATTTATATTGCTGAGACAATTGAACTAAATATTTTTAAAAAAAAAATAAATATTAAGTTAAAAAAAGAAAAAGTCATTCACTCCCACATTAGAAAAATTAATACCCCCTTTAGCATTTGATTCATTCCAATTACTTATCAATTAAATTATAAGTACCTGAAATTTTTCTTTTCCCCCATTGCCCCCTATCATAACTTGACTATTTCAATAAATTGCATCCTTATATGATTTTGGTGATCTTATGATATGTCAAATAAAAATTATAGATCCCATAAACGACAGAAATCGTCCTTACTGAACGTTGGGTATTATTTTGACAGTCCACAACAACAACATCCGCAACAACAACATCTGCAACACCAAAATCAAAATCAACAACCTTCGACTCATCAATCTCCCATAAGGTCAAATCTCCAAGCCTCGCCGATTCGAGGAAATTTTGTTTCTTCATCTAATCAACATGGAACTCCAATTCATAGGAATGTACCAAACTCTCCAATAATACAAACTCCAAATCAAAGCCATACAGCATCATCAATTCAAAATACTCCTTTACAATCGGCATTTGTTTATCAAAATCAAACTCCAATGCAAAATCCTTCTTTAAATAATCCTATTAAAGATCTTAGTTCAATTAATGTTCCTCAATTATCACCTACCCAAACAAATAATCCAAACCCTGCAACTCATAGTCAATCAACTCAATCTCCTTCCCATTCACATCCATCTCCTCCAATGGAATCAAATATTTATGATGATCCTTATTTGAATTATAATTTCCCTCAATCTGAAACTCAAAGAAGTAATTCAACTTTATTTAATTATCCAGTTTCTCATTCTTCAATGTATAATTCAATTGAATCAAATCCTTTTGGTTCAACTTCAATGAATCAACTTCCAAATATTCCATTACATACTTCAAGTTCAATGAGTTCAATACCCACAGCTTCATCTACTAATCATTCAAGAAATATTTCAAATATTAATCCTAATCCTCAATTATCTGGAATGCCTCCTAATCCTTCAATACCTGTTCAAAATTTTAATCTTTTCAATAAGGGTAAAGCACAACAATTACAACAACAGCAACAACAACAACAGCATAAATCTAATTTATCAATATCTTCCCATTTTAATTTATTTAATTTAAATGAAGAAGATTCTAAGAAATTAATTCCGAATAATATTTCAATCAATGATATATTAACTAATTTAAATGATGTTGATGGATCAACTGTTAATAATTATCTTTTGAATTTATTATATAAATTGAATTTCCCAATCCCTTTAGATGATTTTTTCAATCTTTTATATAATAGTAATGGGAATGTTTCATTTAATTTATCTGATAAAATTGATAAAACAAATATTGATAATTCATCACAAAATTCTTTAAATATATTAAATCAAATTTTAGAAATTTTTAAAAGACCTGATTCAATTATTGATTTCTTCCCTCAAATGGTTAATAAAGAAAATAAATTAGCAAATATCAATTATCATGAATTATTAAGAACATTTTTAGCTATTAAAATTTTATTTGATATGTTAATTGAATTACCAAAAGAATCAAATAAAGATTTAACTAAATATAATATTCCAAGGTTATCATTATATAAAACATATTTTATAATTTGTCAAAAATTATTATTAAAATATCCATCATCATTAACTTCTTCAAATGAACATCATAAATTAATTTTAGGACAATCCAAATTAGGTAAATTAATTAAATTAGTTTATCCGAATTTATTAATTAAAAGATTAGGGAGTAGAGGAGAATCAAAATATAATTATTTAGGAGTTATTTGGAATCAAAATATTATTGATGAAGATATTAAACTTTTATGTGATAAACATGAATTAATTGATTTAAATGAATTTTTTGAGCAACAAGCTAAATCTAAATTTGAATATTATCAAGCAGCAGCAACAGCTGCAAATATTTCTGGATCTTCAAATATTCAACAATCAATTGGAGGTCAAAGAAATTCTATACCAATTCCAGGTACTGCATCTTCATCAATTTCAACAGCATCAAGCTCTAATAAAAGAAAAATTTCAATAGCTAAATCACCAATTGAAATTGAAACAACTAATGAATTTTTTCAACCTCAACTTTCTTTCATATCAACTGGATTAAAATATCCAATTGAATATAATACAATACAATTTAATTGGTTTAATAATATGAAATTTAATTTATTACAAGATGAAAATTTTAATGATGTTTCAATGGAAATTTTTATAAAAGATGTTTTCATTAATACTTCTAGTTCCGTTACTGATTTATCTGAATTATTTAATGATAGACTAATTAGTTCAATTGATTTGAATGACACCAAGCTGGACTTGAAGTTATACATGTTGATTTTAATAGAATTAATGCCATTTTTTTTAATGATTCAATTACCTGAAAATTTAAAATATTTTAAAATAAATTTATTAAATTTTTATGAAAATTTTGAAAATGATAATTTAAATCAAAATAATTTAAAAAGTTTTAAAATTTTAATTAAAAAATGTTTAAATTTAAATAATTTATTAATTTCAATTATTAAAAATACTTTAAATAAATCAATGGATTTAATTAATGATATTGAAAAATTATTTAATAATAATTTAGAATTTTTATCAAATAATTTAATTAATTCATTAATTAGTTATAATTTTGATCCAACAAATAATTCATTAAATTTATCATTTGTTAATCAAGAAATAATTGAAATTAAAAAATTTTATTTGGAAGATTTTATAAATTATTTAAAAAATTTAAAATCAGTTGAAGGTACTCAAAATGAATCATCAAAAGATTTACTGGAACCTATTAATGAAGATGAAATTAACTTTACTCAAGATGAATATTTCAATTTAATAGGATTAATTCAATTATTAGATGAACATTTATTAACAGAAAATTTTAAAAATCATTATCCAATATTAATATTTAATAATTTCATATCATTAGTTGCCAATGATTTAGTTAAACTTGTTTATTTTAAACAACCAACTCATACTTTACAACATGATCGTTTTAATCATTGGTTTATTATAAACTCATTTATTCAAGAATATTTAAACTTAATGGGTGAACTTGTCGGTTTAAATAATACTATTTATGGCTAACACTGTAATTTATGTAATATAAGATAGACATTTTATATATTCATCACTACATCGTCATTATTGAAAATAAAGCAAAATAAAAAAAAAAGTTATGGTCCCATCATGAATCTACTAATTTAATAAAGTTAATCATATATATACATATATATAAATAAAGTTTTTTTCTAGAAAAAGAGTAAATTTCACACTATAATCTTAACCTTTATATATTGTTCGAAAGCTGCTTTGAAATTTTGCAATCAACATGAAAGTGCGCACGAAAAGCTAATTAATGAAGAAGGAAAAAAAAAACTCTTCTCAATTAAAATAAGGTTGATAATGCATGGAAATCAAAATTCTATAAAGTTAATAACGGGGAATAGTCACCCAGGGTTAGCTAGAAGTATAGCTGAAATATTGGGATTGGATTTAGCAAGAATCGGAGCTTTTCAATATACTAATAAGGAAACTGCAGTAGCAGTAGGTGAATCAGTTAGAGATGAAGATGTATATATAATTCAAACAGGGTGTGGAGAAAAGGAAATAAATGATTATTTAATGGAATTATTAATGATTATTAATGCTTGTAGAATTGCAAGTGCAAGAAGAATAACTGCAGTAATTCCAAATTTCCCCTATGCAAGACAAGACAAAAAAGACAAATCAAGAGCTCCAATAACAGCAAAATTAGTAGCTAATTTATTATCAACTGCAGGTTGTAATCATGTTATAACAATGGATTTACATGCATCGCAAATTCAAGGTTTTTTCAGAGTACCTGTAGATAATTTATATTCAGAACCAAATGTTTTAAGATATATTAATGAGAATTTTGATCTATCAAAAGTCATATTAGTATCACCAGATGCTGGTGGAGCTAAAAGAGTTGCAGGAATTGCTGATAAATTAGATGTAAATTTTGCATTAATACATAAAGAAAGAGCAAGAGCTAATGAAGTATCAAAAATGGTCTTGGTTGGTGATGTTGCTAATAAAGTTTGTCTATTAATTGATGATATGGCAGATACTTGTGGTACTTTATGTAAGGCAGCAGATATTTTATTAGAAAATAAAGCTGAAAAAGTTGTTGCTATGATAACTCATGGAATATTCTCTGGTAATGCAATTGAAAAAATCAATAAATCTAAATTGGATAGAGTAATATGTACAAATTCTTTACCTTTGGATGATAAAATAAGTAAAAGTAACAAAATTACCATGATTGATATAAGTCCTACATTAGCTGAAGCTATTAGAAGAAAACATAATGGTGAAAGTGTTTCGTATTTGTTTAATAACGCACCTGCTTAAATATTAAATAAACTTAATTGTGTTGTATATGTATATTTCTTTAATTTATAAAACCTCAGGTTTTGCTTCTACAATATACCAAGTAATTCCCACACTTAATTGATAAGGATTTTCTTTAGTATCATTAACATTAGATTCATCTACCTTCTTTTCTGTGATTGAAAGTATTTTACCTACAATCCATTCTTTTTCTTTTAAGTTGGTTATATTCTTCAAATCCAAGAAATAATGAGGTGCTCCAATGTTAAAGGCAGCCCATGGTTGATAATCTAATTTGAAATCATTGGAATTGTCGACTCTTGTAGGTAAAAATAATGCCAAATCTTCTAATTGGAAACTATTCATAGATATTTTATTCTTTAATCTATTTTGAGTCTTATGAAGTTCTTGAATCTTGAATTTATTTTCTTTAGTTAACTTCTTAGCAAATCCTTCTACATCTTTGAATCTTTTGGAAATACCATTCAAGAAAAAATTGTTTTCATGTAATGAAGCTTTCATATATTCATTGAATTTACCATCATCTTTAAAATATTGATTAAATGTATCAATCAACTCGTGTGATTTGACTATAGCTCGATCATCTTCATGTTCAATATCAGTGTCATTCCCATTGATTTCTCTATGCTTTTGATTACTTGAATCATTATCATCCATGTTGGTTGAAATTGACTTGATGTCAAAATTCTCATCATAATCATTATTCAATTCATTAATCCAATTCATCTTTTCACTTATTTCTTCAATGACTTTTGTACTTGGATTCCGTTCTTCTGCAATTATAGAAGTATCACCTTCTTCTTTCTTGGACCTCAAACCTTTTACCCTAGTGATCTTGAATCCTGTGGTTACATCTTCAGTTTCTTTTACTAATAACAATCCCATTGATTCTAATACCAAACAGAACTCCAAAAAGTATTTATAGTTTATATTTATTAATTGTTTGATATCTTCAACGTAACGGATAATAATATTATTTAAATCTTCAATCAATAGGTTGTGTTTACTGTTGGTTTCTGTTAATTCCATTAAATTTTCATAATCTTCAGTTATCTCTTCGATTTTTAATTTGAGTGACTTGATTTCATCTTCATAATTATCGGATTCTTTAATATATTGTGTATCCTTGGAAGTCATATTCGAAATGAGATCACTCTTGATGTTATTTAAATCACTGACTTGATTATTTAATTTTTCAATTGTAGAATTAAGTTTGTCGATCTCATTGTTTTTAGAAGAAATGTCACTAGAAACCTGTTCAATCTTTTCATCCTTATATTTGATGTCAGATGATAAAGTCTCAATATGACTATCTTTTTCTTTGATAAGTTCCAGAATCTTAGTATTATCATTTTTGAAATTTTCTATCTCAATTAACAATTGTTTTATATAAGCTTCATTATTCAATTGCTTTTGTTTCAATTTTGAGTTTTCTTCTAGTAATTCCTTATTCTCTTTCTTTAATCTAAGATTGTCCAAATGTTTGTCTATTGTGATGGAAGCATCCAAAGGATTGACACCGTTACCACCAATAGTAGGACTTGTTATACCCAGTGAAATAGAAGACCTTTTAGGAAGTAGTTGAGTTGGGTTTGATTTTGCTTGCGTTGTAGCAGAAGGACTTGGGGATGAAGTTCGGGCTTTATCAAGTCTTGGAGGTGTGATTGTACCAGCAGAAATTAAATTATTCTCGTAATTTCTTGTTACAGGCCAGTTATTCAAATTTTTAAACTGTTGCTGATGTAATAAGTTCTCTAGCTTTCTGATTCTGGATTTTAAACCTTTTATCAAGTTGGTATCAAAATCGTCATCATTAACCTCAATAGCTTTTAATTTAGAGCTATTCATATCATCAGTGGGTGAAGTGAAACTTGATATATTCGAAACAAGTTTGGTCACTTTTTTTAAATTATTGGTTGATTTCACCAAATCTTTGAAGTTTTTATTCAATAATGATGAAAATTTGTCTGTATAATCATATTTGAACGTTTCAATTAATTCGATATATGATAATAAATCATCACGTTCAATATTTATATTATCAATGATTTTAAAAATCAATTGGGTCTCATGACTATTAATAAGGGTTACGTCAAGGTTAGGTAATAAAGGTTTAAAGTACTTGATATTATCATTATTGACCATAGATAAAAAGTTACCGAATTTTTTTAACCATAATTTCTGGAAAGCCTTTTCATGATTAATGATAGCTATCAAATGATCAGTTAAACTATTGATAATACCTTTCGAGTAGAAATCATACCATTCGAACTGCCTTCTTTTCTCTATCAATAATAATCCGAATAGTAAAGGTATATCAATAGTTAATGATAAGTAATCTTCACAAGCTTTAATCTTGTTGATAGTACTAAACGATAAAATATCTTGGATATCGCTAGGAGATGATAAAACCTTCAAATCTTGCTTGACAGAAACCACTCTCATTTGTAGACGAGAAATGCTATTAAATATTTTAAAATTATTATTGATTAAATTTAATCTAAAATTTTCAGTTAAAATCAAATTATCATTGAATTTTTCACTTAATAATATCAATTTGTTATGATTTGATTGATTTTGAGAATAAATCTGGTTAATATTTTGGGTTTCATTAGAATTTAATGAATTGATATCGTTGTTGATTGATGTCATTAATGTAGTAATATTGTCAACTAAAGCAATATTATTTTTGTTTTTAAATTTATCTATTGATTCATTTCTTTTCATTTCTATTTGTTTATCAATTGAATATTTTCCTTCATTGATGCTATTCATTTCACTAATCATCGAATCAAATTTATTTAAAATTGGAGGTAAATTGTCATTAACATATTGAGAATCATTAACCAATTTATCATAATCCAAATAATCTATTAAATTAATTGAATTTGGATGATTTTTAAGATGTATTTTAGGAAATTTCTTTAGATTGGAATAATATTTAAACCAATTTTTATGTAGTGTTTTAAAATTAAGCAATTTGATATAATTGTAATAGCTATTGAAATCTTTTTCGATTTCATTAATAAAGTTATTTATAAATTGGAATATGATATTCAAACTCTTAAAGATTATATTGATCTGCTTTAAATAATTTTGAATCAATTCATTTATTTTAATGCAATTATTATGAATATTTTTTGACCAAGTATTGAAACTTTTTAAATTTAAACTCATTTGTTTTATATTTGAAGTTGGGCGTAAACATTCATCATTCATCAACTGATTATAGTCATTGATTAATCTATTGAAATTCCCCTTATTTTGATTAATATAACTATCTAATAATGGTTGATTTTCATTGAAAAGCCTTTTATCATATACAAAGACTTCATTTATTTCATTAATTATATTAAAATTTAATCTTATACCAAAAGAAGTTAGCAAAAAGATATTTTCATATTCATTAATCAAAAAATTTGTGAAAGATTCAAGTATAAACTGTTTGAATTCATTTAATGTATGGAATCTAATTGGTTTAGGAATTTTAATAAGTTCCCCATTGTGACCGTTTAATACAGTCAAGAATGACATACTCTCCAAATTTGTATTCTTATTAACATAAGTTGTGGCTTGGGAAACCTGCATTATGTACAAGAGTTTATTTTTTCAAATTATTAATATATTTACAATAAACGTATTGGGTATTGAACCTTTTCCACAAAACTAACTATCCCTTCCTAATATGTAACTTAGAGTGTTAGCAGACGCCGCACAAATGATAAGAGTGAGCATTTAGTGAGCATGGAAAATAACTTGAGTAAAACTTATTCCACTCATCATCATCATCTTAAGTACATAAATGTTAGATACAAAATCAATAGAGATAATCAACCAATTTAAGCAGTCATTGATGACCAAGTCTTTGCCTATAACAGCAAATGCTTCTATTCTAGAAAGTAATAGAGGTAAAAAGTTGGATGGGTTGTTGGAAATCGATAACAAGTTGAATAATAAAGTAGTTGAATATGATGGATTAAAATATCTTGTAAGTAGTAATAAGGATATTGATAGAAGTAATAATTCTAATAAGAGGAAATGGAACGATTATCTCGAAGTAGATGAAGATTTACAACAACAAAGAAAATTATTAAGAGCTGGTGAGTCTGATGAAGATGATGACTATGATAAAAATAATAATAATAACAATAATAATAATAATGTAAATGACGATGATGAAAATGACTATGAGGACGATGATGAAAATGAAGGAGAAGAGGATTATGAAAATCCTTTGAAAGATTTAAAACTTCATGAGATTTTATCGTCTTTAAATCATCCTTCAGAGCTTATTACTCATCCAGCTATACTGAGAACATTTAAACTGACTGTGTTAAGTAAACTAGCTTCAGAATTGATAGACTTGATAGAAGTAGAACAGGATACTTTAAATTGGCTCAATAAAATGTTGCAAGTTCTTAATGGAGAAGATTGGTATTATTTATTGGATGATAATTTTGGTTTACCTAAGTATGATCATGGATTGGTCAATGATAAACCTGAAGCAGCACAAGACGAAGAAGGCGGCGATACAGCTGTAAATGCAAATGAAGAAATAAAAACTGAAAAAGATGAACATATTGATCAAAGTCAAGGTCAGCCAGAAGAAGAAGAAGAAGGATTACCTAAAAGAATTACAAGGTCATCAAATGAAGATGAAGATACCGAAGTAACTGACCCATTCTTTCAAGTTCCTGAAACATTACTCAAATATGAATCTCATCAAAAGAAAATAATGGAAGAAAGTAGACAAAGTAAAGAAAATGAATCAGAAAACGTTAAAGAAGAATTAATTAACTTTCTTCAAGTAAGTATTCAAAGTCAACATGAGTACATTAAAAACTTGACAAAGATAAGAAATAGTTTAGTAAGATCACAAAGAATTAAAGAAGATTTGTACAAATGGGGAAAAGAAATGCATGATAAAAAGAGTACATAGCAGTAAGTTTTCTAATAAATTAAATGTATACTAATTGAAAAATGAAAAGGTCGTGCGCCATTGCAATAATCATGGGCATGAAAATATTTCAATTTTAAAATTCTCTACAAGTATAACGCGGACGCGTCCAAAAAAGATATTTTATTTATCACTTTTTTTCCAACATGTTAGAAGGTAAATTTGACGAAGCATTATTATTAAAGAAGATTGTTGACGCTATTAAAGATTGTGTCAAGTTATGTAACTTCAATTGTACAGAACATGGATTAACAGTTCAAGCAGTTGATGATTCAAGAGTTTTATTAGTTTCATTATTAGTTGGTCAAACAGCTTTCACTGAATATAGATGTGATAGAGATATTACATTAGGAATTGATTTAGAAAGTTTCAGTAAAATCATAAAATGTGGTAATAATGAAGATTTCTTAACTATATTAGCTGAAGATAAACCAGATAATGTCATGACTATATTTGAAGATAAAAAGAAGGAAAGAGTTAGTGAATATTCATTAAAATTAATGGATATTGATAGTGAATTTTTAAATATTGATGAAATGGATTATGATAGTGTTATTACTATGCCATCCGGTGAATTTGCTAAAATTGTTAGAGATTTAAAAAATTTAAGTGAATCCTTAAATATTATTGTTACAAAAGATTCAGTTAAATTTGCAAGTGAAGGTGAAAGTGGTAGTGGTTCAGTTGTTTTAAAACCTTATAGTGATATGGATCACCCAGAAGAAAGTATGAATGTTAGTTTAGATAACCCAGTTGATTTAACTTTTGGTTTAAAATATTTAAGTGATATCATTAAAGCTACCTCATTATCTTCAAGTATTACAATTAAATTGGCTGATAAAACTCCTGCATTATTCGAATATAAATTAGATGCTGGTGGTTACTTAAGATTTTACTTAGCTCCAAAATTCGATGAAGATGATTAAACGTTAAAAACTAAAAGTCTAACAGCCATGTGATTATTATTATTTTTTTTTTTTCAATTATTATTACTTAATGTGTAAACTTCTTATAAATTATAATATAATATAAATATATATATATATAAACTATGACAATGCAGGTAAAAATGCAATTCTAGTAAATGATTTTTCACTAATTGGTAAAATTAACCTAAATGCATCATGAGTATTTAAATAGTATCGATATAACCTTTTGACTCTAACAAATCCTAAATTTTCATATAGTTTCAATGCACCTTTATTAATAACTTCAGTTTCTAATGATATTTCATCAACTTTATCATTCTTAATCATATTATCAATTGTTAATTCAACTAGATGGGTAGCTATTCCTTTATTTCTATATTTTGATTCTATAACCAACATCCCTATATATCCTCTTGTTCTCACTGATCTATGTATATCTATCTTAGCTATCACACATCCTATTATATTATCATTATCTTTAACTATATAACAATATTGGGGCCAATTATTGAGGAAATACCAATAAACGTATATAGAATATGGCTCACTTAAATATCTCGAAACAAGTTTAGAAATCGTATTGAACTGATCAAGGGAATTAGGATCGAATTGATGATACTGTAGTCCATCTATTTCAGTTATAAATGACATTTTGAATATATTAAAAAAAGGTTTCAAATCGGTTCTAAAATTTATCATTATAATGAGAAGTTAAATTGTTTGTAGAGCGAAAGTGTACATGTTCACGTGCACCTGCACGCGAACATGCACGTGATGTAGATTAAACCTCAAAATAGAACAATTTAGAACAACACATAATTTGAAAGCAAATCTCGGCTCAACGGCAAGTCTCCTTCCGTCCACCACCGGGAATTATCCATTCACGTTCATACCTTACCCCATAATTACGTGTTCAATACTAAATATCAATAATAATAATTTATACTCAATACTTTCAAAAATATTTCATTAATTGAAACAGCCGTTTTACTACTCAATTAACCCTTATAGCGTGATTCTCTATGACATAATTAATCCGGGTGATTGTGATCCTTTTTTTTTTTCTGTTACATCATCGGACTTTTTTTTCGATAAAATGAGACTAAGCACACTATTTTTGTAGCAATTCCCGGACTAAATGTCTGAAAAGTATTTGTAACTTCAACTAATTCTATCATAGTTGATCTACTTGTGTATGTTATCAAAAGCAATTATTGCAAAATACTTCCTACACATAAATTTCTCTCAGAAGTTTCCGTCTTATTCTAATTTGCTTACAATTCGGCGACTGATGGCTTAACTGCAAAATGAATCGATTCTGAATTTAGCTTTTTTTTTTTTTTTTTATTTTTTTTTCTTTGACCCACTCATTTTCCCAAAACTATAAAAGGAGAGGAGATTTTCCAGAATTTGCAAAATCCTAATCTTTTTAAATTATTGAATTAATTTAATTTATATATTATCAATTAAAAATGTCAGCTTTAGAAGTATTAAACAGAAAATCCGGTGTTATTTACGGTGATGACGTTCGTCAATTATTCTTACATGCTCAAAAACATGGTTATGCCATTCCAGCTATTAATGTTACTTCATCATCAACTGTTGTTTCAGCTTTAGAAGCTGCTAGAGATAATAAATCTCCAATTATCTTACAAACATCTCAAGGTGGTGCTGCTTACTTTGCCGGTAAAGGTGTTGATAACAAAGATCAAAATGCCTCTATTGCAGGTTCAATTGCTGCTGCTCATTACATTAGATCAATTGCTCCATCTTATGGTATTCCAGTTGTTTTACACACTGATCATTGTGCTAAAAAATTATTACCATGGTTCGATGGTATGTTAAAAGCTGATGAAGAATTCTACGCTAAATTCCAAGAACCTTTATTCTCATCTCATATGTTAGATTTATCTGAAGAAACTGATGATGAAAATATTGCTACTTGTGTTAAATATTTCGAAAGAATGAATAAAATGGGTCAATTCTTAGAAATGGAAATTGGTATCACTGGAGGTGAAGAAGATGGTGTTAATAATGAAGATGTTCAAAAAGAATCTTTATACACTTTACCAGAAACTGTTTACAAAGTTTTCGAAGCTTTATCTCCAATTTCTCCAAATTTCTCCATTGCTGCTGCTTTCGGTAATGTTCATGGTGTTTATAAACCAGGTAATGTTCAATTAAAACCAGAAATCTTAGCTGATCACCAAAAATACGCTAAAGAACAATCTGGTTCTTCTAACGATAAACCAATCTTTTTAGTTTTCCACGGTGGTTCTGGTTCTTCTCAACAAGAATTCGATACTGCTATTAAGAGTGGTGTTGTTAAAGTTAATTTAGATACCGATTGTCAATATGCTTACTTAACTGGTATCAGAGATTACGTTTTAAACAAAAAAGATTACTTAATGACCCCAATCGGTAACCCAGATGGTGCTGATAAACCAAACAAAAAATTCTTTGATCCAAGAGTCTGGGTTAGAGAAGGTGAAAAGACTATGTCTACCAGAATCAGTGAAGCTTTAGATATCTTCCACACCAAAGGTACCATCTAATTCTTCTCCCCCTAATTTCAATTAAATATAAGTAGGTATTATTAATAATATATTTATTAACGATTTAAGAACTTTTCTATGTTTATATATCTTGTGTTTTTTTTGTTTTTTCTATTTACAGTGTCAAATACTATTCTTCATTATTTCTTCTCTTGCTCATGATCATGTATCATCTTATCTACCTTTGTATACTCAGGCATCTTGTTAATATTGAAATCTCTATTAAATTGTAATTCTTTCCCGATTCTTTGATTTACTTGAAAGAATTTACTTACACATCTATCAACACAACTTTGTTCACCAGTATTTAAATCAGCTTCTCCATATTCATGCTCTATACATTTCTTATTACAATTCATCAATACTTTATTAAATGTTATGGAGCTAGCTTCAAATTGGATGGTCGCTAACTTGATCTTCTCTGGGTCTACACTGGCGTACTGCCCAGTATTTCCCATGAAAAACGACATACTTTGGCTTTAGTTAGTAAGAAATTAAAATTTTCAACTGCGATGTTTGTCTATTTCTCACTCTTTTTTTTAAAGCTTCCCTCACTAAAATCTATTAACTATTAAATACTATATAAAATGCACGTTTTATTAACTAATGACGATGGACCATTGGATGATGTTTCATGTCCTTATATTAAATATTTGGTGGATGAAATAGAGAGGTCTACCGACTGGAAATTATCCATAGTTGTTCCAAACCAGCAAAGATCATGGATTGGGAAAGCTCATTTAGCAGGTAAAGCTTTAACTAGATCTTTTATTTATACTAATAGATCTACAGATGAATATAATGATAAGGTAAATGAATTTGAAGGACCTTTTGAAACCTCTCAACAAGGTCTTGGTACTCAAGAATGGTCACTTATTGATAGTACACCTGCTGCTTGTACTGATATTGGATTAAATCATTTATTTCAAGACGTTGATTTGGTTCTCTCTGGTCCAAATTTTGGTAAAAATTCAAGTAATTTATATATTTTAGCCAGTGGGACCGTTGGTGCAGCTATGGAAGCTAGTTTGCATAATAAAAAATCTATTGCACTTAGTTATTCTTATAGTCAAAAAAATCATCCATTTGAAGAAGTTAAAGAAGCTAGTAAAATAGCTGTTCAAATCATTGATAAGCTTTATAAGGAAGGTTTTAAAGGAGATGAAGATTTGTATACTGTTAATGTTCCATTAAATCCAAAATTAAAATTAGGTGAAACAAGAGCTTATTTTTCACCTATAATGAGCAATAAATGGGGTCAATCAGTTTATGAAAAATTAGATGATACCAATTTCAATTGGAATCCTAATTTCAAATTAGTTTATAATAATGGTTTAAAAGATTTTGATCATACAGATAATAGGGTTTTACTTGGTAATAATGTGAGTATAACTGCATTAAAAGCTAAATTCAACGAAATTCCAAATCAATTTGGTGAATTAAAATTATACGATTCAAATGATGAATTACCGAAATATCTTTTATTGACAATTCCAGAAGATTCTTATTTATATGAAATAATCAAAAAGGAATTTTCTTTATTAAACTTCACCATTACAAATGATAATAAAATAATTGAAAAATTACCAAATATAAAGCTTTTCCATTATGGAGAATATGAAGATATTCATATCGATCTTATTAATAAATATCCACAAAATTACTTCATTCCAACAAATATATACAGAAAAGGATTAATAAGAAAAAACTATTTATCCAATTTGATCCATCATTATGTTGTGAAGAATCCTAAACTGATTCTTGCATCAAGTTTCCCACAATCATATAATTTAGAATTGGATTATGCTGAGTTTTTAGATGATGCATTAGATGAATCCTATGAATTGAGACAAGAAATCGAATCTGGTGATAAATTATGGATATTAAAACCTAGTATGAGTGATAAAGGTCAAGGAATTAGATTATTCAAGACAATTGATCAATTACAAGAAATATTCAATTCATTCGAGGAAGATGAAGATGATGATGAAGAAAATGAGGAAGAAGATGAACAACAAGATGATAATGGAGTTATTACTTCTCAACTTAGACATTTTATCGTCCAAGAATATCAAGAAAATCCATTATTATTACCGGATTATGATAATAAAAAATTTCATTTTAGAACATACATTGTTACTAATGGGAACCTTCAAGTTTATTTGTATAAAAATATCTTAACACTTTTTGCAGGTGAAAGATTTCAAATGGAAGAAGAAAATGATGAAATTAAAATGAATGGTCATTTAACAAATACTTGTTTACAATCAGAAGAACCATTAGTAGAATCATTTTGGGAATTAAAAGGATTAAATAAATTTGAAAAATCTATTATATTCAATAAAATGTGCCAAATATTAAATCAATTATTTTTAGCAGCTATTAATATTGATAAAATTAATTATCAACCATTAGAAAATGCAACTGAATTTTTCGGAATTGATTTTATAATTGATGATAAACTTAATTTAACACTTTTAGAGTGTAATGCATACCCAGATTTTAAACAAACAGGTGAAGAATTGAAAACTTTAGTAGATGAATTATTCAAGAGTACAATAAATGAAGTGATATTACCAAATATGAATAAAGAAAAAAGAGTACCACAAAATAGTTTATTAGTAGAGGTATTAAATGTTGATAATTCATACTAATAAATAGTCATATTAAATTTACCAAATAGATAAACTGTATAATTAGCTGCCCCGTTTACTCTTGTAGCCTCATTAGCTAGACATTATCGGATTAAAACAAAAGCTGGTTTTGACACATTCGGTCGTGCCCGGCTGCTAAAAGTATCGACGAAAAATTTCAATCACTCAAAGCTTAAAAACGAAAAGTTTTACATTAATTAAAACTACATTTCGTCATACATTAATATATTATAAATAATTGAATAATAATGTCATCTCGAAAATATAAAAGCAGTCAACAGAAAAAGGCTGTAAGCAGCGAAATAAATAGTTTGAATGAAATGTTCCCAGATTGGGAACAAGAAGATTTAATATCTTTATTAAATGAACATAATAATGATGTTGAAATAGTCATTGATTTAATTGTTAATAATAAAGTATCTAAATGGGAACCAATTAAGAAAGAAACAAAAAAGAGTAATAAAAAAGATGAAATAAAGGAAGATTTCAAAGAAGTAAATTCTAATTCAAATATTTCTAATACATCTCAAAGGTCAAAGAAACCACAAAATACTAAAAAACCTCCAATTAAAAAGGCTATTAAGAAGGAAGTTAAAAAACCAGTTGCATCTCATAAACCCGAAGAATCAGAAAAACCTGATACAGAACCAATTACAGAATCTAATGGAGGTTCATGGGCTGCTGCGTTATCTAAAGAAAAGAAAAAAGCTCCAAAATCTAAAAAGAAAGATGAAATAAATGAAAAACCTAAAGAACAAGTAGAGTCTCAAGAACAATCTACAGCTCCCGTAACGGAACCGGTAGCATCTTTAGAGTCTAAAGAAGAACCATCTACAATTGCTCCGGTAGCTCCAGTAACTCAAGAAGTTCCAATAACTTCTTCAGCTCCTGTAACTTCTTCATGGGCATCAATGGTTACTCCAAAACCAAAAATTAAACGTGAAAAGAAAAAAGAAACAGTTGTTGCAGAAAAGAAATCTCAACCAACTGATGAAGAACCTGTAGAAGTTATTACTAAAGAAACTGAAACTGAAACTGAAACTGAAGCTATTCCAGATTCAATTAGTCAAACTATAACTGAAACTAATGCTGAAATTAGTGCTGTTCCTCAAGTTCCTGATGAACCAAAGGCTGATGAACAACCTTCTGTAATATTACCTCAACAACAAAGTTTAAATGACGTTGGTGTTACTTTCGGTTCATTATCATTAAATGAAAAACAACCAGAAGAAAAAGATGTCAACTATTTATATGAGCAAAATTCTGCTCAAGCTCAAGCTCCTGCTCAAACCCAAACTGCTCAAGCTCCTGCTTCTGCTCCAGCTCAAGCTCCTGCTTCTGCTCCAGCTCCAGCTCCAGGTTCTACTTCTGCTTCTGCTGCTCCAGCTCAAACTCAACAAGCTCCAGCTTCTGCCCAAACAAATGACCAACGTTATAACCAACAACAACAACAGCAACAACAACAATACAACTACAATCAATTTGGACAAAACCAAAAATACGATTACTATAACCAATATCCAAATCAACAACAAACTCAACAATTGAATCAACAAAATCAAGGATTACCAGGTCAATATGCTGGTTACCCAGGTATGGATTACTCCAATTATAATGTTCAATTATTAGCTGCTCAACAATTAGCTGCTGCTCAACAATTACAACAACAACAGCAACAAGGTCAAGGTCAACAAGGTCAAGGTCAACAACAACCTCAACAAGGTGGACAAGCTGATAATTATAGTAATGATGCTACTCAATCACCAGTTAACTTGAATCAACCAGTTAATCAATATCAATATAACCAAGCAGGTCAAGCTCCACAATCACAAGGTTCTAATGCTCCAGGTCAACAACCTCAACAACCAGGTCAACAACCTCAAGCAGGTCAACCTCAACAACCTCAACAAGGTATGCCACCATTTGGATACCCTGGTTACTATAATTATTACTATGGGCAACCATTTTATAATCAACAAGGATTAAACCAAACTGGATTCGGATCTCCTCATGTTAGTAATGCTACTATGCAATCATCTGGATCTGTTTCTTCTTCACAATCTCAACAAACACCTACTCAAGTACCAAATCAACCAATGATGCCACAATTTGGTGGTTACCAACAATTCCCACAATATGGTGGGTACCAAGATTCCAATCAATACAGAGGATGGTATTAAATGGGGCTAAAGGAAATGGCTGCAAAAATATAATAGTAAATATATAGCCTGGTCGTGTGATGGTCGATTTATTATACTCTTTGTATTTTCTCTATGGCAAACATGGATCCTAAACGAGCCTCGTTTTCACCCACAGATTTCACCTTTATTGTTCGCAATCTATTGTTTTCGCGCACAGTACATTTTGTCCCCTAGTGTAACTTTCGTCACTAACTTTTCAAATTTTTTCAATTAATACTTAAAATCCTCACTATGGGGTTTTTTTAAGGCTCTTTTTTTTAACTATACATTTTTTTTACATAGTAAATTTATTAGTGATAGTACAAAGTAAGTATTAACAAAAAAAAAAAAAAATTTTTAAGTGATGAATACAAGTAGAATTAGCGGGTAGTTTCCAAGTTATATGTACTTTTATATACTACTTGGGAAGTAATAAAAACCATCAATTGAAAGTTTTTATAACTCCTAAAACTAATAGACTTGTCATTTATGTAGGGGAAGTTTTTACTATGGAGTGATTGCGAAACTTTTTTTCTGCAACCGTTGAGGATACAATATGTGAGAAGTAGATAAGAGAGTTTATAAGAACAACAATTAAGGGATAACTTTCAAGAGTCGAACATGTATTGGACAAGTGGTAAAAATGCTTGGATGGGGGAAAATTTTTTAGAAAAAGTGGGAAATGAATTTAACCCTGATAGTGACACTTGAAGTGATATTATTGGGGGGTGGGCTAGAATTGTGTACAGGACACTCAGAAACTTCTCACTAATTATTCCTTGTAATTGGGGAAAAAAAAATAAAAAAGAATGTTCGCAACGGAAAACGCCAAAATGGCTGGCACGATTTTTTTGAGTTTCGCTCAGAGTAAACAAACATTGAGCGATAAACAACTGCAAAAAAATTGCTATATAAACAAATCCTTCCCTTAACTAAAATTTTTTTTAGAATTTTTTTTTTTTTTCTTTAACTTTTACTAACATTATTAAAGATGGCTGAAAGAAGAAAAACATCAAGAAAGAAGAAGGATCCAGATGCACCAAAAAGATCATTAAGTGCTTATATGTTCTTTGCTAATGAAAACAGAGATATCGTTAGAGCTGAAAATCCAGGTATCTCTTTTGGTCAAGTCGGTAAATTATTAGGTGATAAATGGAAAAAATTAACTCCAGAAGAAAAAACTCCTTATGAAGGTAAAGCTGAAACTGATAAAAAGAGATATGAAAAAGAAAAGGCTGAATATGCTAAAAAGAATAGTTAAGCCATACCTCTGTTTTATTAGTGTATAGTATATATGTTTTATTAGGAATATATTGGGCACTTGTTCTGCCATTTAATTTCTTTGTTTACTACATTGACCAAGGTGTTAGTAAGTATAGTCTTTCGATATGTCTACTTGTCTAAAAATATCAATAGATTGTTATTGCTGCTTGCGATAATGAATTTCACAGAACTAAAATTCACAAAACTCCTAAAATTCACAAAATTCCTAAAAATCACGGAACTCAGTGATTATTATGGAACGTAAAATTGCTCAATTGGGTTCTATCGGGGGAAACATCATTTCAGGTGATTCCAAGAACTCATCCAAAAGGTAAGTAACTGTTTATCTACAACTTTGAAGGCCGCGAAAACACGTCCAAATGGTATTTGATAATCAGAATATCTGGCTCCATTAATTATACTGCTACAAACTTCTCTTGAGTCAGGGGCTAATCGATTACTCCTTCCGTTAGAGCCCATCTACTGTTTTTCTTCTGCGCTATCAATTAAGGTCAGTCTAATTTCTTCTCCAAACTTGACTTCATTTCGACCTCATATCGGTATTGAAATGTCTTTAATAGATTGCAAGTTGATCTTTCATAAAACTTCACTTTTTATGACTTACTTTGCCCCTCTCAATACATCGAACCCTTCAGACTATTCAAAGCCAGGCTCTAAAAGGTTTATGGAATTATCCTGTACCACAATTTAGGACCTTATTGGACAAATTTAACTTTTTGTGGACTAGTAATTACATTTACTCTCTTCTCTTTTCATCTTAAATCCTGCAGGCTCAAAATTATAAAACATTCTTTTTGGATTCACTGCTTCTATTGTTGATATGTCAGATATGAGGATTCAATCATGGTTATACTGCTTGTTTTTGGACGCAAGACTTTAAAAAAAATCTATTTCCTTGGGCCATGTTTCAAAGGAACGCAATTTCTTTTGGAACCAGATGAATCAGGTTTACATTTCTCTGAAGATTATACAATTAAACTCTTCAGTTTTCCTCTCGAACTTCTGTGTTCTTGTACCGGTTTGAGTCTGCTATTTTGTTTGCGGGCTGTCCTATTGCTTCTCATAATTTTGCAGCCAAACTACTTCTTCATTTCTTACGGCTCTAATTATCATGGTGTAATCAATCTCGTGGGTTCCTCTTTCAAATAAAGCGGTACCCGTTTAAAGTTTATTGTATTTAACGTTGGGTAACTCGAAATAAGCATTTAAAAACTTATCAAGAACTTTTTTAGTATTAATAGTAATATTTAATGGTTCATTACACAAAGTGTTTAACTATCTCAAAACCAGTTCTAACTCTTTTTATTATAAATATGCCTACGTTCAAATAGAGATAAGTGAATATTGACAAATTAATATGTGAGATGATGTCATTGGTTAGCTTATCGATAATATGATATATTGAAATAGTATACTAAGCTTTATAAATTGCAAAAAGTATTGCTCCATATACTTCCTCACTCTAAAGAATGCCTTACAAAAAATGCAATTTATAGCGAAAGTCAACTTTTGAGTACACTAATTTGCTTGAAATGCTTATATTTCATAATTTAAAAATCAAATATTTATTGTTTTAAATTGAACAATAAAGGGATCCATAGTATAAGCTATTGGTTTGTCCACGAAATGTCTTACTTTGCTTTCTCGCATACCGGTTGAGCACGCCCCTCCCCCATATATATAACTACTAAAAGGTCCGCAACTTTAAGTATAAACTAATTTGATTCAATCGAGAACTACTTAAACAATGTCTGTACCAATTCCATCATTAACTGGAGATAAAAACTCTTTCGCTTATGATACAGCAAGGTCAAGATGGCCAAAAATCCTCAATGGATGTATTGAAGATTTAAAAAATGAAAAAGAATTTGATGCAAAACCAGTTATTGAAAAATTTGAAAAATTATTAAATGATCTTCTTGAAGATAAACCGTTAGTTAAATTTACCAAAGAAGAAATTGAAAAAAATCCAGATTTACAATATTATAATGATAATTTTATTGAATGTAGTTGGTTACAAGGGCCTTGGTTATTCCTTGAATGTTATATGTATCATGTAATTCAATTATTTTTCATTGATATTAATAGACCAAATTATGATATTTTTAATAATTTAAAACAATCAACTTTAAAACAAAGTGAATTTGGAATTGTTGAATTATGTAAAAAATTAGCTAATTTTGATTTTAATTTAGATGAATCAATTAAATTAATTTATTTTAAAGAATTTATTGATATTTCATTATGGGGGAATGCAACTGATTTATCATTATTAGCAGGAGTTGTTAGTTTAGAAGATATGAAATCAATTCAAGGTGAAGAAATTAGGAAAAAAAATGAAAAAAATATTTTAGTTAATGATACTAATAAATTATTTAAATATTTAGAAAAAAATGGTAATCAATTTGATATTATTTTAGATAATTCAGGTTTTGAATTATTTTCTGATTTGATTTTAGCAATTTATTTAATTAAAGCTGGATTAACTAAAAAAGTTAAATTTCATTCAAAAAAAATTCCATGGTTTGTTTCAGATGTTTTACCAAAAGATTTTGATGAATTATTTAAAGAATTAAGAAATTTTGAAAGTGAATTTGTTACAGGATTTTTATTTACTGTTGATGAATATTTAAAAAATGGTACTTTTGAAGTTACAACTCATACTTTTTGGACATTATCTAATAATTTTTGGGATATTGATCAATTTAAAGATCTTTATGATGAATTAAAGCAATCTGATGTTTTACTTTTTAAAGGTGATTTAAATTATAGAAAATTAACTGGTGATTTACTTTGGCCTAGAACTACTGATTTTAAAACTGGTTTACAAAATTTAGCTACTTTAGGTTTACCACTTGTTACTTTAAGAACTTGTAAAGCTGATGTAGTTGTTGGATTACCTGAAGGTAAAGATGAAGAATTAAAAGAAATTGATCCTAATTGGTCTGCAACTGGTAAATACGCCGTAGTTAGTTTTTATGAACCTTAGACTTATACATTTTAGATATATATTTTATAAATTATTATAAACTAAGCATCCCCTGCTTTACGAGAATTACATGCAACAATTTTAAATTTGTCGATATTTACTTCATCACTTAACTCATTATTACTATTGTCTGTTAATTTAACCATAACATTTTTTATTATAAAAGTCCATACATCATCACAAAATCTATATGTTTTTAAATCTCCTTTAAATGTTAATTTACTCTTTGCTATATTTTGATCATTCTTTAATAATTCACTAATAATTCTATCAAAATTATTAAGAATTCTCATAGCTAATTGAGGTTGAATCTTTTCTTCCGATATTAAGTTATCTAATGCATCGGTCAATGTAGTTCCAACTGTTGACCTTCTATAAAGTTCGTAGTATCCACTATTACTCATGATTATCAAGGATTAAAGAATTAGTGACAAAAGATTTGAAATCAAGTGCGCACTTTTATTTTCAATTATAATAACTACAATGAGTGAGAACGGTGGTCAATCAGTTAATGAAAAGTTTAAAACTTTAGTTAATGAGTTTAATAAATTAGAAAATATAGCTAGCCCTAAGAATAGTCTCGAGTATCAACAAAAATTATTCCATTTAATAACTCAATTCAAATTTATTACAAGAATAGTTACTCATTTAGACTTATTTAGTGATAATGAAAGTCTTGAAGAATTGAATGTTAATTATTTACCATTTTTAACTAGTCATTATTATTTAGGTGAATTGTATATAAATTATTTGAATGATGAAGAACCGGTTGCATCACCTTCTATAGATTTAAAACCTCAAAACTTAACATTATCGAAAGATCATTTCAATGAATTCTTAAACACAATGATTACTTATAAACTTTTATCAAAGAGTCAATTAAAGCAATTTAAAGATAATATAACTCCTTCAAGAGATGAAAAAATAAGCAATTATCGTTTGGAAAAAGAATTAGAGAAAAAAATTCAATTAGTTAATGAAAGAACTAATGTTGATGAAGACACAAAAAGAGAATTATATTTAAATCAAATGAATTTATTTATTACAAGGACTTTAAATCATTTACAGTTATTAGAAATGGAAATTAAGGTGCTTTCTAATAGGCCTTCTTCAGATCAAGTTTCAAAGAAAGCTCCAGAAAAATTAAAACCATTTGAATACACTGAAAGATTAGAATCCATTCCTTCCGATAAAATAAATAGTTTCTTACAAAATGGGAAAGTATTAAGACCATTCACTATAACCAGAAACGAATTGAAATCTAAAGTATTTGGAACTGGTCAAGTCTTACCTTCAATGACTGTAGAAGAATATTTGGATTACGAATTACAAAATGGTAAAATGTTAAAACCAGAAGAACCTAAATTATCAGATGATGAAGACCTGGAAGAGGAAGAAGTGAAAAATAGATTATGGGATGATTGGAAAGATGATAATCCAAAAGGTCTGGGTAACACAGGTTCTAATTTAGGTTAATTTTGATGCATGTATATTAATTTTTTTTTTTTTTTTTGAAAAGTCTATAACTCATTCAACTTCTTTATATAATTATAATATTCTAATTGTAAATCATTTAATGTCAAAAGTTTACTTTCGTCTTCATATTTCAATAACCATTGATCTTTTTCTTCTTTGAAACCTTTTAATCCATTTAAGATTATTAAATAAAATTCTAAAATCTTAACATAGATTAATTTTAAGTTCTTTAGATCTAAAGTATGAGATTCTTTTTCGAATCTAGTGATGAATAAATATAATGATTCCATTGAACCTCTTTTATCCATGATTTTGAAATCATCCAAATTATTAAATAACCTCCATGAATATAAAATTTCATAGAATTTGATAGAATTTATCAATAATTGTGATTCAGCTATCTCTATCAATATTAATTCTATAAGTTTTCTTTTCAGTTTAAGGAATTGATTGGTGAAAAGATATTTGGTTAACTTTCTTTCATTCAATTTTAAAATGAAACTTTTAACTAATTGATTGAAATTTGGATTAAATTGTAAATTATTCAAACATACTAATAATGTTTCAATATTTAATGAATTAATGGATAAATCAAAGATATTTATATAATATTCATCAATTTTTGACTTATCATTTAATAACTCAATAGATTTTAATTCAAACTCTATTGATCTGTTTAAGAAGCCATCTTTCTGTTTATCATCTACTGACATCGATTTAAGAAGTACCGAAAGATTATGATAATATCCTGATTCTGATTTATCTTTAGAAGATTCAATAATAAATGGTTCCAATAAATTATTGTGGATATATAAATCATAATTTACATTTTGGAAATTTTCATAACTCAACAAATCAACTTTACTTAAATCTTTATTCATTAAATGGCATAAACCAATCAAAAATTGGTTTTTATTGATATCTATTGTAGGTAAAAACTCTTTAATGATGGTTTTGGGTTCATCGGTACTGAGTAATTCACATATAATCCTTATGATGAAACCCTCATCACTAATCTTATCATTTATGTAATTGAATTTAGAACTAATATCTCCTTTATTAATGATATTAAGAACCATAGAAGGATTTAATTCTAATACTTTACTTATTTTCTTATAATTTTTAATTCTTTTAAGAATAGAATTACAAAAATTAATAATTGGTTCATTTGTATCACAATTTGAAAAAAATAAAAATAATGTTAACAATAATTTTTCATGAATTGATCTAATATCCCTAAATGATACTAAAATATGATTTTTATTAAATAAACTTAATTCATGAACTTCAAGTTGTTTATTATAATCAACTTCATTGATTAATTCATCAATGATCTCTATGACATTTGGATAAGAAGATATTTTTTCTGTAACTTCAGTGATTTGATCTTGAGTTATTTTATTACCAACAATTTCTTGATTAACAAATAATAATTTCTTTTCGTCCAATTCATCTATATTATTTAAATATTGATTTATTTTTTCAATGGTTTTATTAGAAACTTTCATACTAATACTATTCAATAATACGTTTAAAGTATTAGATTTGTCAACAACAAATTTCTCGAATTTATGTAAAGTTCTGAATAATCCAAGACCATTTGTTTGGTATGATATTATTTGATTGTCAATTAAAGTTATTGATAAAATCTCTTTACTCAAGTTTTTATATTCTTCACATAATGAGTTCAATACAAACCAAGGCTTTTTTGTTTTTCCTTCTTCATAAAGTGCTTTCACTGTTTCATTTATTAATAATTCATTTTCATTTACTTGAGAAATCTTTAATCTTTCTCTTAATATATTGATTGAAGTCTTTAAAATTAAATTATCATAAGCTCCAGACTTTAGGACTTTATTCTTATAATAACTTTCATTATAATTCTGTAAGAAATCATCGTCATAATTATACAAATAAGATTTATTTGCATCCAAAATATTGAAATTTTCATCGATCAAATAATGGAATAAAATACTTGAAATGTTTGATTTCCATACTACATTAAGTTGAAGATTAT
Source organism: Yamadazyma insecticola (assembly GCA_030571995.1). Lineage (NCBI taxonomy): Eukaryota > Fungi > Ascomycota > Pichiomycetes > Serinales > Debaryomycetaceae > Yamadazyma > Yamadazyma insecticola. Next base: position 282,598 of record JAJLZB010000008.1, read on the forward strand.
TGCCGTCAAATGCTGCACAGAAGTCCTGAATAAACCACAAGTTATTTCTATAATTATAATCGCCTTCAATTATTGGTAAATTGATTAAAATAGTATCTTTTTTGATATTAGTCAAATCAGTAATATCCCATACATTGAAGGAAATACCTTTTTCATCAAAGGAATTAGATGTATGGAAAATCAAAAATGTTCTTGAGTTATTTGATATTTTAAAGAAATATTTATTGGTGATTCCATTCAAATAGTTATTTTCATGTTCTGAAAGATGAATAGGATTTGAGTTTTGATTATGAGTATTCAAGTTCCAAAATTTAACAGTTTTATCTATTGATAAAGTGATAATTGAATTAGAATATTGGATTACATCAGTAACTGTATTATTAGATAATGAACCAATGTTATTAGATGATGAAGATTTAAAGATGTTAAATAAACTTAAAGACAAACCTGAGGTAGGTTCATTGAAATTATAGATATCAAAATCTTGTAAAGGCAGATTTCTCTCAAAATGTAATAATCCACCATCTTTTAATGAAACAATACAATTTCTAACATCAATAGATCTTAATAAATAAGGATTCGATCTTAATTCAAAAGAATATGGAACTGAGATATTCCCCCAATTTTTAAAGTTTTGGATTTGGAATTTATAATTATTATTTACAATGAAATCATCTAAACTTATAGCAACAGTGATAAATAAATATCTTTGATCAATAATATCTATTACAATAATTAATTCATTATCTTCATTGGTAGAAATTGAATAAGATAAACAATTGGTTGAAACAATTTTATTTGGTAATTCAATGGCAATTTTTTGTAGATTCAAATTCAAATGATTATATTTGATATCCACAGGGGTTAAAGTAACCGTTTGTAAATCATTTAATATATCTAAACTAATAGAATCAATAAATCCAGTATAGTTATCACGAATATTAATTAAGCTACCACTAGCTGAAATATTTTCATTGAAATTTTCATTCGCTGGTAATCTTTTTTGTGGTGAATACTTCAAAGGAAGGCGTATGGTTTCGGTCGGTAACCTTTCCTTATAACCAGTGATACTGGAACAAGTATAACTCGAAGACATTGTCGATGTTTTCAATGTTTGTTCTCGCGCTCGCTCTTCTCTTGATGAATTTGTAGTTGAATTCGCATTTTTCTATAGGTATAAATTTCTTCATACTAACATGTCCTCCACTATATTCTATAAGTTCTTCCACCAGAAGACACAATCCACTATTCATTTTGATGGGACGGGGATAAATGTTTTTGATTTGAAACATGAAATAATCATACAGAATCAATTAGGTGAAGGAAATGATTTTGATCTTAAATTATTCCACCTGGAACAACCAGACTTAGAGTATGATCAAGATCAAGATGTGATACCTAGATCATCATTTGTATATGCTAGGAGAACGCCTGCGGGATCTAGAACTGGGAAGTTCGGGAATGCTTCAAGATACGTTAGTGGTAAGCCAAGGATTAATAGAAAAACTATCAATAATGCGGCAGCGGCTGCTACAACTTCAAATTCATCGACATCAGGACCTTCAGCTAGTGCTCTGACAGATGAAACTGTTTCTGAAGAAGAAAGAATCAAGATGATGTTCGAAAACCAGTCGAATCAATGGGCTCATACGCAAGAAGAATTGGCTCAACATAAAGTCATATATAATAAACCAACGCAAGCATCTAATCCTGAAGATGTACCTCCACCAGGTTATATGTGTTATAGGTGTGGAGGTAGAGATCATTGGATTAAAAATTGTCCTACAAATACGGATCCTAATTTCGAAGGTAAGAAATTACGTAGAACTACAGGTATTCCAAGATCTTATTTAAAAACAGTATCAAAAGAAGTTGCAGAAAATTCTGAAGAGAGAGGATTTCAAGAAAATGAAAATGGGGAATTGGTTGATAGCCAAGGGAATAAATATATGATTACTGATACTGGAGAATATGTTATTGCTATGGCTGATAGTAAAACTTGGTTAAATTATCAAGAAAAACAACAAAATGCAGTGATGAAAGCTAAAAAGGAATTTGATGATAAAATAGTTCAATGTATCGAAAAGGAAAATAGATTAGAATTTTTAAATCCTTTATCTTCAACACAGAAAAAAATTTTGGAGCCACCTATTGTACAAACACCTTGCTGTAAAGATAGAACGGCTTTAAAACAACTAACTAATGTTTATTATAATAAAAATGAAATAGAACAACTATTAATTGATAATGATTTCCATTGTCCTAATTGTAATACAGAAGATGTATTTATAGATTCGTTAATTCATAATGAAGAATTTGATAAATCTTTAAAAGATTATATTGAAGAGAAGAAGAAAGAGTTAAATATTGAAGATCCTACAGATTCATTAAAGAGATCTCAAGAAGACGGAGAAGGAAATGATTCTAAGCGTGCTAAATCCGAATTTGCTCCACCAGGGATGCCAATGGGTATGCCAATGGGGTTTATGCCAGGAATGCCTCCACCTCCATTCCCTATGATGATGCCAATGATGATGCCTCCGCCGCCACCACCTTCTTCGAATCAAAAATAGTAATGTGTGTATAGTATAAAAAAAAAATATATAATTTTTCAACCTATTAATTACCCGGCCTTATTCTAAACATAAAACGCGATGAAAAATTTGAAAATTTTTCTCTTTCTTTATTCATTACTTTCTTATTAGTATGTTTTTCACTAATAAACAATTCAATTAACTGATGATCCAAATAATCATTTCAAACTAGAGTATATGATACCCCGTGATCACAAAATTATTATGCATGGCTTTCTGAAATTTTTGAATTGTAAATAAAAAAATTTTTATTTTTTTTAACTAATTACTAACAATCAATAGATTTGTATGTCTTTTTTTAAATTTTAAACCATTTACTTTTTTTCATGATGACTAAAAACAAACAAAAGCTGGAATTACTGGCTGAATCTCTATGATTGATAAAGTTTGCAACATACACTGAAGAAAACATGTACAAATGGAAATTGTTTTATAAACAACTTACTAACATTTACTAGGTATGTAATGACTCAAAAAATAAACAATTACATCATGAGGAATTATTGCACTGGGCACTGATTAGGATGAGTGACAACGCATAAATGGGTAGGCCTCAGAAACCTACTCTAACTGATTATTAAAGATGTATGAAATTTATTATCTTTTTGCTAGATGAGTTATTTTTACTAACAACTCTAGAATGCTTTAAAAGTATGTACTTATAAATTTTTATTGATAGAAGATGATCCCTAGATGACGAGTCAGATCTGGGTTTCCCACTGATGACAACCTTTATTTAATTACCATTCATGCCTTTCTGATATCAATAACGAATTCAAATAGAATGAAAAACTAACATTTTTTTTAGTAAATTATTTGCTATAAGAAATGTAGCATACTTTTTATTAAAAGATGAATTGAAAAATAAAAGACAAGCATATGTCTGAATTTCGATTAAGAAGACAATTTTTTTCAAGTCTGATAATAATAAGTATATTATATTTTCTATAATGAATTGTTTTGTTTTAGTATGTATATACCTTTTAATTCATTATGTTCATGATGACTTTACCACATTATCACGACGGTCTACTGCGTTTAGGAAATTGTAATTCCTTCACGATGATGATAATCTTAGGCCTTGACCGGCCGTGGTTCCTGAGTTTATGAAGTTTTTTTATTTAAAAAAAATTCAATTTACTAACATTTATAGATGTATTTTAAATCAATTTTGTATATTATTGTAAAATATAAACCTTAATTCCCCACTAAACTTTTTAGTTTATTGTAACAACTTAATTCTAATGTCGTAATTTTTTTTTTAAGTTGCCGTGCGAATATCTATTTTTCTCAATGTCCGTGCATAACCGAGCTTCCAAATATTGACATTTAACAAGGCGTACAAGTTTGATATAAATATCGGCGAGAATAAGTATATGCTTATCTATTTAAATAATGCATATTAATCTTCCTAGGGTATCTTTTGGATCACCAGATACAACACCTAAGAATGAAAATGGACCTGATTCTCCACCTTCATATATTCATTCTCAAGCTTCCTCCCGTTCATCCACACCAGCTCCTCCTCCAATAAGTAGACAAAGTAGTCTGAATTTACTTAGAAGAAGTTATCAACAAGAACAGAAACCTCCTAAACAAAAGCAAAAAAATGTTCCTTATAGGCCTGCTCCAGAGCAGCAAGCTTTTATTGATAAACTTGGAAGCTCTTCCGGTCCTTCATCTCCTAGTTTAGGTTCTTTAACACCAAAAGATGTTACTGCATTATCAGCTGTTTCTTCAACTGCTCAAACAGAATATTTTGATGTATTACCATCGTTTCAAATGTTTCAATCTATTTTAAAGAGAGACGATAATCAATTTGATGAAAATTTATCAATTAATCCTCCTGAATATGGTGATACCGTGAATTCTTCCCCTACACCTCCAGAAATATCTCCTGTAAGTTCAGTGAGAAACAGTACTATTGATAGTGTCTTAGACATCAACCCTTCTTCATCAAACCAAGATACTTCTGATCAATCAAATGAGGATTTTAATAATGATGAAGAAAATTATGCTTTTGAAGAAGACGAAAGAAATGATGGATTAAGAGCTTCCGCTAGACGTACATACTTAAACCATCAGAATGTTTCTAGTTCTCATGAAACTTATGGTCATACTGTCTTAGATAATATTGATAAATTACCAAAGCTTAATACCACTCCAATTGATATCCAAATTTATGTTACAAAGAAAACTCCTATTCCCAATAGCAGCAATGAATTAGAAACAAGGTTAAAAGAATATTCTACCGGTGATATGGTTAGTGGGTATATTATAATTACAAATACTTCGAATAAGCCTATCCCATTCGGTCTATTCACTGTTAGTTTAGAAGGAACTATCAAAGCTACAGAAAGAAGAGCAAATAGTGATTATGATCATAACAAATTTAGTAAGATATTGATGAAAAAATTCTTGAAAATGTATGATTTTAATGCTTCTTATGGTTATTCAAATATTCCTAATAGTGCAGGTATAGAATATGAAGCTTTTTCAAGAGATACTCATGATGATACTTTATTAGGTCTACCAGACGAAAGAATTTTAAAACCTCATCAAAAATATAAAAAGTATTTCACTTTTAAATTCCCAAATAAATTACTTGATACAAATTGTTCATCTGGATTAATACCACATTTATTATCACCACCTACTTTGGGGATTGATAAAAGTTCTTTTGGTAATAAAGCTGATACTATTGAATTAAACAAAGCATTAGGTTATGGATTTTTAAGTAATAGGGGTACTCCACTTTTAACAAGAGATTATGGTTTCGATGATATGAGTGTTAGTTATAGTATTGAAGCCAAATTTATCGATAAATTAAATTCTAATAAAGCTGATCCTTTAAATCATGATGATATTAATAACGATTCTGGTAATGAAAAAAACTATGTGATTTCTAAAAGTGTTCAATACTTTCTTAGATATATACCTGATTTAAAAGATCAAATTTCTTATTATAATGAAGAATTTTTATTTGGTAAAGAAACTTTTGGAACTATTGGTATAGATGGTAAATTATTTAAGAGTTTTCTTTATTTAAATACTTGGAAAGAAATTAATCAATTAAATGCATTAATTGAAGAAGAAATTGATGCAAGATTATCTAAACAAGAATTTAATGATGATCAAATAAAAAATAAAAATTTAATTATTGATAATTATAATATGACTAATGATAGATCAGGGATATTTGGTGATAAAGAAGATTATCATTTAAATAATAAAGATATTGAAAATGATGAATTTCATTATAGAGATAATAGAATGATTAAAAATAAATTTCCAACAACTATATTTGGTAAAAAGAAGAGAAAAATTTTATCATCATTAGTTAAAATTGGATATCTGACACTTTATGTTAAAGTACCAGATCAACCAATTACTTATAATTCACCTAAATTATTAATGAAATATAATAAATCAGAAGCTGTTGTTAAAGATGATAATGAATTAATACCTGTAAACAGTATAACTAGTAATCATGTTAATGAATTATATAATAGATCTGATGATGATTTTGTTCATAATGTTGATATATCATTAATATTTGATTCATTAGAAAATTCTATAAAACCACCTAAAATTGAAAGTATAGATTTAAATATTGTTGCATGGTCATTTAGATCAGATTATCCAATACCTTGTAAATTAGAATATGATTTTTTTTATGATAGTCCACATGAAATTAAAGAAGGAACTACAGATGTTGATTTAACAAAAGATAATCTTCAAACAGTTAAAGATCAAGTTTCTAATTATATTCAATTCTTAAAAGCAAATAAAACTTTTATTTCAAAAAATTCATTTCTTTATTTAAAATCTATAAAAACTTTAGGTATTAAAAGAGATACTATTAAAGATTATTTTAAACCAATTACACAATTAACAAATCCTGAAGTTTACGATGAAAATTGGAGTGTAAGTCAAACTCCAAATATGAAATGGGTTAAAAATATAAAACTTCCTTTACAAGTTATTAATAAAAATAATGTTAATTTAATTCCAAGTTTTCAAACATGTTTAGTTGGAAGACTTTATTGTTTACAAGTGGTAGTTAAATATAAAGGTGGTAGTGGTGATCAAAATGAATTTGCTGATAATATCGTTAGAACTGATGTACCTATATTAGTTGGATAAATGAAATAGAGAATAAAAAAGTGGAGTTAATAATAATTAAGTAGATGTAGATTAATAGATAATAGAGTATTTTGCAGCTTTTTAATTAAAGCGATGAGCCACATGAAGAGGGGACAAATTGAGGGGCAGGGGAATCAAGTCCGAAATAAACGAGTCATATCAGAGTCTCACCAGAGTCAACTGATATCAAAAGCCAAACAACGATAACAAGATTTGTTTGAAAAAAGTATATATATTAATGTAATAACTCTTTAATGCTTTATTATAAGTATAGGAAATGAAAATATAATTAAATGATTTGAATTCAATCATTTAACAGAGTCATCGTAATTAATTAATTATTAGTCATAACTTCAATTAAATTGTTGAAAGTCACGTGTCAAAAATTCACAATAAAAATTGTCGAGCGGTTTTTTTTTTTTTATTCTTTTTTATGACTCTTTGAATTATAACCAAAATATTAAAGTATTATAATGGCTTCACCAAGAGATATTGCACAAAACTTTCAAAAGGCAATGAACTTATCAGGTTCACCTAATCAAGTTAGTACTTCACCAACACAATCATATTTATCATCATATGTTCAAAATAGTCAAAAACAAACTAAAACTTTAAAACCATTTTCAACAGGTGATATTAAAATTTTATTATTAGAAAATGTTAATCAAACAGCTATTGATATTTTTAAAGGTCAAGGATATCAAGTTGAATTTTATAAATCTTCATTACCAGAAGATGAATTAATTGAAAAAATTAAAGAGGTTCATGCTATTGGTATTAGATCAAAAACAAAATTAACTGAAAATGTTTTAAAACATGCAAAGAATTTAGTTGTTATTGGATGTTTTTGTATTGGTACAAATCAAGTTAATTTAGAATTTGCTGCTAAATCAGGTATTGCTGTATTTAATTCACCATTTTCAAATTCTAGATCAGTTGCTGAATTAGTTATTGGAGAAATTATTACATTAGCAAGACAATTAGGTGATAGATCAATTGAATTACATACTGGTACATGGAATAAAGTATCAGCTAAATGTTGGGAAATTAGAGGTAAAACTTTAGGTATTATTGGTTATGGACATATTGGTTCACAATTATCAGTTTTAGCTGAAGCAATGGGTATGAATGTTATTTATTATGATGTTGTAATGATTATGTCTTTAGGTAATTCTAAACAAGTTTCTACATTAGATGAATTATTATCAAAAGCTGATTTTATTACTTGTCATGTTCCAGCTACTTCTGAAACTAAAAATTTATTAAGTGGTCCACAATTTTCTGCAATGAAAGATGGTGCTTATGTTATAAATGCTTCAAGAGGTACTGTTGTTGATATTCCAGCTTTAGTTCAAGCAATGAAAGTTGGTAAAATCGCAGGTGCTGCTTTAGATGTTTACCCTCATGAACCAGCTAAAAATGGTGAAAATTTATTTAATAATGAACTTAATGATTGGGCAACTGAATTATGTTCAATGAGAAATGTTATTTTAACTCCTCATATTGGTGGTAGTACTGAAGAAGCTCAATCTGCTATTGGTGTTGAAGTTGGTACTGCTTTAAGTAAATATGTTAATGAAGGTAATTCAACTGGTGCTGTAAATTTCCCAGAAGTTTCATTAAGAGGTTTAGATTTAGATCAAGAAAATTCTGTAAGAGTTTTATATATTCATCAAAATGTTCCAGGTGTCTTAAAAACTGTTAATAACATTTTATCAATCTATAATATTGAAAAACAATTCAGTGATTCAACTGGTGATGTTGCTTATTTAATGGCTGATATTAGTGATGTTGATATGAGTGATATTAAATCTTTATATGAACAATTAGAACAAACCCCTTACAAAATCGCTACCCGTTTATTATATTAAACTTGGTAGAAATAATTTAACTTAATATAATTAATATGTAAATAAAATATACAGTAAAGAATAAAGATTCAAAAATTTGAGTTTAAAAAATTGAGTACGAAAACCAAAAATGAAAACCAAAAATCTAACCCAAGATTCGCGCACTTAAATTCTCTCACAATTACTCGGTGGCAATTAAATAACTATCATTATGGCATTAGTATCGGCAGCACCATATTTGGCGTTATTGAATGAAAATGATACAGACTTGAAGTCTTATGCATTGACATCATTAAATGAAGTTGTTCATAATTTATGGGCAGAAATTGCAAACAATATAACTGATTTAGAAGATTTATATGAAGATATTTCATTTACTAAAAGAAGATTAGCTGCTTTAATTATATCAAAAGTTTATTATAATTTAGGAGATTTTGAAGCATCTGTTAAATATTCATTATTTGCAGGTGATGAATTTGATGTTGAAGAACAAAGTCAATATATTGAAACCATTGTTTCTCAATGTATAAACCTTTATACTTCATTATCTCAAAAAAAATATAATGATAAATCAATTGAAATTGATAATCAATTAACTGGAATTTTTGAAAAAATGTTAACAAAATGTATTAAATCTGATGAATTAAAATTAGCTTTAGGTGTTTCATTAGAATCTTATAGATTAGATATCGTTGAAAAAATTTTAAAAGATGAAATTAATAAAAATCCTGAAAATGCTTTAAATTTAATTAATTATGTTTTAATTTGTTCAAATAATGTTATTGATAATATTCAATTTAGAAATAATGTTTTAAATTCATTGATTAATTTGTTATTAAATTTAAAAAATAATCAAGATTTTTTCACTATTTTTAAAATTATTGTTCAATTAAATGATTCAAAATTAGCTGTAAATTTATTTAAACAATTAATTGATAAAAATGAAATTTTAATAGCTTATCAAGGAGCTTTTGATTTAATTAATTCTGCTTCTCAAGAATTTTGTGATAATGTTATTAATGATTTAAAAAATGATAAAGATTTTGATTCTGATGGTTCAAAATTATTATATATTTTAAGTGGTGTACCAACTTGTGATTTAGATATCACTTTCTTATACAAAAATAATAATACTGATATTTCAATTTTAAATAAAACTAAAAATCTTTTAGAAGGTAGAAGTTCAGTCTTTCATTCAGCTGTAACTTTTGCTAATGCTTTCATTCATGCAGGTACTACTGATGATTCATTTTTTAGAAAAAATTTAGAATGGTTAGGTAAAGCTTCTAATTGGTCTAAATTTTCTGCAACTGCTGCTTTAGGTGTCATTCATAAAGGTAATTTATCACAAGGTAAAAATATTTTAAAACCATATTTACCTGGTTCTTCAGGTGCTGCTCATACAAAAGGTGGTTCATTATTTGCACTTGGTTTAATTTTTTCTGGTCATGGTAGAGAAACTATTGATTATTTAAAACAATTTCTTGATGAACATGGTAATCCTGCTGGTAATAATGAAACCGATGTAATGTTACATGGAGCATGTCTTGGTTGTGGTGTTGCAGGTATGTCTTCTAATAGTGAATCACTTTATGAAGCTTTAAAAGTTGTTTTATATAGTGATTCTGCTGTATCTGGTCAAGCTGCTGGGTTAGCTATGGGATTAGTAATGTTAGGTTCTGGTAATGAATCTGCTATTAATGATATGTTAACTTATGCAGAAGAAACTCAACATGAAACAATCATTCGTGGTTTAGCCATTGGTATTGCATTATTAAATTTAGGTGTTGAAAAGAGAGCTGATGATATCATAGATCAATTAATGTCAAAAGAAAATGCAGTTTTAAGATATGGTGGTGTTTTCACTATTGCATTAGCTTATGTTGGTACTGGTAATAATGAAGCTATAAAGAAATTATTACATTATGCTGTTTCAGATCCTTCAGATGATGTTAGAAGAGCTTCAGTTATGTGTTTAGGGTTCTTGTTAATTAGAGATTATACTGCAGCACCTCAAATTGTTGAATTATTATCACAATCTCATAATCCACATGTTCGTTATGGTACTGCAATGGCTTTAGGTATTTCATGTGCTGGTAGATTATTACCTTCAGCTATTGAAGTATTAGAACCTTTAACTAATGATCCAGTTGATTTTGTTAGACAAGGTGCATTAGTTGCAACTTCAATGATCTTAATTCAACAAAATGAAAATGTTTATCCAAAAATTAATGATTTTACTAAAAAATATGCTGATACAATCAAGAATAAACATGAAGATGCATTAGCCAAATTTGGTGCTACTTTAGCTCAAGGTATTATTGATGCAGGTGGACGTAATGTTACTATTAATTTAGAAAACTCACAAACTAATACTTTAAATATGAAAGCTATTGTAGGATTAACTGTATTCACTCAATCATGGTTTTGGTTCCCATTAGCTCACTTTTTATCATTATCTTTTACACCTACTGCTATTATTGGAGTTAGAGGTAATGATTTAAAAGTACCTAAATTTGAAATTAATTGTCATACTAAATCAGAATTTTTCCAATATCCTCCAAAAGTTGAAGAAACTAAAGGTAAACAACCAGATAAATTAACAACGGCAGTTTTATCCACTACAGCTAAAGCTAAAGCTAGAGCAAAGAAAATTAAGAAGGAAGAAGATAAAATGGATGTTGATGGAAGAGAAGAAAAATCAAAAGAATCAAAAGATGAATCTAAAGATGAATCAAAAGATGAATCAAAAGAAATCAAAGATGATGAAGAAAAAGAAAAAGAAAAAGAAAAAGAAAAAGAAAAAGAAAAAGAAAATAAAGATGAACCAGTAATCATCCGTTATAGTAAAACACCATATAAAATTGAAAATTTATCAAGGGTATTACCTTCACAATCAAACTATGTATCATTTGTAAAAGATCATAGATTTGTACCTGTTAGAAAATTTAGAGGTAGTAGTGGTATTATTGTATTGGAAGATACAAAACCTAATGAAAAATTCGAAGTTATCAAAACAGTGAGACAATTAAATGATACTGAAGCGCCATTACCTTCACCATTTACATTAGCTGGTGATGATTTAAAAGATGATGATGATGAATAGGTAGTAAACTTAACAAAAAAAAATTTTTAAATAATCAAAAATATATATTTCTAGATAATTTTAAACTTGGAAAACAGCTGTAACTGGACGATGATCACTACTAACAGTATTTCTATACTTACTATCTAAAATTTCATGTTTTAAAATAGGAATTTCAGGAGTTGTCCAAATAAAATCAATTGATTTTTCTTCTCTTCCTTTTTTAAATCCAGTATCTGTATGTTTAAAACCTTGTTTAGTTTGAGCTTTTTTGGCAGTTTCTAATAAACCACCTTGTTCAAAAGTTTTGTAAGCTTCTTCATGAGGTTCACTATTTAAATCACCACATAAAATTGAAGAACCTTCAGTATTTGACATTAAATCCATAATTTGTTTTGAACTATTAATTCTTGCCTTTTTACCTTTATGGTCATAATGAGTATTTAATAAATTTACAATTTTACCCAGTTGTTTATGTCTTACAATAACAACAGTTACAATTCTTGGATAAGCAGCATCCCAACCTTTACTTGGTTGATTTGGATTATCACCTAACCAATAAGTTCTACCTGATAATAATTCCCATTCTGTATGTTTAAATAAAATAGGTGCAAATTCTCCTTTATTTCTACCATCATCTCTTCCAACACCAAAATATGTCCATTCATTCCCTAATCCATATAATACATCATGTAATTGATTTTCTTTAACTTCTTGAAGTCCAACTAATGTAGGACATTCTTGACTACTATAAAATATAGCCGCACAAACACCTTCTCTTCTTTCAACCCAAGGTCTTTCTCCTTCCATTAAATTTTTTGCATCTTGTCTTATATTATGACAGTGAACTTTAATATTAAGTGGCGGTAATTGATTATTTTTATTAATAATTTGTTGACCTGACTTTTGTGGGGGTGGTCCTGTTTGTTGAGGTGGTTGCTGTTGAGGTGGTGGCTTTGATGATTCATTTTTCTTATTTTTATAATGAGATTTAACCTTTTTAGAAACTCCTCTTGTGACTTCTCTTGCCAATTGGTTGGCGATAACATTTGCAAACCCCATATTTTAAAGTTTTAACTTAGTTAAAATGACTATTGTTGCTAAAATTGCGAAATTGTTGCATGGCCCTAAGTCCTCACACGATGAAATTTATCTATTTTAAAAAAATAACGAATAAAAAAAATAATGAAGGAAGCGAGGTTCGAACTCGCGCGGACATACGTCCAACAGATCTTAAGTCTGCCGCCTTAGACCACTCGGCCATCCCTCCCAGAGGTACTTTTAGGACCTCAAATTTCAAAATTGAGAACCTCTGAAAATTTTTGAACAAAAAAATTTTTTTAACCACTTTTTTCTTTTCCGCAACTTGATTGAGAAAAATAAAAGTTGCGAAAAATTAACACTTTAAAAATTTAAAAGAAGTGGGGAGGGGGTTGGGGTTGGTTGGTTTAACTAATTGTACAACAACATATAAAAATGAATGAATGAAGGAGTGAAGTATTCTGCCTTTTTTGGTTTTGTCCAAAGGAGTGAACTGGGAAACTGGTACTTTAAAAATCAAGATTCCAATTAGATTAATAGTTTTATGAAACTATTGCTGTAATTGTTAGTATACAAGTGATTGAAACTTGTTTGGAGGGTAATTGGGAAGCCAATCGAATAGTTTAGATAAATTTAAAAGAAAGAAATCAAAGTGTTTTGACCTAATCAACTTGAGCCCTGAAAATATGGAAGATAAAAAGGAGGACCAAGATCCATTAGTCAGACAAAAAATGAAAACAACAAACACAAGCAACAACAAACACAAGCAACAACAAACACAAGCAACAACAAACACAAGCAATAACAAACACAAGCAATAACAAACACAAGCAACAACAACAACAACAACAACAACAACAACAACAACAACAACAACAAATAACTGCATTATAGGGGTAAGTTATGCCTATTGCAGGCGATTGGTTAGTGAATGAGGCTGTTACTAGCGGCAGAGTATTCAATTTCTTGGATCGTTGAATGATTACAATATTTGGTGAATGCAAAGACTTGGTGAAGCTTCAAGAGCGTATCATTTATTGATTGGGGAGGTCGGGGTGGATTGTTCAAATAGCCTTGAAAGGTGGTTACCATGAATTAGAGGTATTATATATGAGCCTAAATATCCACAGATCGTACTAGATCATCTAAAGTCTACAACCAAGATACTTTGGACGCATAAAATGGAGCAAAACAATGATTTTCCATGCTGAATTATATATATAATAACAGATATATTAACATAAAGATTGCAAACAAAACACTCCAAATAATAGGATACATGGTAGAATCACGGGAAGTAATCGATTACAAATTTTTCATTATTTTAGGAATGAATTTGAAAAAAAGTGATATGTTGTAATGAAATTGTTGTTGTTAATCAAAGGCAATCCCTCGTTTGAAAATAATAAATATAATTCAAAGATCCATTTAGTTGCGAAATTCGCGAAAGTTGCAAATAGTTAAATCTTATTTGTAACATCAATACAAGACTATGAGTTTCTCTAAGAAATCAGCTGTTGCAAGATACCAAGGTAATAATAAGTCCATAGAAGAGTCTACAGATGATACGGAGAATATTGAAAGCGAAGAAAAGTCCTCCACAAGCAAGGAAGACGCTGCTGTTAAGGCTGTAGAAAAGGACTATACTGGTATCCAAATACTTAACCAAATAGCTAGCAAGGATCATCACGCCGGGAAAAGAAATAGAAGATTGGCTTCTATTATCAAAGATAGAGGAGGTAGAGAAGATATGACAGATGAAAAGCTGAAACAAATCGAGATTGAAAGTCTTGAAAACGAGACTTCTACTTCTGATGGTGTAATTGGGAAGTTAAGGAAAGATGAATCACTTCAAAACATGCCAAAATCCCAGGCGCTTGGTGTAATTTTTGGATCGATTATGGAAGGAACAGCTATAATGAATGCAAATGAATCTCTGTCAACTACCGAGTCTACCAAAGTAGCTGGACCAGCTGCAAAAACTAAGAATAAAAACAAAAAAAGTAAAAAAACCCCCGAAAATAAAGCTGGAAAGGGGAACCAAGATATAGACGGTATTCCTGTTATTGATTTGGTAAGCGATGCAGACTATGGAGGCTCTAAGGAGCCAGAAGATAGAGGCTCTAAGGAAGCAGAGGACAAATTTATTTATTTTAATATGTCCAAGCTTTGACATGAGATCCTTATTTTTGAAAGTACGTGATATTTGAAGCAATTCAGTTTTGGCTTTTTTTTTTACACAACCATTATAAAGGCTATTTGGTATATCTACAATAGACACAAGCTTTTCATGTTGCATTGAAACTAGAATCAGTGGGGAGACGCAACTTTAAAGGGCCTAAAATTTTATAGTCATTTTCGCACGTGATGAATTACTCATAGATAATCTCTATATTGAAAGATACCACCAACAAGATCAACCAAAGTTCAGCTAATTGGGTTTTTAACAACATTGTTTTCAAATATTCTTTCATTGCCTCTAGAATTTTTTTGTTTATATATTTTTTGTTTAGCAGAAATTGTTTCATTGTGAGCTCCAAACTTACATAACATAAAATTTGCAACAAATGTTGAGACGTTGAAAATGTTGAATTTTAAGATAAAAAGGTAGAAAAATTATTATACAAAATCACAAGAAAAAAAAAGCAAGTTAATTTGTATACTGAAACAATCGAAATAATGATGGGCTTATTTGATAATTGACTGTAAAGAAATAGTTGAACTTTATTGATCTAAATATTTCACATGCATCAAATTCACGTGACAATAAACTATATAAAAACTAAGTCAGATTTCCTATATCAAAATGAATTTAATAAAGCAAGGATTATGACACTGGATAAATTAAAAACAAGAGAAGAGCTTATTGCAATGTTCAAAAATGAACATCTTGAATTGATTGCATTGATAATTGAAGTTGAAGGTTTTGATGCAAAATTAGAATATCATCAAGAAATGGAAAATCCACCTCAACTGTTATACTTTTTACTACCTGAGTATTCAAAATACCATTTAACTATTAAATATAGAGTGAATTCAAGACCATTAAAAAATTTAAAATATTATCAAGTAGTTAAGAAAGGTGGTATTCCATTCAAAACGAGAAAGGAAAAAATTGCAGCAGAAGCTTTCATCAATGATGATGAAAATCCGTATCATGAAATTACTTTCCCACCTGATGATATTCCAGGAGGTAAATTTATAAGAGGTAATTATCCTGCTACTTCGATTTTTTATGAAGATAGCAAAGAAATATTCTCAACTGAATGGAATATTAAAGTTACAAAGAAAGGTACAACCCCGGAAATCGGAAGATGATTTCCTCACTAAGAATTTACTAGAGAGTCTTTACTTTTAATGAATTTAATGTGCTAGCAAATCAAAGAGTATTAAAGGACAACCATTTAACGATAGAATACGACAACACTTGAATATATAGGTAAACAATTAAATAGTTAATATATGAATTATACAATTTAAATAAGTTTTTATTAATTCCCGGAGAGTCACGTGATAAACCGAAATGGGAAAGTGAGAGAGTAGTTATCACACTATTTTAAAGTCAGGGATATATTCATTGCTAACAAATCAAGCATTACAAAAAAAAAATAGAAAAATATATATTTGGAAGATTATATTCAGTTAGAAAGAAACATCCGAAACACCTAAAGTAGTCATTATGAGTTCACCTAAAAGACGTATGGAGAAAGACGTTATGGATCTTATGATGAGTGATCATGACGTCAATTTAGTTGACGACTCACTTCAACAAATGTTTGTTTTATTTAAAGGACCTAGTGATACACCTTATAAAGGAGGAACATGGAAAGTTAGAGTTGAACTTCCAGATCAATATCCAATGAAGTCCCCTTCGATTGGTTTCACCAATAAGATATATCATCCAAATATTGATGAAAATTCTGGTTCTGTATGCCTTGATGTTATAAATCAAACTTGGTCACCAATGTTTGGTCTATTGAATGTTTTTGAAAATTTTTTACCTCATTTATTAAGATATGCCAATCCTCATGATCCTTTAAATACTGAAGCTTCTAATTTAATGACAAAAAATGAAGGTTTATATAAAGAAAAAGTTAAAGAATATGTGCAGAAATTTGCTCAAAATATTACTAATGATGATAATGATAACCAAGCTGATAACATGAATGAAGATGAAGATGATGAATTGAGTGATGTTGGAAGTTTATCGAGTGACGATGATATCGCTGGCGAAGTAGAATTGTAATTATGGATAAAATAATAATTATATAGCATACATGAATAGATATGATGAGTATATTGAAATATATACATATATATAAATAAGAAAGAAAATTAAAATATTAAACCAAAAACAAATAAAAAAGTAAATTAAAATGTATATACATGAAATTCAAAACTCAATGCTAAATCAATTCTTTCATTCTTTTATTGAATTCTACCAATTTAGCTAACATCTCACATTCTTCTAAAGATGATTTAATATCGACTTCAGAGTTCCTTCGAGATTTCAAATATTGTTTTCTCTTTAATTTTGCCAACTTTTTTTCCTTTCTTCTAGCTAGAACATGTTCCCGACATGGTTTCTTTGGAATATAAATAGTTAGCATATTATTATCATTTGAATACCAATTGATACTTTCAGGATCAATTTCTTTTAAATCATACTGGTGCTCTTTCCTGAAATCATATCTTTTAGATTCAACTACTAATTTAACCTTTTGGCTCGACTTGTAGGGTTTAATTAATCTCATTTCAAAATCATTAAATCGTCTCTCATTAGTATCATGAATAGTTATCTCAATCTTATAGCCATCTTTAGATTCCAAAGATTTATAAGAGATATTTTGATAGGGGACCAAGCAATAACGTCGTCTTGGAACTCCTAAAGCCCAAGAGTCGAGACCGCTTCCGTGCAAGAAAGGTAATTTACCAACAATGTTGAATGTGTGAACTTGAATCATAATTTGCAGCAATAACTAGACTAATAAACTAAAACAGATTTTCTTTAAAGAATGTTATAAATAGATTCCCCAATGAGTTAAAACTTGGAGTAATACTAATTTATTGAATAGTTTTGGTAATAGGCATTTATCTTGTATATTTATACCTATTTCATAACTGTGGAGAAGTTTTGCTTATCAGTTAATAGAACCTTCTAAGATAAAAATGCGAATGCGGAATTTTTGTTTATTGATAAAATTAATTCTAAAACATTCTTTTGGTATTCTTTAGATTTCCAACAATGAGGAGAACTTAAAATTTCATATTATAGATTACAAATAGGTATTCGTAAGTGGATCTAACTGAATCATTATCATAATTGAGTCATAATGTGGCCTACCCCTGAACAATTCTCTTTTTTTGAGAAGCTAAGCGGTTTACCATTCTCCCATTTTTTGATTTGACAACCATTGGAAATATTAAATTAGTCCAACACTACCATCATGTAAAAGGAAGATTACTTTAGTGTTTGTACTCATCAGACATGTATACTATGGAATGTCATTCCAAGACATTTTGAGCCATTTTGAGCCATTCTAAGACATTCTGAGACATTTTGAGACATTCTGAGATATTCTGAAGTCGGTCCCTATAAGCAGCGACTTATGCCAATCTGTTTTCCCTCGAAAACATTCAATCTCAACCGGTCCTTCCATCTAATCTATTTTTGGTTTAAATGGTAAAGCTCCGGTTGCGAAATCTTTTAAATGTGTTAGGACGCACACGTTTTTGTGATTTTTTCGCAACTTCCCCAATACTTAATTTTTTGTTTGACTAAAACCGTGCGCTACCAAATTGTTGCAACTCTTTGCGCGGGATACCTTTCCCTTCAGTTTATTGCTTATACCAGTTAATCATTCATAATGTACTTGAAAGGTACCAAATTAACATTAAGACGCCAATTGACCAATGGGGTCATCAAGAATTTGAAAAATCCAGAATTATTCAGAACTCAAAGTTATATCAATGGTGAATGGGTTGAAGGATCAGGAAAATCTTTCCAAGTCCATAACCCTTCAAATTATCCAAAAGAAGAATCTTTGTTAGGTGAAGTTAAATCAATTAACGAGGAACAATATAGATACTCAGTAGATTCAGCTCAAGAAGCATTTAAAAGCTTCAAAAGCACCACAAATGGTTATAGATCAGAATTATTAAGAAATTTATATACTTTAATGATTGAAAATCAACATGATTTAGCTAAATTAATCGTATTAGAAAATGGTAAGCCTTATGCTGATGCTCTAGGAGAAGTTAACTATGCTGCTTCTTATTTCAAGTGGTTTTCTAACTTAGTAGCTGTTTCATCAAATGATATTATTGCACCACCACTGAATGATAGAAGAATTTTATCTATTAAACAACCTGTTGGTGTAGTTGGTATTTTAACACCATGGAACTTCCCTGCTGCTATGATAACCAGAAAAATGGCTGCTTACGTTGGGGCTGGATGTACTGGTATTATTAAACCCGCTCATGAAACTCCATTTTCAGCTTTGGCCTTGGGTCATCTTCAGGAATTAGCTGGATTTCCTAAAGGTGTTGTTAATATCTTAGCTTCTGATGATGCCGCAACTATAGGAAAATTTATGTGTGAAGATCCTATCATAAAGAAATTGTCCTTCACTGGATCTACTAATGTTGGTAAAATTTTAATGTCTCAATCTTCTTCTACTTTAAAGAAACTTTCATTTGAATTAGGTGGTAATGCTCCATTTATTGTTTTTGAAGATGCAAATATAGATAAAGCAGTTGAAGGTGCCCTTTCTTCAAAATTCAGAAGTAGTGGTCAAACTTGTATTTGTGCAAATAGATTATTCGTTCATGAATCAGTTTATGATGAATTTTCTTTAAAATTAGCTAAGCTTTTAGAATCAAAAACTAAATTAGGTGATGGATTAGATAAATCTGTAACTCATGGTCCTGTAATTCATAATAATTCATTTAAAAAGGTTAGATCTCATATCGAAGATGCTATTTCTAAAGGTGCTAAGGTTGTTTATGGAGGTAAACCACGCCCTGAATTAGGTGAAAATTATCATGATTTAACAATTTTGGCTAATGTAACAAATGATATGTTAATAACCAAAGAAGAAACATTTGGTCCAGTTTGCCCCTTAATTAAATTTAGTACAGAGGAAGAAGTAATTAAATTAGCTAATGATACTGAAGTTGGATTAGCTGGTTATTTCTTCTCAGAAAATATCAGTAGAATTATGAGGGTTGGTGAAGAACTTGAAGTAGGAATGGTTGGTATAAATACTGGACTTTTATCTGATGCTTCTGTTCCATTTGGAGGTGTCAAACAATCAGGTTTTGGAAGAGAAGGTTCTAAATTTGGTTTAGATGATTATATGAATATAAAAACTATGGTAATTGGTGGAATTTAAACCAATATTAAAAATTTATTTATTCGTTACATAATAATATACAATACAAGATTAATGAGACATATCTATATCATGATCAGCATTTGAATGAAATGGAATCGAATCATGATGGATATCTGATACAGACAAATTAAGTGGATCAGTAATAGAATCAACCATTGAACTTGAAATTGGATCAGTTGTTGAATCATTTATCTGTTCATTATTGAAATTAGAAGAAACAGGGTTAATTGAGAACTGTTCTGGTTCTTTCGATTGATACATTGAAGTATCTAAATTTGGAACATCTTGCATTTTTTGAACTTGAACTTGATTATTTGTATCAACTTGAACATTTTCATAAGCTTTTGAATTTATTAAAAATTTTGAATTTGGACGTGATTTTTTATATTCATCAAATAATTCCTTACTATAATTATCACTAAATTGTTTATTAGTAATTAATTGATCTAATTTTTCATTTAATGAAGTGATTCTATCATTTTCTTGAGATGGGTCATTATTAGATTTAGATTTTAACGAGTCAATATCTTTAGATAATTGCTCAATTTTCAGTTTTGCATCATAAACATCTTCATTTATACGAGTTGATTGATATTCATGATCTTTAAATAATATATCACGAACTAATTCTAGATTTTCAGCGTATTTGGTATATCCAACAGATTTATAGGTTAAAGTAGCTAATCCACCTTCATTTGAAATTCCTGTATTTATAGAAGAGAACAGATTAGAAAAAGTCTCATTAGGTGCTTCATAACGTGTTTCTGGAACTGGAAGAACTCTTCCTTTAAGTTTATCACTGTAACTCATCTTTTATTAATTATTGAAGTTATTTCAACAATATTAAAAAACGACGATGTAAAAATATTAATAGTGCGCGCTCTTTGCGAGCTTTTTGTTATTTACTAGTATTAGATTTATTACTATACAAGTGTCTAAAAAAAAATTCGTACAACTTTTCTACGGGATAAACATAATATACATGAATTTATGTATTGTTCTTATTATTAATTTATAATTTTTTCAATTTCTCTAACTTTATTGTTATTTTAGGAGCTTTTTATTTGTCGGATTTAAATTAAATGTCTTATCTATAATATTAAACTTTGGAAGAGGATTCCATCAAGGATTCTTCGATACCATCTATAAGACTATCAATGTCTTCAACGTTTAAGCCACAACTAAGACTTATAAGTCTTCTATATTTATACATCTTATCATCAATACCATGAGATTTGATGCTATTTGTTAAATTATTTAACAATTTTGTTCTTTCTATTTGTAAATTCGATAATTCAATTACCAAATTCCATTTATGATTTTTATCATTATCTTCATTATTCTTATCATTATTATTATCATTTGAAAGTTTTCCTTCTTCATTAGATACTAAATTAGCTAAATTAAAAGCTTGTACTTTTTCAAGAAGGTTTTCTAATACTAATTCATTTTCTTTAACAGTGGAATCTTGTAAATTAGTAAATTCTTCTAATAATTCTTTTGCTTCTGGTAAATTTTTGAACCCTTCAATTCCTATCTTAGATAAATTTATAGCAACTTTATTGAGGATATTTTCATTTGAACCTTCTTTTATAATTATATCTTTTTCAAGTTTATTTTTATGATTATTTAATTCTTCAACTTGTGTTTTATATGATTGACTTAAAGAATTAATCATATTACTTAAAATAGATTGGAAGTCATCTGGATTTATTATTTTCTTTTCCTTTTCTTTTTCATTTTTCTCTTTTTCATTGATTATTTTTCCATCATTATCTAATTCAGGAGGTTTAAATTGATATGTTTGAGGTATATCAAGATCTGATTTAGATATTATTGAAGGTGTATGATCTTGTTCCATTGGTGTACTTTCAGCCGTTCTTTCAGAAATTACTGCTAATGGTTGTCTTTGAGATGATGCAGATAAATGTGAATTAGTTCTAGTTGCTTGAATTGGTGTTGAAATAGAATCGAATGATTTCATAGAATCGAGGAAAATATTTTCTTTAGTATCATCATTTGAATTTTTCAGTAATTGATTTAATTGTTCCTTATGAACTCTAGCGTTATTATGGCTACTATCATCATCATCATCATCTTGAACAGTAGTTCTTTGAGTATCAGGGGTTTCCATGACATTGTGAAAACTTGATTGTGTAGGAGTTGAAATTTCAATTTTAGGTTGTAATGTAGTATCATCATCTTGTAATTGAGATTGAATTTGATCATCAGAATCTTGCTGTTGATCTTCTAAACTCAATAAATCATTTTTCATAACTATAAATTTTGTTGTTTCTTGATTAGCATTTACTAAATCGTCTCTAGCATCGTAACTTAATAAATATTTAACAAGTTTACCACAACCTGCTCTAGCAGCCAAATGAAGACAAGTATCACCATTAACATCTTGATGATCAATAACATTTTTAATTAAATTTATAGATTTATCACCTGAATTATTATTTGATAAAGTAGTCAATTTATTTAAAATAATTCCTAAATAATATCTTAAGCTTTCATATTTTGATGAAACTTTTGCAAATTGACATAAATAATGTAAAGGTGTTCTACCATTAATATCAGTATTTATTAAACAAATTTCTAAATCATCCAAGACTTTTGGAAAATTTTTAAGTTCATAACAATTATTAAATGAAACCAATTTAGATAATGGATTTAAACCATAATTATTTACAACTAATGGGTTAGCACCTTTAGTTATTAATAAATGAACCATGGCAGAATTACCTATTGATGATGCCCAATGCAAAGGTGTATGACCTTCATCATCAATAGCCTCATTCACATTGAAATCAAAAGGTGGATTATGAACAAAATATGGAATAGATGAATTATCTTCACTAAAAAATCTTAATAATTGAGAAGAATAAGATTCTTCGACACCTTTTGATGCTTTAAATTCTTCATTTGAAGACATTGAAGTATCAGAATCTTTATTATTTTCTTCTTGAGACCAATTAGTTTCATTTGTTGACTGTGAAGAAGGCATTTTATTATGATGGAATTGTCCCATTATTTGAGGGTGAGCTATTTGTTGTTGGGGATAATTAAATTGATGTGCTTGTGGGGGTTGTTGTTGTTGTTGATGCTGAGGAGGTTGCTGAGGAGGAGGTTGATATTGAGGTTGTTGGGGTTGTTGAGGTTGCTGAGGTTGCTGAGATGTTTGAGGATTTGGAGGTAATTGCATTGGAATTTGATAATTTTGATAATCATTTGGCATTTGTTGAGGTTGAGTATAATTTGACATCATGTTATTATTCATTACAAAATCTTGTTGGTTGAAATTTGGATTCATTTGATATGGCATTTGCAATTGAGGATTATTTGAATATTGTGACATTTGATTATTCATTCTGGACATTTGATTACTTGGAAAAGAATTTGTTGAATTAAAATCAGGAAAAGCCAGATTTGCTAACATAGCACCATTCTCTAGTTTAGCCTTTTTCGGAGTCGAACCTTCTGGTTTCTTTTTCTTTACATATTTTCTTTTAACAGGAGTACCATCTTTATTAACTTCTTTTGCCTTTTTTTGAATATCAAGATTTGGATCAGTAGGATCAAAAAATAATACTGGTGCAGCTTCAGGGGATAAGCCATAATTTGTGGCTAATCTCTGAGCATCATTTAATGGGATCCAAGTACCTTGAAATCTACCATAACCACCTTGAATTTTTTGATGTAAACCCTGTTGAACACCTTTTTCTAAAATTTTGGTTCTTTTCGCTTTTGGGAAATTACAACATTTTAAAATTTGTGTAGCATTAACCCAATTATCTGAACATCTTCTCATTAATGGGAAATTATTTATTGTACTTTCAAATACATCAGTCTAGATATTAGTTAGTAACTTAGAACGCGTTAAATTTAATAAAGCTAACTTAAATAGATTTGAGGAAAAATTAGGGAAAAATATTATCGCCCTAATCATTGAAGTTATTAATGAATTGAACTTCTTTTATTATTATAATCTCGTTATATTAAGGATATTTAGCTATTGAGATATCTCTAGAATTATAATACATACATTTGAGTACGTGGCTAGATATACTTTGGGTTCTTCCATTGACATATCTAAAGAAGAATTATAGTTAATTAATTTTTTTCTCACTTGTTCTGACGATTTGAGACAAGTGCGATGAAAAAAAAAGTACGCGTGAGTTTTCTTGCGCTTCCATTTCGATAAATAAGGTTGAAATTGGTTAAAAAATATATAAAAGCTAAATAGGAAAATTCAAATTGAGATTAAATGCAAAAAAAGAAATGATGAGGTAGTAATTTATATTAGAAACGAAGATTAATAAATAAAATTAGACTAAAACTACCAAAAAAGGGGGATACAAAGTCAACCCCGTTAATAACTTAGATAATTTTTTCATTTGATAAGTTAGTTTCAACTTCTTTAACAGAAGCAATAACAATTTTAACCATTTCATCAACATCTTGTTTAGTGATAACAAAAGATGGAGCGAAAAGGATAAAGTCACCAGAAACATTTTTAACACATCCATTACAACCCATAACAGTTAAACCTTTATCATAAGCGGAATCTTGAACTAAATGACAAACATCAAGTTTTGGATCAAAAGTTTGTTTAGTTACCTTATTTTGAACAAATTCAACTGACCAGAATCCACCTAAACCTCTAATATCACCAACTATTTTAAAATCTTTTAAATATTTAGATAATTGTTCACCTAAATAATTACCAACTTCAAAAATATTTTTAGTTAATTGTTCTTTTAAAATTTTTTGTTGAACTTTTAATGCAACTAAACAATTAAATCCATGACATGAATAAGTTTGACCTCCAATAATTCTATTAGAACCTTCAATGAATACATCTCTAATTTTTGGACTAACTAAAAGACCTGCAATAGTAACAAAGCCTGAACCTAATGTTTTACCAACAGTTTGAATATCTGGACCTTCATTAAGCGGTAAAAAGTTTTCCCAGCAATTTAATTTACCATTTGGATTAATTCTACCAGTTCCACACATAACTTCATCTAAATGGAAAAGTAAATCATATTTATTACATAATTTTCTAAGACCATATAAATATTTTGGAGTTGGTGGAACTGTACCTAAGGAAGTACCACTTAAAGTTTCAACAGTAATAGAAGCAATAGTTTCTGGATCTTCTCTAATAATAATTTCTTCGTATTCTTTTAATAATCTATCAACATAATCATCAATTGTTTCGTCTGATTTTTGATTGTGATATGGAAAAAATTCTGGTAATTTAACACACTGAGAACTTGGTAATAATATATCTTCAAATGGTACAGATCTATTAGAGTTTGCAATAGACAATGCTGCAATAGTATAACCATGATATGAACTATATCTAGATAAGAATTTTGTTTTCTTTGTTTTCCCCTTTTCTACCCAATATTGTCTAATGATCTTCATACTATGCTCATTAGCTTCAGAACCTGATGAAGTCCATAAAGCGGCTTCGAATGCTCCAGGTGCTGAATTATCAATATAAAACTTAGCTAATTCTTCTGCGTATTTATTCCCAATAAGAACTGGGAATTGATAAGTTGTTTCTTTTGCTGCATCATTAATGATTTTTAGAACATCTTCATCACCCCAACCCAAAGCTCCAACAGCAGCACCAGTGGTACCATCATAAAGCTCTTTAATTTCTTGAGTATAAGGGTCTTTAACTGTAATTTTAACACCTTTACCTTCAATAATTTCAGGGACTTTTCTATCAATCTTTCCTTGAAAGATATGAGATTTAGGAACCTCTTTAACTGATGGACTTGGTGAAGCTGAAGTGTTTGGTGTTGAAAATTTTGAGTCGACTGTCATATTATAATTAATCTTTTAAATTTTTATAGCCCATTCTCGAGGCTTTTTCATGCCCTTTTATATTCCAATATTAGCGGCTATTCTTGAGCAGTCTTGATAAGGAACTATAGCCATTTTGGGAAAACTTGTGCGACGATTTGCTTGGTTCAGACTCGACTGCAAATTTAAAGTTTGGGGTGATGCTTCGGTGAAACCATAAAGTTAACATTTTAAAACCAAAACAAAATGGCCATTCAAGCAGTAATACACTGATACTAACACAGAGACCAACCATATGAGACAAAATTATAGTCATAAACCTTACTTTAGTCCCCTGTTTGAGTCTTATCGAAATGGAATTTACCTTATGGAATATCAGGTTTCCGTCATGTACCAATGAGGAAATTTGCGATAACTCGAATGCATGGGGTAGTGGGTATACCAACAATTTCCATATAGCTCGATAGTGATAAAGTTTTTTTCGGGTCGCTCAAATGAACCGTTTAAAAAAAACACAAAAAAAAGGAAGCCAAAAGACAAGAGAATAAATATTGCAACATCATCAATGTTCCCCCAATAAGTATTTTACCTAGTATACTAGGCACCAACGGTCGTGTCGAATACACAAACCGTGTTTGGGAAAACATTCCTCAGAGCAAATTCTTGAGATGTATGGGAAAAGAAAAGCAGGGATTCGTATTCTTTCTTCAGCCGAATCAGCTGATAACACGTCACGAGGTGAAACCAAGAAAGATGTAAGAAATTAAAATTTGTGTTGATTATAATCAACAAATCTTAAAGTTAAGAATGAGAGGGGATATATGGCCATGCGGTGAGATATTAACTGAGAATGCGCAGTCTCGTTAGCGTAAATAAAGACCCTCAAATTCATCACGATTCATTAATACGTATCTCCACAGTAGTTAACAATTTTTCTTGTACTGGTAAAAATTAATCAAATCACTACAAGTAAACCCCCCACCTTAACTATGAGTCTATTCAATTATTTCTTAATTTTGATGTTCCTTAGTTCTCATTTGTTGCTAACAATTTTTATATTCTTCTGATTCATGACGTAATATGTAAGTTCGCATTACTACTTTTCACCACTATCAACACAATAGGAGAAATTAACCTAACAATAAAAACAATTCAAATTTAATGTAAATACAGCGAGGTTTCGGGTACACCACTTTCCAATTATAGGCCAAACCCCCTGTTTTTCTTGATTTGTCTTATCTTGGATCAGTTTTTATGTGTTTTCTCTTCTCTTTTGTTTGTTTTTTTTTTTTTTTTTCTATTTCTTCCTGGGTGTGTCATTAAAATATTTGCGAGTATTTAAATCTACACCTTGGTGCTTATTATCGAAAACCTCCTTTTTTTTGAACTAGCATCGACAGTTTTCTTCAGCACCATGGGGTTAGGTATCAAACAACCTAAAGTCAGAAATGTGACCGGAACTATTATTATGATGGAAAATGAAGATGATGAGTCGACTAGACCATCATCAGTTCATGAATCGTTATCATTAAAAAGATCAAACACGGGGATCATTCTACATCCTCAGCCTCAAGATAATCCAAATGATCCTTTAAATTGGCCAGTATGGAGAAGAGATTTATGTTTATTAATCGTTGGAGTTCAAACATTTTTAGGAGGTGGTCAATCTCCTTTATTAGCAGCAGGAATGAATCAATTAAGTGATGAGTTTAATTTATCTTTACCAGTTATTGCATATTTAATTGGTATTTTTATGTTATCATTAGGTCTTGGGTCAGTTTTTGCATCACCATCAGCAGTTTTATACGGTAAAAGATTGGTTTATCTTTTAGGTATTTTACTTTTTTTAATTGGTTCTATAGTAGCTGCAAGTTCAAAAAGTTATGCTTCTTTAATGATTGGTAGAATAATTACTGGGTTTGGTGCTTCACCAACTGAATCATTACCTTCTGCTACAATTGCAGAAATTTATTTTGCTCATGAAAGAGCTTATAGAATTGGTATTTATACAATGTTAATGTTAGGTGGTAAAAATATTGTACCATTATTATCTGGATTGGTCTTCGATAGCTTGGATAGACATTGGTTATTTTGGATTTTAGCAATTTTTTTAGGTGTTAATTTAATCTTGACTTATTTATTTGTACCCGAGACTTTCTGGGATAGATCTCCAACTCCTAATAAAAGATCTGTAGAAGAAACTGAAGCTGCTAAAACAATTAAAAATTATAAACCTCCAACAGAAAGACCTAATGCTTTTGCAATCAGACGTCCAACTGCTACAAGTGTATTAGATATTGAAAGTTTATCTTCATCAGTTAATGAAAATACATTTGCATCAGAAAAACAACAAAATCCAGTTGGTTTAACTGATGAACAAGCCCCAAATATTACAACTGCTCATGAACCAAAATCTTTTAAAAGTAGATTAGCATTATTTTCAGGTAGATTCACTATTGATAGCTGGTGGATGGTTGCATTAAGACCATTTTTTTTATATAGTTATCCATCTATTTTATTTGGTTCACTTGTTTATTCATTTGCAGTTGTTTGGTTAATTTTAATTTCCGAAACTATTTCTGAAATCTTTCTGGCACATGATTATGGATTTAATCAACAATCTATTGGATTATTTTATATCTCACCTTTTATTGGAGGTATTATGGGTTCTATGTTTGCAGGTATAGCTAGTGATAGATTAACTAGAATTTTAGTTTCAAGAAATAATGGTATTTATGAACCAGAATTTAGATTATTCATGCTTATTCCAGCTACATTTTTCATTTCATTTGGATTAATTGGGTTTGGTTGGTCATCTGAAAAAAATGATCTTTGGATTGGACCAATTATTTTCTTTGGTTCTTTATCTTTTGGATGTTCTGTTGCTAGTACTACAGCTATTACATTTACTGTTGATTCATACAAAATATTTGCAGCTGAAGCATTAGTTTCATTAAATTTTTTAAAGAATTTCTTGGGATTTATATTTTCATTGTTTAATAATATTTATTTACATGAAGAGGGAGGTAGAATAACTTTTGCTACTTATGGTGTAATTCAAATATTCCTCTCTTTAATGGCAATACCCTTATACATTTATGGTAAACAGATTAGAGCTTGGACTGATGAAAAGGAAATTCTTAAAATCTTATATCATAGAGATAATGCTCCAAGTAAACCTAACTTAAACGAGGAAGAGGTGGACAATACATTGAATAATGCCGATACTAGCGAAGAGACGCTTAGTACTGATGATCAACTTAAACGAAAAGAAAAAGAAGACTTGAATAATGATGTTGAAGCCCTCAACCAAGACGATAGTGCTTCCATTGACAGCAGAGAATTTATTGATGATAACGACAATAGAAAATAAATTCAGAATTGACTAAGTCTAATTTTGAGTTTGTTTTTGTAAAAAACAAATTTCTTCTTTTCATTTGCATATTTTATTTCTTCACATTTTTATAGTATTTATTAAAGTTTATATGCTATTAGTAATATTTTTTAAAACCAGTTAATTTTTGATCTATCAATTGAAACGTTAATTCTATCCAAATAAGTATCTATTCTATTCTTTATGGATTCGCCATTCCAATTATTTCCAGTGACTTCAGGAATTCCTAATTTTTCAATGACTACACCACTACTGATATTACCACATATTCCGCCTATAGTCCAATCTTTTGACAAATAATAACCCATCATGAAGCCACCACAGAATGAATTCCCACCACCAGTGACATCAATAACATTAGATTGATCTTGATGATAAGCAGGTAAATGAACCTGAGTGGTGTCTGAAGTTATATAACATCCCAATGGACCACAACGTAGTACTACACCACTTTTAATAGATTGAAACAGATGGAAAGATTTTGATAATTTACAAATCTCTTGCAAATCACCTGTCATTGGATGGTTTAAAAATTGACATGCTTCATTTAAATTAGGAGTGAAGATATCTATCAAAGGTAACAATTCACATAATTTTTCGAAATTACCTGCCAAACAATCATCAGGTAACGGTTCATAAATAAAAATAGCATCTTTATTGTATTTCTTGATATCATTTATTAACAGGAGACACCTTTCAATCGAACAAATTAAATGGAAACATTTAGATTTAAGTAATGCATTGTTTTCTAATAGATCTTCAAACTCAATTCTTTTTTTATCAGATAAATATTTAAAATGCCTTATATCTTTTTCATCGTATATATTTAAACCTCTGGTTGTTAATCTTTTATCATCTTTTCTAAATAAAATTGATGTCCCCCAACTATCTAATTCAGTTTGGATATTATCGGGGAAATCGTAACCTTTATCTATAATTCCACTAACGGATTTACTCAACTTGTCACCGCTTATAATTCGAGCTCCTACTATAGAATATGATCCTGCTCCTCCTATAATATTAGACTCTGATGGTCTATTCCACGATTTAGGGTACTCATTATCATCAATAATAAACATTCCTAAAGAGGTGAAAATTAGATTCTCATTGTGGGGTTCAGCCATTGTATTGATTATGATATTCAATTCAATGATCCGATCTATTTTTTTTTTCTTTTTTTCTTTTTGCTTCCCCAGCTTTTTCTTCGTTCCTGTTAACTACTACAGTATTTAACCCTTTTAGTTTTTGCGATAATTACGTATTTATTGATCTGTGTTTTGGCGCAGCTTGCGCGTAAGATTTTTTCTTGTGTGAGACATTTACGCCAGATAAGATCTACATTCTTATATAAAGGGTGAATTAGCCTTTTTTTTCCCTCTTCATATTAATTTAGAACCGTATGGCTGGCGTAGACACAGCTTCTGTGGCTGGTATAGTCGCCGGTAGAAATCCTTTGGAGTACTCTGCTTCATCTCCTTATACGTTATTTATGTTTCAAGCTATTCTTATATTATTATTTTGTCAATTGATTAATGTACCAATTAAGAAAATACAACAACCAAAAGTTATTGCTGAGGTTATAGCAGGGATTTTATTAGGTCCTTCAGTTATGGGTAGGATACCTAATTTTTCCGATACTTGTTTCCCAAAAGAATCAATTTCTGGTTTAACTTTATTAGCTAATATTGGAATTATATTATTTTTATTTATTATTGGATTAGAAGTTGATATTTCATTTATTAAATCTAATTTCAAAGTGGCTATTTCAGTTGGTTTAATTAATATGGCTGTACCTTTTGGATTAGGTTGCGCTATTGCAAAAGGTTTTTATGATGAATATGGTAATCAAGATTCAAATGTTGAATTTACTACTTATATGGTTTTCATTGCTGTTGCAATGTGTGTAACAGCTTTCCCAGTTTTAGCTAGAATTTTAACAGAATTAAATTTAATTGGTAATAGAGTTGGTACTATTGTTTTGGCTGCTGGTATTACTAATGATTTATTAGGTTGGATATTATTAGCTTTAACTGTTACTTTAGCAAACTCTTCTCAACCTGTTAATACTGTTTACATTTTATTATTAACTGTAGCTTGGTTTTTAATGCTTTGTTTCCCAATTCGTATGGCCCTTAGATGGTATTTAAAAAAATTTACTAATGATTTAAACACCGGTGAGCCTTCTCAATTACTGATGTTAATTATTTTAGTTTTAGTTCTTACTTCTGCATTTTTCACTGATATTATTGGTGTTCATGCTATTTTTGGTGCTTTTATGATTGGTGTTATTGTTCCTCGTGAAAATGGTTATGTCATTAAAATTACTGAAAAATTAGAAGATTTGGTACATATTTTATTAATTCCAATTTATTTTGCAATTGCCGGTTTAAACGTCAATTTGGGATTATTAAATAGACCCATTGATTGGGGGTATACAATTGGAATTATTTTATTAGCTATGATTGGTAAAATATTTGGTGGATTTATAGCTGCAAGATTAAATAAAATGTTTTTCAGGGAATCTTTAGCTGTTGGTGTTTTAATGTCTTGTAAAGGAATTGTTGAAATTGTTGTTTTAAATATTGGTTTAAATGCTAGAATTATATCTCAAAGAGTTTATTCAATGTTTATTGTTATGGCTTTAATTACTACATTTGCTACAACTCCTTTAGCTTTATGGAGTTATCCTGTAAGTTATAGAGAAAAAGTTGATAGATATTTAAATGGTGAAATTCATTGGAACGGTACTCCAATAGAAGTTGATACAGATGAACTGAATAACAATACAACTTTATCGATGAATAATTTAAAAGATATGAAAACACCTAAATTAATTCTTTTATTAAAAAGTATTGATACAATTTCACCTTTGATGTCATTTTCTCAAATGTTTTGTAAATCAAATGATAATATAAGTATAAAAGGTCTTCATATTAGAGAATTTACTTCAAGAACTTCACATTTATTAGAAGCTTCAAGTCAAAATATTAAACAACAAGAACTTGCAAATTCTGAAAAAGAATTTGTAAATTCAACATCTATTTTAAGTATTATTAAAATATTTTCAGATTTAATTAATGTTCATGCAACTTCAAAATCAATACTTTCAACTTTTAAAAATCATATAACGAATATTAATGAACAAATTGAATTCCCAACAGAATTTTTATTAAGTTCAAGTGAAATAACAAATATTTATAATGATGCAACGAGTGAAATAATTGGTTTAGGAGAAAATTCTGATGGATTACTTTATCAAAAGATTGTTCAAACTTGTAAATGTAATTTTGGATTACTTTTGACACCAAAAGTTAATAATATTAATCCTTTAAATACTATAATTGAAGATGAAATTGAATCAAGAACTCTTTTTGATGAATCAAATTATTTAACTTCAATGAAAACAATTAATGTTTTATTAGCTCATGATAATTTATTAAGTCAATCAGATTTACTTTCATTATATGTAACTTATAAATTAGCTCAAAATGCTAATTTAATCAATATTATTATTAAATCATCTTCAACTCAAGCTATTGGATTTGAAAATGAATTAGAACTGATTTTCAGTGATTCTGATGTTGACTTGTCTTTCAAATATATTAAACAGTCATACGCTGATGAAATCCCCGCTTTAAAACTTGATATCAAATCAACAATGTTTATAATTGGTAATAATGTATCTCAAACTTCAGATACGTTATTTACTAAAGATGTTAATGAATTAGCTCATATTTGTTTATTAGGAAACTATAATATGTTGGTTGTTAAATCACCCTTTAATATTTAACTTTAATATGTTTAATTCTACTATTCTTTGAAAGGATATCTTTGATTATTGAATATACAATTATACCTAGTCAACTCCATTCGTAACTTTAACATTATTTGACCAAACCACTTTTATTTTTTCTTTTATCGGTTATATTCTTCAGCAAGTTTAGCCTATCATTGTACTTTAGAAATTGAAGTAGGTTTTAAATAATTATTTAATTATTTTTAAAAGATTACGAGCTAAGTTTGTTGTACCAGTATACGACTGTTTTGAAAGTTCCTAACCTTTTGATTCCCTTTGGAAACAAACTTTAGGAGCCCTTATGAGAATTACGTAACAAGAAGTATAGTGACGCACAACGTCAAAAATTGGCAACTTACTTCCGGAAAATAGAATTGAACGGAAATAAACATCAATTAGATACCAATGAAAACTTATAAGATTGGTAAACGAAGAGTCTTAGTAAGAAAGATTACGTTTGTTTTTGGGTAAGTCATCACTACCCGCGCCATAAGGTCAAATGGTTGCAACCATTTCTTGATCTTAGATACCTCGACACAAAAAATGATAGATTTGCCCGACTCGAATCGAAATTTCAAATGGGTTGATGATAGAATAGTGGAAAATAAACTATGTATCTTCCACAGTTGTTAGACCCGCTAATAGCCGAAATATTCAATTTTGACAGAAAAGCTAGTTTCTCTCCGATTGGCTCATGTACAGAATAGAGCATGTGTAAAGCATCCACTGAGAAACTATTGTAAGATAATAGGAAAGCCTAATCTCCATGACTACACTGAAGGATGCATTTTAATTAGAATAAGCGTATAAATGAAATCAAGAGCCTATAGATGAGTGGAGCTTTATTTTAGATCAATGATTTGACTCGAAAAACGGTTTTAGATAAGGAATACCAGTTACAAATCTGACTCTTTGAAAAGTTTAAATTCCTCAACCATTGCTTCGAATTATGAGAAATCACACCTCTTTGGTAAGAATAGACCCTTTGGTTCGACGGCAATAACGTGTCATTAGTTTTAAAGATAAGTGAGTCAATAATTAACTTTACTGAATAGTTGACTCTTCAACTATTCACCTTTCATGTAATCAAATATTGATTCATTCATTTAAAGGTTAGAGATTTAAACAATATCACTAATATTCATATTCTTTTAATATTCATTATAATATAATTTATTCTATTGAAATAAATTGTACTTTCAATTAGGTAATGCATAAGCTGAATTTAGTAAAAAATTATGTTTCATTTCGTTCGTAACGAACAAGTTTATGCATCACAGTCTAACTTTAAACCTTATTTCAATAAAATTGTTGATGCCGAACGTTTGAATGGACTGGAATAGTTTTTGTAAGAAATCAAACTTTTTTAGTTCGAGATTACAATAAACAAAGTTTTTTTAATTACACTGAATCAAGTAACCTAATAGAAATATTTATTGCTATTACAATTCCAAAATAGTTTTGCCGTTTGAATTAAACTTTCTCAAATTTCACTCCAACTATTTATCTAATCCACACTAACGAGCGTGAGTAGTTTTTACCATAGGAAATGTGGAAAACCGGATATTCACAGAATTTAGAATTTATAGCTATATAAATCAGACAAACTTCCCTGAAATCAAGAATTATTATCCACTTCTTTTCCATAATCAATTGATAGTGAACAGATTTGGCAAAAATAAAAGTAGATTTCAAAAAAAAAATAGTTTGATTTATTACAACAATTGCTGCAAAAATATAATCAGAAAAAGTAAAAGTTCAAAATGTTATTTCAATTAAATATTTTTTATACATTAGCTATGGCCTTGATGGCTTCTAATGTTTATGGTGCCGTTATTCCAATTGAAGGTGAACCAGAAAGCTTAGGATTAGAGAAAAGAGGTGAGGGTGTTCTTAAGTTAAGTTTTTCAGTTGTTCCAAAAGAAGTTGAAGAAATAAAGGATAAAAGAGATGGTAAACCTGTCAAGCTTCAATTAAATAACCATGGAAGTTATTATCTTAGTGACTTATACATTGGTTCCAACAAACAAAAAGTTCTGGTTGACGTCGATACTGGATCATCTGATTTATGGGTAATTGACAAACAAACAGGTCGTCAATTAGAGTCTGGAACTTTTGATCACACTACATCTTCAACTTTTCAAAAAATTGCAAGTGGATTTTCTGTTGCTTATGGTGATAGGAGTAATGCTCAAGGTGACTGGGTCACTGATCAAGTATCTCTTTCTCCAAATGGTCCTACTATTAAAAAATTACAATTTGGTGATGCTTATACAACTTCATCTAGACTTGATTTTGGTATTTTAGGTATAGGTTTGGAAAGTTTAGAGGCTAATCCACCTTCCGAGTATGTTAATTTCCCAGATGCCCTTAAAAAATCTGGTTTTATTAACAAGAATGCTTATTCACTTTACTTGGATCAAGCAGATTCTAAAACAGGTAATGTTTTATTCGGTGGTATTGACCATGCTAAATACACCGGTGATTTAAAGCAATATCCATTGTCTGGACCTTCCAGTAGATTGGACATTGACGCCAATTCCATCAATGTCGGTGGAAAGAATTACGACCTCAATGCGGCTTTTAATTTAGATTCTGGTACTACATTTTCATTCTTACCTTCTGATGTTGTTGAGTCTATAGCAGAAGATACTGGTGCTCGACCATATTATCAAGATGGTCAACTTTTTACTTATTATTATGATACTTGTGACAATAGTCCAGATTCTGCTACATTCTCTTTTGATGGGCTCGACATTCACCTTAAAAAAGATGATATAGCAGCTCCAATATACTACACTAATGGTGAGTATGCATTCTGTGGTTTGAACGTTTATCCACAAAGTAATCCAGAGTTTTACATCTTGGGTGACAATTTCTTAAGAAATGCCTACGTTTATTACGATCTTGATGGTCGTACCATTTCTTTAGCAAATGTCAAATACACCAGCGATGAAAACATTACTCCTGTTTAAGTGTTAAAAGATTCACTTTTATATTTTCGTGGAAAATCGTATATTTTCTATGTCTTATTTCAATTGTTTTTTTAATAATATGTTTAGTTACTTTTGCGATACCTACTTTTAATTTGCGACTTTTATCCCCTATCACCAGCTGTTACAATGGAGGATAGGAAATATTCACTCCGATGTTTTCAGGAAACTAATAGTTGCAAAAAAATAAAACTAGTTAGGCTTTTTTTTCACAATTTATATACAGGAAAAATAATTACGTATGTCACAAAAGTCCTTCCTCGACGAGGAAAGTGCCCGCTTGGCCAAGGGGTAAGGCGCTCCACTCGTAATGGAGCGATCGCCGGTTCGATTCCGGCAGTGGGCATTCAAAATCCTAATTTTTATTCTATTATTCTTTTAACTCTCTTATGAATTAATGGTTTTTTTTATATTGATCATTTTAAATTTGTCTATTTATTAGGAACTATTTAAAAAGATTTTGTAGGTGGGGGTGGAGGTGGTTTAGAATCCGAAGATGGTTTGTTATTACCTTGAGAATCTGCTTCCTTAGATTTTTGTAATTCTTCATTCATGTAATTGCTCAAGTCGAGAGCATCAGGTCTTGCAGCTTTTTTCTTTCTCGATGAATTAGATTTAGGTGGTGGTGCTGGTGCACTTGAAGCAGGAGCTGCCATGGGAGTGAATACGTTAGGGCTGTTTGACATTGGTGGAGGAGGAATTGAAGGAGAAGCCACACTAGGCGAAGAAATTTGTGGAGGAGGAGATCTCTGATTGAGTTGATAAGTCATATCTCTTTGATTGTCGAACAAAATATCATCCACCAATTGTTCGTTGTCGAATTTGCCGACAACTTCAGGAACTCTATGTAATAGGCCATAACCAACATCACAACCAAGAATACCTTTATTATGACCATTACCCCAAGATCTAGTTAAATTGACAGTTACAGGCCTTAAAACATCATAATCATGATTATAAACATATAATGTTATTGGAACACTATCATTATTTGTCTTATTAAAATTATGGTTATAATAAGTTAACACAGTCTTGGATAATAATGATTCACCACCTTGAGATAAAAGTCCTTTACCATTCATATCATCAGGAAAAGCAGAATCACAACCTATTATATAATCACTATAAGGAATTAATTGCGCTTGAAATGCTGGTGAGCTTTGATGAGTATTAAGAATACGCCAAACATAAGTTGCAGTATTTAAATGTTGAGATTGAATAGTTATACCTAATTTTGCAAATTGTTTATCGAAAAGTTGACTTACAGATTGTTCGATGGATTCTTCTGTAGATGGCTCATAATCATTTAATGGTAATACAATTTGTCTTAAAATACCACCTTTAGCACTCCAAACATCTAATATTAACTCCTTAGCAGAATGTTCATTCGAAATAATGTTCGATATTTCTTGATGCAACAAGTTATAGTCTACCATCCCAGCTTGCTCTTGAGTAGTATCACCACCATAATTAATCGTTCCATCTTCGTTGATACTATATTGATAACTTGATAATGCAGGGTAAGCCATTGGTAAATCATGATGATTGATACGCACAATATAATCAAACCAGGATTCAAGTCCCTTTTCTTGAGCAATTGAATGAGGTGATACTTTTAAAATCCTCAACCCATAGCCTTTGTTATTAATGTGAAGCGTATTTTTGAAATAAGAGTCTCCGGCCCCTTCTTCAGTATGTCCTTCGAATCTATCTACTAATTTCTTTGCAAATGAAAACATGTTTGGAAGAAATACTTTTTGGTTGGCGCGGTTAGTGAGAAAATATACTTTGAGACTTATTACTACTAAATGTAGAGGTTGCAAAATCGGAGTCAAAATGAATAATATAACATATTTATTGTTTTTATTTACTATAATACAAAGTCAAAAAAAAGTAGAGAAGTTTAAAAGAAAGAATGACTTTAATGCAAAAAAATGTGATTTAATTAAATGAGACGTGTGGATCATGAACTATTAGCAAGACCTCCTGAGAATGCTAAACTCCAAGTTCTACTTTGACCATTATCTAAGTAAGTCTTTTGGAAATCATCAGATGAGAAGAACTTGTAAGAAGATTTAGCATCAAAAAGAGCTTGGTTAAGACGTAAGATACCAGCCCATCCATAGTCCACTTTATCAACAAATTTAGAGATAGCTTGATCCCATTCTTGTTCAACATATTCAGACTCTCTAATTAAAGCTGCAGCACCAGTCATTGGAATCATATGAATACCATGGACATATTCAGGATATTCATCAGCTCCACCGAAATAAGTAGTAAATGCAATCTTGTTATCGAAAAGGATACCAGAAACTTTATTTGGAAGCATTTCTTTTGGAATATTTTCATTATCATCTTTAAAGTAGAAATAATTGATTAATGATCTCTTCATAACAGAAATCATTAAATCACCTCTTGATTCCATTGCACTATCTTCAATAACATTACCCCATAATTTCATACCATATGAGAAATGATAATCTTCTGAAGAAGATTCTTCATTACGTCCATCACCACTTGCAAATAATCCACCAGCCCATGAATGTCCAGCATACCAATCAAACATTCTTGAAACTGGGAAATGTTTATCATCTTCTGATGGGTTAGCAACATCTCTGATTAAATTATTAACCCAATCTTGATTATCTTTGGCCCAAGTACCTCCATATTTTTTATCAACCATACCAACAACAGCTGCTGCATGAATGAAATAACCGTAATGGAAATGATGATCATTATAGTAGGCGGAACCAAAATCAAGACCAGTATCACCATCTTGAGAAGCAGTTGAAGTAATACCACCAAATTTAGTATCATACATAAGTGGATAAAATTGTTTATTATTAATGAAAACATCAAAAGCATCTTTCATTTCTTTTAATGTTTCTTTTGCATAATCTTCATCTTTAACAATTTCATTAAGAACTAATAAAATATTGGCATATTTATCCATAAGTTTACCAGCAAAATAGATAGAATCAACATTTTCAACTGATCCTTTAATATCAATATCCAATTCTTCTTGTGCACTCTTTGCCATTAATTTAACTTGATCTTTATCATAATTTAAATCCTTTTTCATATTTGGACTCCAAGGTAAGAATTGAATATCAGTGTATAATTTTTCACTCATTGATAATTCATCTGTTAAGAATGCAGTCATTTCACCTTTAGTAGTTGATAATAATTTAACTGGAGTGGATGCCTCTTTTGTTTTCAGACTAAGAGATTGAACATGATGAGGTAAGGCAAAGATCATTGGTTTTTTAGAACTTGATGAACCTTCAGTTTTAAATTTGAATGAATATTCTGCACTATCACCTGATGAAGAACCTTCAACAGTTGCAGAAACTTGATACATACCAGCAGCTTGATCATAATATCCATCATGTTCTGGATCTTCTGGAGCAGCAGCAGCTTGCATAATAAGACCATCAACAGCTTTAGAACCTTTAAGGCTATAAGCATTATCACTTTCTAATGCAAAATCATCTTTAGAAGTTCCTTCTGGAAGAGTGATATAAACAAGATATTGGAGATCAGTCATTAAATTAACACGATATTTTAAAACGTTCTTTGGTAAAGCATCTGAAGATTCTTCTTCAATACTATCAAAACCAACTAAAGTATTAAGGGTTGGAGTTAATTTACCGTTATAAATACCAGTGACAAATCCCATACCTTGAACAATTGGCATATCAATATAATCAGTTGACATATCTTCTTTTGGAGATAATTTAACTAATGTAGACATACTCATCATTTGTTGAACACCCATGTAATGATTATCAGCAGTTAATTCATCAGCAGAGAAAAGAATTTCAGCATTATTAGTTGGATTAAAGAAGTATGAAGAACCATCATTATTTTGGTTTTCTGGACCGAAAATTCTTTTAGTTTTATTAGTATGTTGGACACCAATACCATAATAACCTTGTTTTCTGTAGAACATTCCATATGGATAAGACCAAATCATTTCAGTTTGATTATCTAAGATCAAATTAGTTGATAATTTGTTAGTTTGGTATGGAACACCATCATTATCAACACCTTTTGGAATAGTCTTGATCAATTGATCTCTCTTGAAAATAGACAATGGTTCATCAGTGGAAATTGGTTTGAATAAATCAACTGAGCCACCATTGGAAGCAGCTTTAGAAATAGAAGTATCTGAAGCAGATGAAGAAGCTTGCGATGAAGATTCAGCAACAGATGAAGATCCAACAACAGATGAAGAAGCAACAATATCTGAAGATTGGGAAGATCCAATGACTGATGAACTAACAGCTGCTGCAACTGCAGAAGTTGAAAAAAAGTTTGGAGCCAAAGTTGAAATACTTTCAGATCCACTTACAGTATTATTGGAATACTTTCTACCAACAACATTAAAATCAGTTGGAACTGAATTAGAACTTAAATCTGGAGCACTACTGCTAATTCTCAAATCAATGGTAGATGTAGAAGAATTCATGACTGAGGAAGAAGCATCTGTAGATGAGTTAGAAACTTTTTGTTTATCATTTCTATTCATTGTGAAAGCTTTAATTTTCATTTCATCAATGGTTCTAGTTTTAGTTTCAGTTTTGGTGACAAGTTTACCTGTGAATAATGGTTTCTTTAAAGTGGTAGTAACAGTTGCATATTCTGTTGATGGGACATAAGTAGTAGTAGGAGAAACAGTGGCTTTGAAAATGGTTTTAGTAGTTGTTTTAGCCTTTTGAGTGATCTTAGCATGGAAAGTTTGATCATCAGTTTCGGTTTCCATTTCGTAAATTGTTGATCTATCGTCTTTAAGTTTTCCAAGTTTACCAACGGTTTCATCAATACTAGTGGTTTTTATTTCACTTTCATCATCAGATTCACCATCTTGAATAGTTTTAACTTCTTTTTCATCATCAGAATCACTATCTTGAATGGTTTTAATAGTAGTATAAGTATATGGAGTGTGAGTAGTATAAATGCAAGGAACAGTACTACTTTGAACTTCAGTGGAACATCTTTTATTTTCACAGTTAGTTAAAGTTTCATATTCAATGGAATTAGTACTATAAGAATAAGTATGATCTGAAGTAGTAACAACAGTTTCGTAACTTGAAGTAGGACTAGCAGCAGCTGGAGTAATTGGAGGTTGATTTTGTTGATTTGTTTGTTGTTCTTGAGGTTGGAATTGAACTTGTTGTTGTTCTTGATCTTCACCGTTTGTATATACAAATACAACAGGAATACCAGTAGATAAATTTGGAGGATTATCAACTAAAGCAGTTTGATACTCTTGTTGGAAACAATCTGGAGTGATGTAATTAGTTTCAGTTATAGTAGTTACAATATCATCTTGTTGCTCTTGAGAATTACCTAAAGCAAGAAGGTAGCATAAAACCAAGCTATTTAAGAACTTTGGTTTATACATTTTTCAAAATTTATAATTTATACTTTATTGAAGACAACTAGTAATAAGGAAGGACTAAGTTTGTTTAATTTGGAAATTCAATTATTATTATTTTAAAGAAAGTAATTAGTTGGGATTAACTAAAAATGAATGTAATGTTAGTCTTCAATTATAAATTAAGTTTAAGAAAAGATTTAAAGAATTGCAAAAAAAGGTTGGACATTAGTAAAGTTTTTATACTAACTACCAAGCATTCGTCTAAATCAAGTAAAAGCAATTACCAGCAAATCCGATTCCTGGATGATCACAAAAAGATTCCATTTTATTAGACGTCAGCCAAAAATTATACTCTTGATTAAACAGTGCCACTGATACCAAGCACATCGATTACTTGCATTACATTGTTCATATATAAATTAATTGCAATTTTTAACGGTTCCAATTGTTCTAAATGCTGGTGATTCCTTTTTTCAATCTTTTTTCGCAACTATTGCAGCAAATTATAACCAGCCATCTCATTAGCGAATTTCACTTCTCACTGTTGCAAAGTGAATAAACGATCTATAAAATTTCAATTAAGGTACAATTTAGACAATGCATAGTCTTCAGGCTAAATGCATAAACATGCTGGTCCGTTATTATAGTAAAAGTTTATTACCAGATATTTTTCATTAAAACGGTTAAATTGCACTGGCTTTGATTGTTAGAGAAAGTGATCCAGGAGAAGAGTTATTAGCTTGCTTTGATCGTATTGATTCAATATGGGGTCAATAGGACCCCTGACATATTGAAAGATTCTAAAAATATCAATAGAATATTTAATAACCACTTGAATATAGGTAGTTATTGGATTGGGGGTAGTGCGTAGTGCTCAAAAAGTATACTTTGTGCTGGTTGCAAAAGTGAAATATATGCAGAAATGGATGAGGCAGATAAAAGCCCAGGAACATCGATATTGGACACAGTACATCGGGTAAGTACCACTAATACAGTGTCGAAGACCCCCTAGAATTCCAATGTCGTGTATGTAATAAGTGGCGATGGTACTCGTGCTGTCTCATACTTATAGCTAGTAATAATGCGCAATAATGAAATTGCTATCATTAAGATGGGACAGAGACTATATAGGACAGCATTTTCCTTTTTTATGATTGAAATGGTCGAGTTAAAGTTTTATTAGAGCATTTCCTTTCATCTCTAGAGTTATATAACGTCTCTTGTACGTGTTCTTGCCAATTTTCACTAAACTAATTACTTCTACCTAAATACTTCAGAAATCCGCTATAGAGAAGTGTCAAATAATTCAAAAATATTATAGTTATATTACTGTTCTATATTTATATAGTACAAACAATCAGTGACACAATTGACGGAGTAAGATATCAAACACTTTTCTACCGGCCTTTTTAGCATATTGCTTTTGATGGTCCTTATCAGTATGTTTTGAAACAAAATCGTTAACTTTTCCTTGGTTAGCTGATAAGGGGGTTGGATCATCCTTATACTCGTGAGTTTTTACCTTAATACTCCCATACCCATATTGTGGTTCGAAAAACTTATCTTCTGAAGGCTTTTCTGGTATAGACATCTTATAAATATATTTATATATACTTAAAAATTTAATAGCAAGCGACCTTTAGTCAAACGAAAAGGTTAATTGAAACTGAGTCATGTGACCCTCGTGCGCTAAATTAGTCAAGTTGGCTGCAATTTGAGTTAAACAAAAAATAGAATAGTATTTCCTGTATACAAATGAATGTGAGAAAATGAGAAATTTTTTCACTGAGTGATAATACATACTGTTCAATACTGGATACACAAATAAATACTTTAAATGAGAGCTTCTAGTGTATTAGGATTCCAACAAACAGCAAGTGCTAGTTTGAGAAGACCATGGCAAACATTTAAAGATGGTCAAATCTGGTATGGGGTCATGAAATCAGGTTCTAAAAGACATTCTTTAACTTCTAAACAAGGTAATAAGCATTACTATAAAGGTACTGGTTCTTCAGGGGTTGGTAAATTAAATAATGCAGGTAATTATATTGTTAATTGGTCAAAAGTTAGAACTTATGTAGTACCAAGTGATTTAACTCAAGGTGATTTAAGACCTTTAGTATCTCCTAATGTTCCACAAATAAGACAAAAATTTGTTGGTTACCCTGATGGAGTTAAAAGTGGTGAATTAGCTTGGAAAAATATAGTAGATTTCATTGAATATGGTGAAAATTATGATGACGAAGATCTTGAACAAAATCAATACTTACAAGAGTATATCAATCCAAAACTTGTAAAAAATGAATTACCTGAAGATATCACTCAATAGGAGTATCCCTTATTAATGTATTATAGGACTCTGGCGTCTTAATGAAGT
Organism: Yamadazyma insecticola; assembly: GCA_030571995.1. Lineage (NCBI taxonomy): Eukaryota > Fungi > Ascomycota > Pichiomycetes > Serinales > Debaryomycetaceae > Yamadazyma > Yamadazyma insecticola. Next base: position 326,477 of record JAJLZB010000008.1, read on the forward strand.
TTAAACTATCATATACCAATTGTACATAGTTAATAGATATAATGATTGAATAATTTTTAAACAAGTCGTGTGGGTATCAATGGGTGGTCTCTAGGTTTTAAAAAAAAAAGCCAATTTCTCTGTTGTCTAATTGAACGCGTACTTAATTCATTAGTCTAACATGTTATCTCCATCTAATATAGGAGATTCTCAAACAAGTGAACGTATTCACGATACCCCAACCACCACTCCTCCAGCGCCAGTTTCCAATTCTGTTACACCAGCACCTGAAAATGATAATATGGATGTAGATACTAATACTAGTGAACAAGCTCAACCACAAGTTGAACAAATTGATCAAGAAAGTGAAGATGAAGCTCTTACATTGCCAATAGCAAAAATCAAGAGAGTCTTGAAAATGGATCCTGATTACACCGGAGTATCACAAAGTGCAGTATATGCTACAGGAGTTGCAACTGAATTATTTGTACAATATTTAGCTGAACAGGCTTCAGTTATCGCTAAAATGGATAAAAGAAAGAAGATTCTATACAAGGATTTTAGTACTGCAGTAGATACACAAGAAGCATTTCATTTCCTCCATGATACTATACCTAAAACTGTTCCAATGAAAGAAGTCATTGAAAAAAATAAAGAATCAAATGAAAATGATACTACTGTTGAAGAACAATCAATTAATGAAGAAGTTAATGAAAAGAAATCAAAATCTATAGATATTAAAAATATGTTACCAATAAGTAGCGTACCTGAACCTCCAACTATACAACAAAAAAAACAACCAGAAGTTAAAAGGAAACCATTCATTCATGATTTGGTTATGAATGATAGAGAAAGCACAGAAGAAGTCACAGATATTAATGATCAAGATCCTATAGTGATTGATTAATATTAAAACTATTGTACATTAATTAATATAAATATATATTTACAAGATTATCTATCAAGTACCCATAATACATTTTTAATACCTCTACCTAATTCCAAATCTTTTGGAATTCCTAACTTCTTTAAGACTTTAACCATCTCTACTATCTTTGAATCTGGGATAATTCTTTCATAATTATTAATACCAACAATCAAATACTTCAGTAAAAGCTTAACTAAAGTTGGATTCAAATTTGTCTTTTGTTTATTTTGCTTATTACTTGGGTTGATAATTTCCCACAGCTCAAGAAATCTCCCACTCATGAAATGATCACCCTTGGATCTATCTGTTTCTAAAATAACAATCAATAACTCCAAAATATTAATCCCAACTACATCACTTGTGAATTGTGACAAACTGTCTATCAATACTGACCAGTTAGAAGCCAACAATGGCAATAACAAAGGATAATTAGTAGCAAGTATCGGATAGGTACCTTTAATAGCTTGCAAGATTTGAACTCTTAAAGATAATGAAGGATGAGATAACAATTGAAAGCCATAAGTAAAAATTCTTTGTGCAACAAAGTAAATGGGTTTATCAACCACGCATTCCCATATTTCTTTATCCGATTCTGTTTCTTGTTCCTCTGCAACATCTTCATCGTCAGAATCTAATTCGCTAAAGGGAGCATCAGCTTTTCTTTTGAAGTATTCTTGCTCTCGATCGTATTCTTCAAATGGGTCCAATATCTTTTTGGAATCATCAAGCAAATTTAATACTTCATCCAATGATTCCATCCCCCAAGGTTTATAAAGTGATTCACGATTATTCAAAAGATTCTCTTCCTTTAAATAAAATTCTTTAATTTGAGCAATCAATTCTCTAAAGACAACAAAGAATCCCTCCATCAAAATAGAATATCCATGGAATGAATCTATGTTAATAAACATTTGATTCAATATATCATTCAATTGATTTGTCAATAAAAGTTTCATTCCTGATATCTTTAATATGATAAGAAGTATCCCTGGTATACTAGGAGTCAAAGATCCTGGCACCGATAACTTCAAGCTCAACGAATCCACTAAATATTCCAGATTATCAATAATCAATTCTAAAATTGATCCATTATAATAATTTTCTGCTATCAAAAGTACCGTGTTTTGTGCATGACTCTGAAGTCGTGGATTCGAATTATAAGTCAATGATTCAAATATTGGGAACAAATAATCCATCAAAAAATGCTCTTTGAATTCATCCTTGGGAAGAATTTTAGATAAAACTCCAATCGAATCAAGTGAAATCGCATAAGACTTTTCACTTATCATATTTTTGAAAGTGTCTTGCTTTGACGAACTGACTAATGTCAAATTTTCTAATAATGGTGATATATCTTCAATCAAATCTTGAGATTTGTTAACAATCAAGTAGCACAAATCTTCTAGATTGTTTGCTAGATTCTCTTGATCATCAATTTGTTGATCATCTATAACAATGAACTCATTAATGTCGAAGTGATCATTTTTCAGTTGGAATGTTTGAATGTATTGATTGGTTATCCATAAGGAAATACCTCTATTCAAAAGCGATATAGTATCAGAATTTTCAAATTCTAAAAGTAAACTTTCAGCAATTAAAAGTCTCTCGTTGGAGTCTTCTGTTTTACTTACAAATGTGATAAGACTACCAATTTGGTATTCAACCGATCTGGATATATTCTCTTCAAAGTATCTTAAGCTTTCTCCATTTACATGCTTTGGTACTGCCCATTTATTAGCTAATACCATTAGATCTGAAGTGTAACCAGCTTTAGTACTTTGTACTTGTTTTTCATTTCGTATTCTAGATAAATTACTAGCGTTAATATGTGGAGGAAGCTCGACATTATCAAGCATGTTTTTTGAATTATTTTCCAATCTATTCAAAACATTGTTCTTATCTATGGAATTTCTAGCTTGGTTAACAGTGACATTATCTACCAATGATTTATGAAGATTTCTAATCATTGATAATCTCAACGTCTTTAGATAATCCACTTCATCAACGGATAAATTTTGTATCAATTGGAAATGAAATTTTACAGCAATGATGTAATGCAATATTTTTTCATCTATTGAAGAAGTCATAATGGATGACATTTTTTGTTCTATCAAATTTTCCAATTTGACTTTGGCAAGTCTTACGACTACTTTTAGGCAAGCATCGTCATCTGGTAATCCTTCTTTGAGAGAATAAATAACACTATTAATAAGAATGATTTGATCCTCATCACTAACCAATTCATTGTTGGTAATTAATTTAATATAGCAAACACTTACTAAGATATCAATATTTAAAGCGTATAGTTCATTGAATAATGACTTGAAACAATGCTTATTGGTTTCTCTGACAAAACTGATAATAGATGTCAGCAATGTATCTTTTGTTTTTATCTTCAATTGATTATTATTCGAGAATAATACATCTTTGAAGAAAGTATTTAAGGATATTTTTAATTTATTCGAAGTTGCCCTTAGCCAAGAATCTGATCTATGGTTAACAGATGTTGCAATAGAAACGTCCACTTTAAAAGGGTTTGGGGAAACTGAATCATGGTTATATTCCCATAATTTGGAAAGACCTTCAATGTTAGTTTCAATGTTAGAATCAATAAATTTTGTACCCAATTCTTTATCATTAAACACTGCTATAATAACAACTTTAAGTAAATCAATAACATCAGATAATATCACATAATTTACATTTTTATTGAGCGAAACGAAATTAATAACCAGTGAAACTATTCCAGGAAATATATGAGATAACTTTTCTGAAAGGATTAAATCAACGAAAAGAAATCTCATTAAAGACAAAATAAACTTGGATAATTCTATTTCTTCTGGAGATAAGGGAACATTATTGGAGAAAAGTGCAAGAATAATTGAAGTGGTGTCACCTAAAAGAGACAATTTCTTAAGATCATCAGTTTTAAAGAATGAATGATCCATATATGTTAAGATACTATTAAGAATATTATAACTTGCATTTTTAAATCGGAAAGATTTGGAGGATATAATACTTTCAATATCAGAAGTTGTACCTTTAATCAAAAACAAAACTACTGGAAATAATTGATTAGTCAATTCATTTGAAAATTGTCCATTTGGATACCAACAGTACTTTATTAAGAATGAGATTATATCAAATATATAACATATGACATTATCGCTTAGCTTGGATTGTTTTAATAAATTTGATATGGGGAAAAAGATATAATCGGCCAAATTAGGAGAAAGTGAATATAATTGTGTTTCATGATTTTTTTTATGAGTTTCTAATGCATTACTTAATTCTTTTATAGCATTTAATAAATTGGTAGACTCAGATCTGAATATATTAGGAGGAAGAAGCGCTTGTTGCGATAGATTGACACAAAGTGGCTTTATTATTGTGAAAAGCTGGGAAGACAATTCTTTTTCAGACATATTCTTCCTTGCATTTCCATCTATATTGGTTATTGACATAAATATTGTTATACTCTTTGTACATTTACTAAGTGCAGTGAGCATGCTGACATTAACGCATAACGCGAGTGCAACGGAGTTTATCTCAGAATGTGTGTGGAGAGGCAAAAAGGAATAGTTTTTCACTTCAACTGAGAAAGTGAAAAATTTTCATCTTAAAACTACTATAGAAACGTATGTGTAACTTTTATAATATTAAAGTCACTTGAGTAGTTTTTGTCATACTACGTTTCTTCATTCAAAGCGATGTAAAATCTAAAGCCTTGGAGCAATTTATTAATCGATATAGTTAGCATAACCTACTATATAGCATTAATGAGTTGTTACTATAGTGAAAAACAGAGGATGTATATTTTAACTTCAACATTGTTAAAATAATGATCCCCGAGGTGATAGACACTTTATGTTGTTTCGTCAGACCTATGAATCCATAATTTTATGGACACTCATGGGACTTTAATTTTTGAGTGAAGAGATCGATGTACTAACTTTTTCTTATAGAAAATGACTAGAACTTCAGTCTTAGCCGATGCTTTAAATGCTATAAATAACGCCGAAAAAACCGGTAAACGTCAAGTTTTAATTAGACCATCCTCAAAAGTCATTATTAAATTCTTATCTGTCATGCAAAAACATGGTATGTATTTACAAAAACAATATTGAATTCAACTAAAAATTTTAAAATCTCTTTCAGGATTTGTTTTTTTGCTCAAAATACCGAATTGATAACTGGATGGATTGATCGGTGTTTAGTCCCTTTCTGTCTTTTAAGTATTCGGGATATTAAAGAAGAAATGCTTCTTACACGATTTTAAGAAATAAATTCTTTCTAATCGTTTACTTTTCTTCGACATTAGTTCCTGTTAAATTTTAGTTGAATAATTCCAATGGAAATTTTTGTTTACTAACATTATATTTAGGTTACATCGGTGAATTTGAATACATTGACGATCACAGATCAGGTAAAATTGTTGTTCAATTAAATGGTAGATTAAATAAATGTGGTGTTATCTCACCAAGATTCAATCTTAAAATTGGTGATATTGAAAATTGGACTGATAACTTATTACCAGCTAGACAATTTGGTTTCGTCATCTTAACTACCTCTGCTGGTATTATGGATCATGAAGAAGCTAGAAGAAAGCATGTTTCTGGTAAAATCTTGGGTTTTGTTTATTAGGTAAATAGAAAATATATTATTAATGAGAAGTAAAAGAAGTAGAGAAAAAAAATGAGTGCGCTAAAATAAATCAATCTCTAAAACAGTAACTAAAATTTATGGAACCTAACCACATATTCAAGTTCATAGGAACAACGCTTTCATGGACTCTTCGAGCAGGATGTGTGGCACATATGGTTCATGAATATGTTTATGAATTCACTGAAACTCGTGGAGAATCGATGTTACCTACTTTACAAGCTCAACATGATTATGTGCATGCATTTAAATCGTATAAATTAGGTAGAAATTTAGAGATTGGTGATTGTATAGTAGCTACTAAACCAAGTGACCCAACCCATAGAGTATGTAAAAGAATAACAGGTATGCCTGGTGATATAATATTGGTAGATCCATCTTCATCCTCAGAATTAACGAATAGTATGGTTGAATGTATTAAACATGATGGGTTTAATAAATATATAAAAGTACCTGAAGGACATGTTTGGGTAACTGGTGATAATTTATGTCATTCCTTAGATTCAAGATCTTATTCAGTTTTACCAATGGGACTTATTAGAGGTAAAATAGTTGCTGCTAATTCACTTAATCAAGGTATTGTTAATGATGATGGGAAAATTTGGTTTTGGAATTCTAGATGGGTTCGAAATTCATTTGTAGATACATAAAGTTTTAGAAAAAAGTGTTTATCCACTTTAAAATAATGATAATAATAAAAGATATAGATTTTAATTTTTACTTATTTTACGTAATCTAGCTAAAGTTCTGAAAACTCTTGATCCATAATAAATACTTGGAATAGCAAGCAATGCAGCATGATATAAAGCTTTGAAAATGGATAATCCCAAATAATATCTAATAAAAATGATTTCAAAACCTGCTAAACAAATAATGAAAACACCATTATTACCCTTTTCTTCAGTTGAAAGACTGTTAAGAACCAGCTCTTTTTCAACAAAAGCTTGCCAGCATCCAATTAAAAGAAGGAATGACATGAATCCAATACCTGAAAATAATACAGGGAAGAATGAATTAGCAGTTTTTGGATCTTCACGGAATTGATGAATAATTTCTGGTTTATAACCTATTTTTGAAGCTGGTTTATAAGAAATAAGATTTTTAAATTCATCTGATGGAATTAATTCTCCTAATGGTTTATATAAATTTTTATCATTACCTGAATCAGCAACAATTAAATTAATATGAATTTTATCTAAATTTCTAATACTAAGTGGCAATTTACTTGCTGTTGTAACTAATTTAATTGATTTTTTTTCTAAATTGAATTTAGGGAAGAATGGAGTATCAAGACCTTTACCATCACCTAAAGTTAATAATAATTGATGAGGTTGACTCTTTAAATCTTTTAATTGAATTTCGATATCAATTTTATCTTTTGATGAATATAATGGTAATTGTTTAATTTCTGTAGTGGAAACTTCTCCAAAGTGGATGGCTTCATTATTCACTTTGACAGTAGCCTTTGCCATAGAATAACACAAACATACTACTGCCAATTGCAATGTATACAATAAGGACAAAAGCTTCATTATGAATTTACGTGTTAATCTGACACTGGAAAAAAAGTGAGAACCTTTGCGTCGTGTCTTATTTAGAGCTTAATTAAGGCTCCATTTTTTTTTTGTTTTTTTTATTTTACTTGGAAGCGATTTACATTCAAGTTATTCAATTTGACACAAATGACTTTCGTTTCGATTAGTTTCTCTTGATATATCACTTGAGATATATAGCCAGATTTCTCCTAAGTTACGCTTACTCATCGTTTGCATCGACATTTAAGTGGATAGGATCCTGCACTTGCCAATTTCTTACCACTGCGGACTCTGGTACAACTTGGAAACCAACTAGTGTAGAAGGATCAACAACCAGACGATCGAATTTTGTAATTGGAGTACTAATCTGGAACCTGCCCTGTGTTATAGATAAGACGTGGTGGCGTATTTTTGCTCTGACTCCAGTTACTTGACTCGAAGGTTGCACCATCTCTAACACCAAATAAACAACACTACCAAGTATTAGACTAATCAAGACAATAGGTAATAATAAGACTAATTGTTAATATAAATACTATTACGATCGATTTTATAAACATACTTATCATAAAAAATCCAATTATAGCGCTTATTACACAACACCATAATGTGAGAATAGAGAACCCAAACATGTTAATAATTTTTTTGCAGTCACTAACCACAAAAGTTTTTAAGAGAGAGTGGAGTTACACAAGTACATTAAATTTGAAAATGGGTAATGTCCAAAAAAAAGAAAAAGAGACCTTTTCAAAAATTTCAAGTTTTACACAGACGGGGTTTCTTTTCAGCTAAATTTGACTTTTGATGCTATTTAGCTAATTCTCATATCTGCAGCATCAAAGATTTCCTCACATTAACATCTCAAATCTCTGCGAAGGCAAGAGAAAAAAGCTATACTAATGCAATTCTTAACTTCAACTACTGTGCTTTATGCCAGGGTAGGTGCTTTGTTCCTTGCATCGTTTTTACTTTGCACTGATCCAAAAAAAGTTCTTCAAGCTAATTTTGCTAATCTTTTAGGTGAAGCTATGAAATTAGATATTTTAACAATTGATGAAAAAACTGATTTAACTGGGGTATTAAGTGTTTTAACATTTTTTTTAGCTTTAAGTGATTTAATTCCATTATTAGCAAATAATATTCAACATTTTGAAGCTTTAGTTCCTGCAAGATTAACTATTTATTTCATTTTAGCTGCTTATTCTTATATGGTTGAAGATTCTATTTTCAGTAATAATATTATATTTGTTTATTCATTCTTAGAAATTTGGTTAAACTTTTTAATTTATAATAATTTAAGAGATGAAAAATTTGCAAGATTGAGAAAATATGTAGAAGAGCATAAAGATGAATTAATAGAGGAGGAAAATCAACAAGTAAGAGTTGTTGAAGAAGATTAATAGACATTCATTTAAAAATTTATTCAGCTAAAAATTTCTTAATTGACCAATCTAAACATTGATCAATTTCAGCAAAATCATTAAAAGTTAATTGTAATACATTAACACCTTTTTCATTATCATTTAAATGTTCAACTTTATTAAATTTAATGATTTTTAAATTTAATATTAAATTAACAAATATTTCACTTGTTGTTAATTCTATATCAATTTTAAGATATTTATTATCAGATAATTTTTTAATTTTAATAATGAATTTGCTTAATGGTTTTTCTATAGATTTAATAAATGGATTATCAATTTTTTCTAAATTTTTAATATTTTCATAATTATTTAATTGAATATCAATTTCAATTTCATTTTTATAATTCTCTGATTTTTTATTAATTATTTGTTTTAATTGATTAAGATATGATTCATGATTAATATTACCAATTAATGGTCTTAAAATTAATGGATGTGAATTATTTTGTTTAAATTTTGTATAATTAGTTGGAATTTTTTGCTTTAAATTTAAATTATATTTAAAAAAGCAACAAAGCATAATTTTTAAATAATTTAAAATATATTGACATTTTTTATTATTAATTGTACTTTCATCATTAATATTTTGATAAACATTTTTTAATTCTTCTTCATTATTTTCATCATAAGGTATTGATTCAATTTCAATAATTTCATTATTTATTTCAATAATTATTTTATCACCAATTATCAGTACATTATAACTAATTAATGTTTTAGCTTCTGTCATTAAATGATAAAATAAATCTTCTTCAAATATAAAGTACCTTGCCTTTTCAATATCTTTAATTAAAGTATCTCTATCATCTTCTTCATTGTCATTATTTTTATTGTTATCATTATATTCAAATTGTGATTGACCTGTTAACATATAATTATCATCAATTTTACTTAATATTTTAACCCTAATAAATTTATAAACTTTATTAATTGCCCTACTATTTGATGTTTGTATAGGATTAAAAGTAACTTCGTTTAAACTATCATCTTTTCTTAAAACTGCAATACCTTTATTATGATATCTTGAACCAGAATCTCCATAACCATATTTTACACCAATTGCTCTTGAATTATCTATTGGATCTCTCATTTTCATTAAAACTTCCCCATTTTCTAAAACTTTACATATCAGATTCCAATAAATCCTTTCTTTTAAAACTCTTTGATTTAATTTTTGACTTGTAGATTTAAATAATTCATGAACTCTATTAATTGATTCATATTTCCAACCTTGTCCTATAATAGAATTATCTTCTTTTGGTTCCAGCTCATCAATTTTCAAACGATCTGAATTCAATGATCCTAATGGAACGGTCTTTGATAAATGTGGTGAAATTGTAGATTTTGATAAATTTGGTTTAACTGAACTAATTAATAATGAAACAAAATCTAATGATAATGATGTTTCATTTAATGCCAATCCAATATTTTTCGATAATTCTTGTTTTAAACTTTGAATTTTTTCTAATTCATCAGAATTTTCTTCGTCATTTTCTTCTTCTGATGGTGTTGATATTTCATCTTGTCCATTATTTTCAATTTCTTGTTGTAAAGAATCTTCTGTTATATTAAGAAATGATTTTCTTTGATATAATATTCTAGGTATCAATTCTGCCATTGTAAACTCATCTTCATCATGAATAAACGGGTCTTTAGAATCCCCAAATAATCTATTATCGACGTCTAAATTGATTAGATTATTGTCTCTTGACATCGTTTTGTATATTAAGAAATTTTGGATCTAATTTTCACCGCGAATATACATAAATATACAGTGCAGTAGTAGTAGTAAAACAAAAAAAAAATTAGTGTTTGCAGTCATTCTATTATTACTTATATACTATTGTATTTAATCCATGAAATCATCTAAATCACCATCTTCAATAGCTTTTAATAACTCCAATTCATCATCATGGTGTTCTTGATTTTTATTTAAATCTTTTAAATTATTTGAAGGATATCTCATAGATTTGACACTATCATTATGTAAACTTAAACAAAACCTAATTCTTTCATCAAATTCTGATTGAGGTAATTTAGTTGAATAAATATCTAATAATTCTTTAGATTGCATATATCCTTTTTCATGATTTATAGAAGCTTCTATAACACCATCTCTTATAGCTTTTGCAACAATATATTCAGTCAGTTCTTCAGAATCCAAATGTAATTTAATACAAATATCTTTCAAAGATATTTTTGAATATGATAATGAAATAATTCTAATACCAGTTTTAATAACATTTTGATGTAATCTTGAAATTAAACTATAAGTATCATCATTTAAGAAATCAGTTTTAAATTTTTTTAAAACTTGATCAAATAATTTTAAATCACCTAATTTAACAGCTTTTGTTACCATATAATAAGGTTCAAAAGTAGCAGCATTTGTTTTAAAAATTTTTAATTCTGGTATATCACCCATTAATAAATCAATAATTATATTTAATTTTGTTGCCAGTTGAATAAATCCTGTTGCTAAATTTGTTTGAGGAGCTTTTCTTATAGCAGAAATAACACATTCATTAGCTAATGAATAATTTAATTGAATTGCATGAATTTTTGCTAAATAATAATAGTATCTTGCACTTAATGAATTACTTGAATTTGAAGGAAATTCAGTTTTTTCAATTAAATTTAATGCTTGATTAATATCTTTTGTTACCAAATAAATTCTTAATAATAATGTAAATATAGATGCAACTGTTTCATTATCATGTCTTAAAGTAGCAGTCCTTAAACTATTTAATAATTCTGAACGAATTGGAATTAAATCATTTAATAATTCTTTACATCTAACAATATAAAACCAAATTTTAGCTTGAATAAAATCTAATGATCTTTTATTATAAACTTTTAATAATTTAATAATTTTATCATTAAAATTATTTAATTTATCTAATTGATTAGTATCTAAAAGATAAATTTGTAATAATAAATGTAAATAAAGATCAATTTCAGGTAAAACATCTAAATTTTCTTCAGTTTCCATTGAATCTTTATCTATCGATTCTCCTAAAATTTCTAAAATATACGATTTATTTTGATTTTTACCATAAGTCTTTTTAATAATAGTTACAAGTGGACTATTATCATCTTTTAAATTACGTCTTAAACTACCTAATCCACGAAATACTTTAGTAATATAACGATTATCAAAAGTATTTGAAGCTTTATTTAAAAGAACAAATGATTCTTCGATTTCTTTTAATAAATCAACTTTTTCATTGACTTCGTCTTTCATTTCAATGTCTTTGATTTCCGACATGATTCAAAATTAGTTAGAAGTACTTCAATATTTAATGAGAATCTTGCCACCTTATTTTGGTGAGCGCGATAATGGTTAGGCATTTACACGCACACAAAATATTTTTTTAAAGAATTTTTGATATATTCACAGTATATAACTATATGGTAAAACAATATTTCGTTATTAAAAGCTGATGATTCATAAAAAGTGATCATGAAAGCCAAATGGTTAGAAACAAAACAGGAAGTGGTAAAACCCAATAAAATATTAAATAATTAATGGATTGTGTATGTATATAAAAAAGGGACGATTAATCATAATAATAAAAATAATAATAGTAATAATAATAATAAAACAAAATAGTAATAATAATAATTAGCAAAAAAGTTTTTTATTGAAACTCACTTAAAACTTTCAAAGGAAATACACAATATGACTCTTAACAACTTTTATTTATTAACAACATGAATTTGATTGATTTGAAGTTAAAGATTGACCTCTTAAATTGACATTTGATTTATTATTATTGTTGCTATTATTGGCAGTAGAAGAATTAGTAGTCATTTGAGCTTTAATTTGTCTTGCCATAGTATAAAAAGCTTGCTCAACGTTAGTTGAAGATAATGCAGATGTTTCTAAGAATGGGATATCTAAAGCATCAGCAAATTCTTTAGCAGCAGTATATTCAACAACTTTTTTATCTGATAAATCAGCTTTATTACCAACTAATAATTTCATTACACCACCAGTTGCATAACGATCAATTTCTTGTAACCATTGTTTAACATTATTAAAAGATTCTTGATCAGTAACATCATAAACAATAATGATACCATGAGCACCTCTATAATAAGAAGATGTAATAGTTCTAAATCTTTCTTGACCTGCGGTATCCCAAATTTGTAATTTAATAGTTTTACCATCTAATTCAATAGTTCTAATTTTAAAATCTACACCAATTGTTGAAATATAATCTGGTGTATAAGTATCATCAGCAAATCTTAATAATAAACATGATTTACCAACACCTGAATCTCCGATTAATAATAATTTAAATAAATAATCGTATTCGTTATTCATTGTTTTATATACTTGATATTACTTATTCGTTTAATTTAATAACAAAGACAACTAAAAGTTAATATATTTTGCAAAATTCGACAATCAAATGGAATTAAGTTAAGTGTTAGCTTATTAATATTTAACAATATATTATGTAACAAGTATTAAATTTATCGTTACAGTCTATTGAATCAATCTATAGGAAGTAATAAACTAAGATCTGTTTTAGTGACGCTTTTTCTCCTTGGAAGAGACTTTTAAAAAAAAAAACCTGGATTGTGCGCGCACGACTCCACTCCGCTATGCAGGTACAAAATAGCATGCATTTATTTAGCTTGTAGGTTGTCAAGTAAGTCTAAGTATATAGGATACAATGATGATACAAATTGATTAGAGATCTTTGTTATCATACCAATTCATATATTCGACTATCATGAGCTACAGAGTCTCTATTTATCTAAGATTGATGTGTTGCTATAAGTCATTATGTGCTCGGATGCAAAAAAAGAATAGCAGTCATGTAGATGCCTGTCATAGAGCATCTTTTTTGCACACAATCACAAGACTAATCAAGTTTATCAGCAGCTTCTTTAGATAATTTCTTTGTCGGTTTGTTTTTAGTAAATTTCTTTTTAGCGATCATTACCATTTTATAGAACCAAAAAACGTTTAAAGAATTTAATACAACGTTTAATGATAAGATATAAATTGGGAAAATTGGGTGTAAAGTATCACTTACAGCAAACATATCTTCAGCTACTAAAGTTACAGCATAGAACCCCCAAACGATACGAACAACGAAAAATGTAAACATTAAAAGTAAACCATTAATAAGGACTAAAGTTTCATTGAAATAACCAGGAGGTAAACGAGAAGAGAACCAATTAATATTAACAAATGGAGTACTTGCTTCAAAAAGTAAAAAACCTGGAATCCAAGGTAATAAAAATGGTAATAACCCACCACCAAATACAATTAAAGCAGCTAAACCATGAAATAAAAACCCAATACCAAATAATTTATAATTAGTTGCACAAACATATAAATCCCATACAAAATATCCAATTGTAATTGCATCCACGAGTCCAGCATATGGATAATAACCAAATATCGCATCATAATGATTTAAAGATCTATTTTGAATATACTCATGATTCCACATTGGAATAATAAGTAAAATACTTATTATACATTGGAACATAGATACAACATGAATATCAAAATTAAGCTTTGTTTTACGATCTAAATCTGTATAGATTTTCCCCATACATCTTGTAAATACAATTGGTGATAATTTTTGAATTGTAAAATAAAATAATACTGACACCAATATTTCGTGCCAATGATTAATATAAAGATTATCACTTGATTGTTCAGGGAATGGCCTATATTTTAGAAATGGGTCTGAATAATATACTGGTAATAACTCTTTTATCATTGTATATACTTAAGACAATCTCTTTTGTTTATAAAAATTTCAATTCGTTCAACAAATTTAGATCTATATTCCAAATCGCTCGGCTCTCTCTATTTTTATTTAGGAAAAAAAAAACGCTATTTTGGGTACCAGACGAACAATAAAAAAATTTCATAAGCTTTTCAACAACTTTTTTTTTTTTTTTTTTTTTTTTGGTTTTTCTTTTTTAATACACCATTTAGGTTAAATTCAGTTAATACTATAAAAATATAAAAGATGCCATACGAATTAGTTTGTTTAGGTAATCCATTATTGGATTTACAAGTCAATGTTGACAAAGCTTATTTAGAAAAATACGGTTTAAAAGATGATGACGCTATCTTAGTTGAAGAACATCAAATGCCAATTTATGAAGAAGTTTTAAAAAAAGATGATTTAATTTTAGTTGCTGGTGGAGCTGCTCAAAATACTGCTAGAGGTGCTCAATATATCTTACCAGAAAATTCTGTTTGTTACTTTGGATGTGTTGGTAATGATGTTTATAAGGATAAATTAATTGAAGCTAATAATAAATATGGTTTAGCTACTAAATATCAAATTGAAGATAAAATTGAAACTGGTAAATGTGCAGCTTTAATTTATAAACATCATAGATCTTTAGTTACTGATTTAGCAGCTGCTAATCATTTTAAACCAGAACATTTTGATAAACCAGAAAATTGGGAAATTGTTGAACAAGCTTCAACTTATTATATTGGTGGTTATCATTTAACTGTTTCACCAGAAGCAATTATTAAATTAGGTAAACATTCTGCTGAAAATAACAAGGTTCTTGCTATTAATCTTTCAGCTCCTTTCATTCCTCAATTCTTTAAAGATCCTTTAGCTCAAGTTATTCCTTACGCTGATTTTGTTATTGGTAATGAATCTGAAGCTGCAGCTTACGCTGAAGCTAATGGTTTAGATGGTACTGATGTTTTAACTGTTGCTAAACATATTGCTAAATTACCAAAAATTAATTCAGATGTTCCAAGAACTGTTGTTTTAACTCAAGGTACTCAACCAACTTATACCGTTAAATTTGAAAATGATGATTTCGTCGTTAATAAATTTGATGTCCACGTTTTAGATGAAAATAAAATCGTTGATACTAATGGTGCAGGTGATGCTTTCGCGGCTGGGTTTATTGCAAGTATTGTTCAAAAGAAATCTCTTGAAGAATCTGTTAATATTGGTCAATGGGCTGCTAAACTTTCTATCCAAGAAGTTGGTCCATCTTTCCCATTCCCAAAATTAACTTACTCCGCTTAAATCATTAATTATTCTATATTTTGATTTCTTCGTGTATCATATTTCATTTCAACATGGGGTTGGTTTACATTTCCTAAACCAAGTTAATTTTTTGGGTATAACGGGTCTCTATTTTTCTTTTGATTTTTTTCCACTATAGATTTAGATTATTCTCTATTACGCATTCATTCAACATTTAATGCATTTAAATATATATGACTTTTGTTGTATTAAAACTTATTATTGTTTTTTCGCAGCCTCTCTATTGATAAAATTTCTCGATGAGCTAAATAATCAAATATTTATATTTTGCTAAATATTAATATTTTGCAAAAACAAAAAATGGCTGTACTGAAAGATCATTACTATAAATTAGGGTCTGAGCTTCCAAATGAGCGTATAGAAGCTGCCACAGCTTTAATCAAAGAATTAATAGCTGAAAATAATCATTCAGATTGGGATTATGCTTTAAATAGACTTATTAAAGGTTTAAGTACAACCAGACAAAGTGCAAGATTTGGATTTTCAATGGCTTTAACTGAAGTAATTAGAGAACTTATATCAAAAGATGACTATGATTTGACAATAACATCTTATATTAAAACCATTTCAACTGTTATAATGTTAAAATCTTCAATGAAAGGTAAAGAAGAAAGATCTGCTTTATTCGGTAGATTATTTGGTTTACAAAGCTTATTAAATTCTGGTTTACTTTTTGATTCATCAATTTCTAATACTAATGATATTTTATTATTTATTGATGAAATCTTAAATTTAGCTATCTTTAAATCTTGGTTAAGAGAAACTGCTGTCTTTACACTTTGTCAATTCTTAAATAAAATTCAATTAAATGATGAAATTGTTTTACATGTTTTACAAAAAGTAAATGATTTAGGTTTGAACTTAACTACTGAAGGGATTGCTGTTTATTTAAATATTCCTACCCATATTCGTTCTAAAGTGCCTTCTAAAATTTCAAATCCAAAAAATAATTGGAAAAATAATGATCCATTATCAAAGGGGAATCTTCCTACTTTAGCTTCTGCTCTTAAAGATGTAGATGTTGCAGAAGAACCTGAAGAAAATAAGAAAAAAGATGGTTTAAAACAAAAAGGCTCTTGGTCTCCAAAAATCCATTTTGTTTGGGATTTAATAATCAATGAATTATCAACAAGAACTGATGATGTTCAACCAAATGATACACCTTCAAAAAAGAGAAAACTTGATAAATCAAAATCAAAGAAAGTATCTGTTAATGAGAATCTTATTACATTAAAAGAATTTTGGAAAGTTGTCATTGATGAAACATTATTCTCTGAAAAATCATCTCATGAAAGGAAATATTGGGGGTTTGAAATATTTGAAAAAGCATTATCAAAAGTTCAAAATTCTGATATTAAAAATATATTTACACCAAATCTTTTAAGATGTTTAATTAATCAATCATCACAACCAAAAAGAATGTTAAATAAAATATCAATTAAAGTTTTATCTTTTATCAAACAAGTTTGTACAAATGATCCACTTAAAGCTCCTTTAGTTTTATCTTGTTTAATTGATCCTAGTTCTGGTGGAAGTTGGAATTTTGATTTAATTACAAAATCTAAAACAACAGAATCTTTAATAACAATTCTTAATCAAAAGGAAGATTTAACTAATACAGAAAGATTTGAAGTATTACAAAATTTACAAAATGTTTTAGTTAATCAATTTAATGAAGCATTAAAAAATGATAGTGACAATGATAATGATGAAATCGATGAAGAATCTCAAACTAAAAAATCTAATGATAGTATTGAAAAATGGTGTTTAAATATGTTGTTATTATTGGTTAGAGGTAATAAAAGATACCTTGATAATTCAAATATCTCACATAAATGGCTTGAAGGTACTCTTAAATTATTAATCAAATATTCATTTTTCAAATGTGAACCTTCTGTTTCAACTAATATTAGAAACTTATGTCGTGACAGATTAAATTCAATTTTGGGTGACATTATCAATACAAAGAGAAATGATTCTTCTTGGTCTTTATATTGTATTGATTATATTTATGAATTAGAGAAAAGTGATTTAGAATTATTAGAAAAATTAGATGATGAATTATTAGATGTCAAAAATGAATGTTCAGGACTTTTAGAAACTGTTCAATCTTTAGGAAATAAATCTAATACTGATCAAGTATACTGTTTTGAATTATTATTTTCAATGGTTTTACTTCAAATTTATATGGGTGATCAAGATTCTTTTACAGTTGTCGATGAATTAAAAATCTGCTTTGAAGGTACTTTCACCAAAGAAGGTGATAATGATACTTCAATTGTATTAACAGAATTAATTTTATCATTTATTTCCAAGAAATCTTCATTACTTAGAAAATTCTCTTATATTATTTGGGAATCATTATTATGTCAAAATGACGAAGAAGGGAAATTGAAACTTAATGAAGATTGTTTAAAATTATTACTCGATATTCTTGAAACAAGGGAAAACATTGAAGGGCAGCAAAAACTTTTCAATGGTGAAAATGATATGGAAGTAGACGAAAACGGAGAAGATGAAAATGATGATGACGAAGAAAACGAAAAGAACGGAGACAAGGCAGAAGAAGATGATGAAGAAGATGATGATGATGAAGAAGACGAAGATGAAGATGATGACGAAGACTCTAGCTCTTCTGACGATGAAGGCGATGATGATTTAACTGATAAAGTTGACAAAGAAACAAATGCTAAATTAGCTAATGCATTAGGAATCACACCAGATTTTTCAGGTGAAGTCAAATTTGAAGATTTAGGCTCTGACAGTGATGATTCTTACGAATCGGAATCCATGGACGATGAGCAAATGATGGCCATGGATGATCAATTATCTAAAATCTTCAAAGAAAGAAAAAATGTTTTATCAAATATCGAAAGTGGTAACAAGAGAAAGTCAGATGTTGCAGACGCAAGGGAACAAATGATTTTCTTCAAGCATAGAGTATTGGATTTATTAGAAATTTTTGTCAAAGTTCAACAAGATTCATTTTTAACATTGTCACTTATTAAACCTTTAATAACTTTAATCAATTTAACTTTAGATAAGAATGTTGGTAATAAAGCACATAAATTATTAAAGACTAAAGTTTCAAAATGTAAAGTCAATGATTCTTTTAAAAATGAATTTAAAGACGGTGAAGAACAAGAAAATTATAAGAAATCATTAGTTGAATTGCTTGAATGGTTACATGATCAATCCATTAATACAAAATCATCAAACCAATCACATACTTTAGCTTGTAATCAAGCATCAATATTGGTTGCGAAAAATTTAATCTTGATAGATTCTCAATATCTGGATAGAGTAATTGATATATACGCCAATACTATGAAAAAATGGGTAAATCAACCAAAATCAAAGGCTCAACCTTCATTATTTTTTGATTTTATTAATTGGTTAAATTCTAAAAGAAATTAATTATTGTAAATAGTTTTTTAATAAATTTTTAACTCTTAACCTACCGTGCCTCTATATACGCGTGGATGAGTGAACTTGCGGGTAACTCTCAAACTGACGCTTCTGCTAATTCCTCACCAATCATTTTCCGCACTCGAAAAAGTCGGTATTTGAATTTTGAAAAATTAACCATAACTCAATATAACTATGTCTGCCTACAAACAAGCTGGTATTTCCCTTAACAAAGCCATGGCCATCTCCGCTAGAGCCGTCAGAAACGCTTTAAAACCAGAATTGAAAGCTGTTGCTGAAAGAAGAGGTTTCACTGAAGTCAAAGCCATCAAAATCGAAAAAGGTGTCCAAGGTGAACCAAAACCATTAGGTAACTAAATTACTTTTAAATGATTAAATAATGATGATTTGTTTCCAATTGAAAACTTTTCATATATAAATCCTTATATATAAATGAATAAAATTATAAATGAAAATATACAAATATTTTTTTTTTCAAGTGTCTTATGTTATTAAGAAATAATAATTAAAATAATGTCTAATTACGTATATATTTATATATTTACAAGATTACAAAGTTTCAGGAGAAATTCTATCTTTGGCTGCTTTTAATTCGTCGTTACTATCATTTGCTTGGAATTCTAAAGCCATTTGACAAACAAGTTCACGTCTAGCTTCAAATGGTAAATCATAGAGTAAATGTCTTACATTATTTAAATGTTTCTCTTCATCTTCTTCATTAGATTTTACTGATTTTTCCTCTTCTGTTTCAGTTGTTGTCAGATCATCATCTTCATCGATTACTGAATCTTCTTCTGGTTTTCTTTTTGTACTTGATTCATCTAATAATTTAGATAATTCTGAATCTGCATTACTGAATAATTCAACAAATCTACCTTGATCAACAACTTTACCTTGTTTACCGAGAACAATAACATTTTCTGATTTTGAAATTGTAGACAATCTATGAGCAATTGAAATGATAGTCATTCTACCTTCTGACGATAATTCTTTTAATGTTTCATTAATTAAGCTTTCCAGTTTAGAATCTAAAGCTGAAGTGGCTTCATCTAAAATTAATATCGATGGTTTCTTAATTAAAGCTCTTGCTATGGCTATTCTTTGCTTTTGACCTCCTGATAAAGAAGCACCTCTAGATCCTATTATTGTATCATACCCATCTGGGAATGTTTCTATAAATTCATGACAATTTGCTTGAGTTGCAGCTTCTATCACATCATCCATAGTAATCAGTTGTATTTCCTTTGGTGTTAATCCATAAACAATGTTTTCTAATATTGATCCTGAAAGTAAAATTGGTTCTTGTTGAACAATTCCAATCATTTTTCTTCTTAAATCTCTAACTTGATACTCATTTATATCTTTACCACCAATTGAAATAGTACCAGAATTTATATTATATGACCGTAATAATAATGAAGCAATGGTTGATTTACCACATCCGGAAGGTGCTACAAAACATGTACTTGATCCTTTTGCAACTTTAAAAGTACATCCATTAAATATAAGATCATTCTTCCTACTTGGATAAGAAAATACAACATCTTTAAATTCAATATCATTATCAAGTTTCCTTCTAATTCTTTTACCTTTAACTGAATCTACCTCATTTTTATGATCAATTAATTCAAATAATTTAACACCTGCACCTGCACCTTTCATTAATTCAAGGTAGGTTGTAGTTAAACTATATAAAGCCAGATTGAAAAGTTCCAGATACATTGTAAAAGCAACAACATCACCTGTAGTCATATATCCTTTCGTAATAGAATAAACCCCTAAAGCAACACAAGATAAATAACCAGTATGATAAAGACCATAAATTGAAACCAGATAATTAGATTGTGCAAAAGCTTCCTTTTTAGCAACTCCAATGACATTTCTTAATCTATCGGAATATTTAGTTAACTCCTTTTGTTCTGCAGTAAATGCTTGTACCAATTTTGTTGAATTAAGTGTTTCTTCACTTACTTTAGTTAATCCAGCAGTAGCATTTTGTAATTTAGTAGATAATTTTCTAATTTTCTCCCCATACCAAACAGATCCAAAAGTTATAGGTGGTGAAATCAACATCATTACTCCAAATAATAATGGATTGATATTGAACATCATATATGAACTCAAAATTGCAAATAAAACGTTTTTAAGTCCATCAGGTAAATTTCCTGTAATTGATCTTGAAACTACATAAGCATCACTTGATAATCTAGAAATTAAATCACCAACTTTATGTTTTTCACCATCGAAAAATGCTGAGTCATGTCTTAAAAGATTCTTCATTACTCTTAATCTTAATCTTGCGACTAATCTTTCACCCAACATTTTTAATAACCAAATTCTTGCCCAGAAACAAACAGCACTGACAAGCATGAAAGGTGTCATTATACCAAAGACTGTTGTAGCTTTATATCCCCATATAAGCAAATTACCTTCTTCATCAAAAGATTTAACATTAAATGCATCAATAGCTGCCCCAACCAATTTTACAGCTGCAGTTGGATATAATACAGCGAATAAAATAAATCCTAAAGCACATAAGAAATATTTCAAATCAGGTTTCCCTAATTTCAAAATCCTTGTTATTGTTTTAATATTCTCTTTAAAACCTTTTTTATTTATATCTAATTCATCTTTGCTATCATCCTTTTTCTCTTCAATCTTTGCTTTTGATGCTTCAATATGATCTCTAACAGATTTTGAGATTTCCTTTCTTCTAGCAACTGCTGCTGCTTTGATAGACTCAGACCCTGTATCAGCTTCATTTCTGACCCTACTTATTATACTAAATCGTCTCACACCTATAGGCGATAAAGAATTTTGAATCATTCTAGGTCTAACTTCAAGACCTAAACCAATAAAACCACCATTTTTTGGGCATGAGCTGAACAAACGACCGAAGCTTAAACTCTGCTTGGCCATCTGCAACCCAAAACCTTTAGTAGGTATCCTTAAGGGTATCATGGCTATGATTTATTGATATACTTTTGACTTTGATAACGACTGTTAGCAATTTCACCTTTCGGATCCAAGTGCGGAATATTAGTCAAAGTGCGAAAAGATGCAAACTTGGCTGCTAAATTACGTTTAGTTGAATCATTTAGTTTTTATCCTATAAAATCATATATATGAAGAGGCAAAAGTATGGTTGGGAGGGACATAAGATTATGTTTCACGTTCTTCATAACTTGCAATTAAACCAGTTTCAGATTCTGGATATTCCTTGACAATGATAGAATCATCAGAAATAATGGTATTGGCTTGAATGAATTGTCTACGAGGCAATTTTTTACTTAAGACGGTATCTCTGAATTGACTAAACTCAGGAGTGACTTCAGTGATATCGTCATAATATTTGGTACCTTCTTTAACATTGGCAGTACTTTTGAAAACGTGTAAGTTTAATAAGAAATCACCTAAAGCTTCAACAGCAGAAGTATGAAGTTTATCTTTATTAACATTGACAACTAAATCTTGGAAACTATCATCTTTGTAATCCAAAGTACAAACACCTGCTTGAATTAATGATTTCATAATACCAAAACGTGCTCTCATATGAGGTTGACCCCAAATTTTAGTTGAAGGATCCCAAAATTCTAATGCTAATAACCCTGCACGACACATAAGAAGTGTACCTATGAATTCAATATCTGATTGTTCAGTTTTATCCTTTATACCAAAAATTGGTAAAACTTCTGGTCCACATTTAAGGATAAGGTATAAAGCTACCAATTCTGCACGACATTCTTCATAAGATCCTGCAGTTAAACCAAAAACTGACCCCCATGATTCATTAGGTTTATAATAAGAGTTACCTCTTGAATCTGATTTATCGAAATTAAATTCATTTGGACTTGTTTCTTGTAATAATTTGCCACTTCCATGTCCTAATAATTCATGTAAACCAACTTGAACTTCAAAAGCATCTTCTCTCCATTTTTTAAATAATTCCCTTTCAGATTCTTTAACAAAACTGATAACCTCTTCCTTTTTAGGATTTTTAGGATTAGAAGATAAAACATTACCTAACGAGACATTTTTAAACCCAAAATTTAATCTAACATCATCGTAATTAGGAATGTTAATACCTGCTGGGATTCCAGAACCAGCAAAAGTTAAAACTTCTAAAGATGTAAAATCTGGAGGATTGAATTTATCTTTTTCATAAAATGAATCCCAAGGTAACTGAGGAATAAATTTGTCAACATTTTCAACCAAACTTGAGAATTTTTCGGTTCTATCTTGATTTACCATTGCAACTAAACCTTCCCATTCACCACGAACACCAGATGGGTCTCTATAAGTTTCTATAAAACCAATATTAGATTCAACTTCTGGCTTAAAATCTTTGACCCATTCAATTTGGGATTTTTTATGAGCATTCATAGATCCAGTTTTAAAAGATTCAGTATAATAATCGATCAATTTACCTTGAGTTTCATTAGCAACATATTTTCTTGCTTCAGATAAATGATAAACGATTTGCTTGAATTCTTCAGAATGGTCACCGAATTTGAAACTTACTTTTGAACCATTAGAAGTAGTAAAAGATTCTTTAGGATAATAATCGGTAGTATTTGCTATTTCAGCACTTGCTACATGCACAATGAATTCAGAGTCATTGATTTTTTCAACTCTTGTATTTTCAGGCATGATACCGTGACTTGCCATTGCTTCATTAACGGATTCTACTTCTGATTTAGTAATAACTTTATCACCTAAATAATAAGAAGATATTTGACCTTCTTCTGGCCAACCTAATAAGGTACCAGATACTGTGTTATAAATAGCCGAGGAAATAGAATCATACAATTTTTTGATCTCTTCAGACTTCAAAGATTCAACAAATTCATCGAATTTTGCCTTTGGTAATTTTGGAATGAATTTCTTATCACCAAAAGATTTATAGTTACCCAAATTTGATAAAAACTGGGATGCGTATTCCAAGTAAAAAACAGTGGATTCTTCATCAATTGATGATGCTTTAACATAATCTTCATTTGTCTTTGGTTTTCCCAATGATCTATGAATAGCCAAAATTAAATCATAGATACCTTCACTTTCTGGGGAAACTGAACGAAGAACACCTTTAGTACCCCAAAAAGAGGCTTTAGAAAGATGATGCGCATAGTAAGATGCATTCTTTGTAGTCAATTGCTCGAAATGCTTCTTAGCTGAAAGACTAATGATGGGAGCTTCTGAATCTGCCAAGTATGAGTTGTCCATATTAAATAGTAGTTAACGTATAATGAAACAGCAAAATAAAATGTGTGAGAGGGCAAAAAAAGTGCGGGTAGGTTAAAACAGTATTTAAAAGAAGCGCTTAAAGAACGAAACTATAATGCAGACCGAAACTAAAGATGGGACTAAAGTAAAGGATTTAAAAGTTGAAGAACATGGAAAAGACAATATGGATGACGTGAGTGCAAAGAAAGAAGAAGAAAAGGGTGAAGAAGAGGAGGAAGATGAAGATGAAGAAGAAGACGATGATTATGATCCTACAGCTAAACAAGAATCAGAGAGTGAGAGTGAAAATGAAGAAGGCCCAGATTATACAAATATAGAAACAGCAGATGAGACTCAGGTTAGAACTAGGAGCCAGAAATACCAGGAAAGACAAAACTTGAAGAAACTGTTTGATAATATTATAAGTGAACCGAGTAAAGATCTTAATTTTGATGAGATATTAAACGATTTAAAAGATAAGAGTCAACAAGGGAAAGTAACAAATTGGAATGAAATTTGGGGGGATATGGATTCAATCCAAGGAGATTCTGAAAGTCACCAAAAGCAACTGCAGAAACAACAATCTAATAGTATAAATATTGAGGCAGGTGATAAAGATGGAGATGGAACTGAAAAAATATGGATTAAAGCATCTTATACATTCGCTGGAAGAATTGTTACAGAATCTAAACAAGTTGATATTAATTCAGCAGAAGCAAAAGCATATCTTAATTCCACTAGTGGGATACAACAACTTGGAGATGAAAAAGATGAATTAAAGAAATCATTTGTTCCAATTATACGAACAGCTAAAGGGTTCGAAGAACCAATAGAGTTAAAAATTAAATTAAAAAGACCTTCACTTATAGATAAATTTTTCACATCTCAAGGTAAAAGACAGAAATTATCAACTCTTGAAAAATCAAGATTAGATTGGGCAAGTTTTGTTGATACTAATAAAATTAATGATGAATTAAAACTTCATAATAAAGATGGTTACTTAGAAAAACAAGATTTCTTAGGAAGATTACAAGCGAAACAAGATGATAAGTATGCAAAGGCAAAAGAACAAGAAAGAGCTAGAAGGTGGCAACAACAACAACAACAAAATTAATAGTGTATTTATAATTAGTGTATATAGTTATTTTTCTTGTAATAGACAAAAAAAAACCAGACAAAGTGTGCGATATTTTTGTGTAACAAAATTTTGTTTATTTCAACGCACTGACATTGAAAACCCATCCATTAAAACCAAACTAACTATGTCTTCCAATAGTAATCTATTGAAACGTAAGAATGAAGATTCCGAAGAACAATCAGAAGATCAATTAAACAAGAGAGTAGCTTTAGATAGTGAACAACTTGACTTAAGTACAAAACAAGAAGATGATGCTAAGACAGCACCTGTAATTAATAGTGGATTACCCGATGAGTATGAGCCAGAAGCAAAAGAAGAAGTTGAAGAAACTAAGCAAGAAATTCCACAAGGAAAAGATGAAGGTAACGGTGGGGAACAAGCACAAGAAGAAGAAGAAAGTCCTTTAGCTGAGAAAGATGAAGAAAAAGATGAAAATAACAAAGAGGAAGAGAGTAAAAATGAAAATGAACCATCAACATCTCTTAATGATGTTATTGCAGCTGCTAACGAAGCAATCGGTGGTGGTAGATCAACTTCAATCCCTGCTACCGAAGATGATGAATATGATGTTAATGATAGCTCAAAACCTGTTTCACATCATCGTGAGAAGGAAGACGCCACCTTTGTTCTGTTCAGAATGTTTTGTCCTGTTAAGGAAGCAAGTAATATTGTTGGTAAAAAAGGTGAAACTATTAATCATATAAGGGAAAAAGCTAATGTCAGAATTAATGTTAGTGAAAATTTAAAAGGTGTTCCTGAAAGAATTGTCCTGGTTAGAGGATCTTCTGAAAATGTTGCAAAAGCTTTTGGTTTAATTACTAGAACTATTTTAGATGAACCTGAAGATCAACCTTCAACAATGTCAAGTCGTCTGTATAATTTAAGAATCTTGGTACCTCATCCAATGGTTGGTTATATAATTGGTAAACAAGGTAGTAAATTTAGAGAAATAGAAGAAAATTCTGCTGCAAAATTAAAAGCTGCTGAACAACCATTGCCTTATTCAACTGATAGAGTTTTATCTATCTCAGGTGTTAGTGATGCTATTCATATTGCAACTTATTATGTTGCACAAGTTTGGCTTGAACATAAAGAATGCTTAAAGAAGAATAAAGTAGTATTTTATAATCCTGCTAATTATCAATCTTCAAATATGGATTCTTTAAGTAACTTATCTGGTGCTAACACTATGTCACCAAATCTTAACAATGGTGGAGGATCTTCTACTGGACCTTCTGATCCTAATAATGGTATGGGTAATATTAATAGTATGAATACTATGAATGCTTTAAATGCTTTAAGTAATTTGAGTAATTTAAATAATATGATGGTACCTCCAAATAATAATATGATGATGGGTGGTGCTGGTAATACTGGTGCAATGGGTAATCAAATGGGTGGATTAGCAAATCCTTCAATGCAAAACCCTGCTGGTGGACCATATGGTCAACAAATGAAACAACCTTATAATTTTCAAATGATGTTTCAACCATCAGCTCCTCCTCAACAACAACATCAACAACATCAACCTCGTTATGGTTCAAATCCTCAACAAATGAATGCTCCACCTAATCAAACTCAATATACTGATGAACTTGGTAATAATATGATAGGTGATGTTGTAGTTAACCCACCAGTCCCAGTTGGTAATGGTGCTGATAAATATAATGAAGATGTATATGTTTCAAATAATAGTATTGGTTCTGTTATTGGTAAAGGTGGTAATAATATCAAACAAATTCGTGAAAGTAGTGGTTGTACTTATGTTAAAATTGAACCAGATAGAGGTCAAACTATGATGCTTGGTGGTGGTAGAGGTTTAACTAATATAAGGAGACTTACATTAACTGGTTCAATAAATTCAATTAATACCGCCATTTATTTGATTAATCAAAGAATAAACACAGATAAAGAAAGAAACTTCCATTAGTTATCTTCTTCATGACAAACAAAATCAACAAAATAATTACATAATTTACAACCCCCTCCCCTGTAGTATATATACACAAATTACAATATATAAATAAAAAAGTTTTAGAAAAAAAAAAAAACCGTATATCTATTATTAATATTAATTAATGTACAAGACTATAAATGTTTAACGCCTAAACTAGCTAATAACATAGTGACTCCACTTAATAACCCTTCACCTAAAACAAGTCCACTACTAAGAATAACCATATTAACTCTTCTATCCTTAGTATCAATTATTGAACTATTCTTCATCCAAATAAATGATATTAAGCCTCCTAAAAATCTTGCTAATGTGAAATTTGGAGTATTATAAATCCCAATACCAACAGCTACACCTGATGGAATATATTTTAAATATATATGCAATTTATTTTCAGTGGTAATGATATTTTTCATTAAAGAAATGATTCCAAAAACAATACCAAAAAAAATTGAAAATTCATAAACTTTAGGAGGTAAATTTTCACCAGTGACTAATCTTGCACAATCAATCCAAATAACTGCAGTTGGAATTCTAAACATTTTACTTGGAATATCATAAACAGAATTATAAACTTTGTACATGATACTACTAAGGAAAATAGAATAGACAGTACCAATCATTTGAGCAATAAATTGAACTCTTGGTGATGCACCAATGATATGACCAGCTTTTAAATCTTGCATAAGATCACCAGCTTGTTGAGCACCAGATTCTGCAATTGCTCCAGCAATTAAATTTATTAAAATTTTAGAAGGATGATTCGAAGGAATTATAAAAGCAAATATTAATTGAGATAATTTCCCAATACCACTAACTGGATTTAAATCAGTTTCACCTAATGCTCTAACAGCTAATACTGAAAAAAATAAAGCTAATAATACAGCAATGAAAATAGCATAAAATGGAATTAAATGTTTAAATACAACTTTGATTGATATTGCACAAATCAAAGTGGAAAACAAAATCCCAATTATGGTAGACTTATTACTTATGAGGTATTTTTTATCTACATCAGCAATTGATTTTAAATTTGAAGAATCTTCTTGATTATCCAATAAAGCTTGCCTTTCTAAATCTTGGGATTTCTTTTTTTGAATTAATTGATAAATAGATTTAATAATAACAACAATAAATGAAACAATAGAATCACTTATCATAATACTTAAACTTATCCATAAAATCCATCCTTGACCTCCACTTTTCCAATCATCTATATCACCTGGAGCCCATCCTTTAAATTTTGATAATGGTGCTAATATACCCCAACCTAATACAGCACCAAATAACATTGAATATACAGTTGGTAATCCCATAATTATCCCTTGACCAATATAAGCAGGAGAAGGTTGGAAATTCCAAAGGTAATTTTCGGAAACATAATTACCAAATATGGGTAAATTTTTAAGTATGGGTGCAAAATATGATAAAACAGTATAAAATGCAGATATAATAAAAGTTATTGATAAATATTTAACATTTGATTCATAAGATAATTTCCTTTCTAATTGCTTATCATCATCGTTTTCCGAAATAGCGATTGAACCTGAACTTGAATTATCTGAAATCTCATTAATATTATCATCATAAATAGTAGTACCATGTAAAACTGATATTAAAATTCCAGTTGCTGAACCAGAAGGAAAGGGTAATTTTTCTTTTATTATAACTTGTTTTCTTAGAGGAATAGCAAAAAAAACTCCAAAAAATGCTAAACCCAAACACCATAATAATAAATCAGGAGTTGAAAATTTTAATAAACGATTAAAACCAGATTCTTCAATAGTTAAGAATTTTTCAATTGCTGGTACAATTCCAATTAACCCATAAGCTAAAGGCCCCGTACCTACAGCCACAGCTATACTTTGTACATAAACATTTTCAACATCTGAAAAATTATTTGATATTGGTGATAATTTAAATATGGCAAATCCTAATAATGCTGCAGGTAATGACATCATTGAAACCCAACCTGTTTGTAATCCAAATTGGAAATTGGATATCAATACAACACTACCTATTAATAATCCAGCTATAGTACCACGTAAAGTGATTTGTTTTAATGCAGGTTTATCTTCCCAGCGTACCATATCATTTTGCGATGCCATAGTTCTTATCTATTGAAGGCAACAGAAATATATCTAAAATGACTGATAGAATATTGATATTCGAAATAACAAAAGAAATTTTGTTGCAAACACTAAATAAGTGTTTTTATATTATAATTTGAACCTTTTAGATACTCCTAAAGTAACTTACAGCCCTTTTTAACTTTTATCAGATTGCTTACTAAAACGCTTTGCATTTTGTAAAAAAATAAGTCGCACTTATTACGCAATAGCATCCGGATATATTTACCTAATTAGGCTAATGGTCCATAGATAATCAAGAGCTCTTAGATAAAATTATAATAAGATAAATTACTTTGATATACATTGTTTCTATTTAGTAAATTATGGAGAATAAAAAGATTATTCATAAATTTCAAAATTATAATTTGACTTCCAGGCCAAAAATTGTGGATTTTTTCTTTTTTCCTCTTTTTAAATCTAATCATTCATTAATCATCACCAAATAAAACATAATTTAAAATATCACTTAAAGTGATAACTGATAATAATTTAGCATCATCATCAACAACGAATAATCTGTGCAATCTTGATTTTCTGATAGTATCCATAATAGTACTCAATCTATCATTTACGGTACAAGTATGAACACCTTCAAAATCTTCACTTCTTCTTAATAATGCATCACCAACAGTTAAATCTAAATCTGTATAAATACCACCTTTTACTAAAGTTAATACATCATAAGCTTCATAAACATTAATTAATTTACCATTATCATCAACAACAGGAATTGAAGAAACGGATTTTTGACTTAATAAATGAATTACTTCAATAACTGGTGTATTCATTGTACAAGTTGATACTTGTTGATTTAAATCTAATGATTTAATATCTTTAATTGGTTTTAATAACATTTTAGTTTCTTTACAATTTAAAGCAACAAATTTCAATATTCTATATTGAGTTAAAACTGAAACAACAATTTCTCTATGAGTTTTTTCATCTTCGTCAATTAATGGAATTCTTCTAGATCTTGATTCTAACATTTTAACACATGCTTCATATAATGATTTAAAAGGATGGATTGCAATAGTTTCAATTTGTTCTGCACCTAAAGCTGATTCAATATCTCTTAATCCATTTAATGTTAATTGATCTACCAAATCAACTTTTTCAGGAAATTGAAAATAATATTGAATTACATTAATAAAATCAGATGATGATAATAATCCTGCAAATCTTGAA
The DNA here is from genome assembly GCA_030571995.1 of Yamadazyma insecticola. Taxonomy (NCBI): domain Eukaryota; kingdom Fungi; phylum Ascomycota; class Pichiomycetes; order Serinales; family Debaryomycetaceae; genus Yamadazyma; species Yamadazyma insecticola. Next base: position 357,127 of record JAJLZB010000008.1, read on the forward strand.
GTTTTATTATTCCATAAAGGTGCTGAAACAATATTATTCTGTAATAATATATCTAATGATTTTTTAACTAATAATGATGTATCTAATACAACTAATCTATAACTAACTGGTAAAACATCATAAGAAGTTTTACTCTGTAAAAATAACCTTATAGCTTTAATACCTAATTTTTGGTCATTATCAATTTGTTCTGTATTTAAACTTAATATATAATCATTTGGTGGAACTGTAGCTGGTGGTGGAACGTTTGCTTCAGCCATTATTAAATAAGTTTATGCCAAATGACCCTCTTTTTAAAATATTGTTTTCGACTTAAAGCGCGCGCACGACGGTATTGGCATTTTTTTTTTCTTTATTAAAAAAATATTTTTCGAGATTTTTTTTATTGAGAAGTTTAAAATTGCAGCCACTAACTCTATTCTATAAATTAACTATTAAGATATTAATATATAAAAATATATATAATTAAATAATAATGAAAGGATTTAAGCCCATTTAGCTAATAATGCCATGAGCCCAGCACCAAAACATACCACAACATAAGCAGACAAAACTCTTTTAAGAGCACCAGGACCTTTAAATTGTCCAGAGTACAAGAATTCATGAGCTAATAATTCAACAATACCTGTATATAATAAAATACCAGCAGATATAGCATCAAATACACCATTTGTAATTAAAGCTTTTCTTGAACCTGGAGCATAACTTTGTCTTACACCTAAACCAATTGCAATAGCTATTGGAGTAGTTAATCCATAAAGAGCACATAATAAATAAGGTAACCATTTTTTATCTTTTGGCCATTTAGTACTTGCAATTCTAGTACCTAAACCTAAACCTTCAAAAGTTTGATGAAACACAATAACAACGTATAATGTCTTAAATTCATCACCTGAAACAGCTAAAGTTAAACCAACGAAAACTGAATGGAAAATGATACCAAATTCTAATACTAAAGTACTTATTAATTGTCCATAATATTGTTCTTTATCTTTTTGATTGACAGGACTGTCAAGAGCTTCAGGATCTTGGTGACTGTCAACATGTTGGAAATGATCTGGATATTTCAGTGTATTTTCCAGATTATTTTGATGTTTAGTTTTATCTTCTTCTTCTTCTTCTTCGGATCCATCGTCTAATTTATCTTTAGCTGTAATACTATCATGGTTATGAACTTCACCTTGAACTCTACGATCAACAAGGTTAAAAGCAATTAATTCAAATAAAAATAATACAAATAATGACATTAAAGCAATTCCAAAAGCCCATGGATATTCAGCAAATGTACCTCCTAAACATTCTTCACCTAAATTATCACTTGCAGGTTCTAATAAATGCATAAATGCAGTAGCTATAATAACACCAGTACCAAAATATTTACAACCGAAAAATACCCATGATGGCATATTAATAAATGAATACCTTGAAGAAAGTACTGGCATAAGTGAACCTACAAATGCTGTTACAAGAATTACAAATATTGATGAAATTCTAGCTCCCATATGAGCATCATCAAACTCATTTCCACTTTCACAAGTATCACGTCTAATGAATTCCATATTTTAATAGAATCTCTATTTAGTTTTTAATATTGTGAAAAATTAAAATTAAGCAACAAAATGCCAAGCTTATATACGAATTATTTTGACAGCTTTGACAGATGGAAAAGGCATAACTATCAAGGTGATGAGTTGTGCATATAACGAAACAGAAACAATAAAAAAAATGTCTTCTCTCGCTATAATAGTTATTTTATTCACGATTACTTAAATAGCATCTGGTACGATTATCCAATTATTTTACGTATTAGTAACATCTGAGTGGCTTATTATATGTTTGTTCTGAATGTGAATTAGCCTTGACTTATTCCAAGCGCTTGTTTCTTCTGGTTTTAATAAGCGAGCTTTCGTATTTTTCTTCCTAATACTTAAAAGATTAGGGTTACTTGATAAGGTTTTCTTTGCATATGTCTAAGTTTATTTTATTACATCCTTCGTATCTGTAATGTGTTCAATTTCGTACTTTAGTAGTTACTTATGGCACGACGACTTTCAATATTGAGTAGTTAACGTTTTTTCCCTCAATTCATAACTTTTGCAAAAGATACACTTTGAAGAGCAACAGTCAAAAAATAATATAAAACACGAATCTGGTAATAAAGCAATGATTCCTCTTTACCATTCTTATAAATAGAATGGAAATCATTCGTTTTCTATTTATTATCAACAATATTTGCTTATTGGTAGGGTTTCTACTTTTACGTATTCTCCACTTTCTTACGCCCTTTTTTGAATATTCTTCTCTCCTTTTAATAAAAGAAATATTTGAAACTTCCATCTATCGAACCATATATATTTCCACCGAAATTAATACCTTATCTTGACTGCTATATGACAGTATACTTAAATATGGTGCAAATGATTCACACACGCCCGAGTATTCTCAAAGTGTTTTGCGAAACCAACACAAACGGTATCAAACATGTCTGATAAAGAAATTAGTGATGGGGAGCCAGATTTAAGTAAAGAGGAAAGATTAGAGGCTGCACGTAAGAAGTACGAGGAATTGAAAAAGAAGAAAAAGAAATCCAAGAAAAAGTCAAAGAAAAAAGATACTGAAAAGGATGATGAAGAATTAGAAGAAGCGTCCAAGGAAATAGAGGCAGCGGAGAAGGATGCTGGGGAAGAAGCGGATACTGACAATGTAGAAAAGGATGAAGAAGACGGTGAGACAAAGGAAGAAGCTAAAGAAGAAGCTAAAGAAGAAGCTAAAGAAGAAGCTAAAGAAGAAGCTAAAGAAGAAGCTAGAGAAGAAGCTAAGGAAGAAGCTAAAGAAGAAGCTAAAGAAGAAGCTAAAGAGGAACCAATCGCACAACCAATCGCACAACCAATCGCACAAGAACCAACTACCATATCTGCACCAGAAGTTGAAACATCCCAACTGAACCAAGACAATTCTTCAGAAATTAATGAACTCAAAGAAACAATCGAACAACAACAGAAAACTATTGAAAAACTTAGGGATGAAAACACTGATTTGAAATTATCGAAGATGGACCTCAAAGATAAAATATCGGAATTGGAAAATACTGTCAAACAAATGAGCTCAGGAAGTACAACTAGTTCTATATCCCAACCGATAACAAAAATCGAACCAGCTAAACCCGTTTATACAAGAAATGATTATGCTAGTCAATCACAACAAGAATTCAGTGAATTTAATCGTACAGATGACTTTAGAGAAAAATTATTAGTATGGAAATATTGGCAAGTTGATATGACTAATTGGAACAGTACTTATAATACTGAAAAAATTTCAATTTAATTTCCTTTCTTCTATTTTTATTTTTATATATATATACAAGTTAGATAAATATCTTTCTTTCATCCTTTTATTTTATACGACATAAGACGGTACCAGCCAAGTTTTTCTTTGCAGCTTCTTGAATTTCTAGGATTTCATCTTTCCCAGTTTTGATAAATATACATTCAGCAGGTTGTAAAGGTTTAACAATTCTTACAGGTAAACCAGATGCTAATGCTTTAACTTCAGTTGAAGTAAAATGAACTTTTCTATTAGGTTTCAGGATTAATGAAAAATCTCTTATGACTGATTTATTTTCACGATATTTTAATCCAAGCCATAATCTACGACTTGAAATATTATCTGGTGTAACTTCTTGTGGTTTTAAATCTGGACCATTAGTAGATCCTCTTTGTACTGATGATATGAATCCTTCTTTATATAATAAGAACGCTAATTGTAAATGCAAACGACTGAATGGGACTGAGGTAGTCGATATATTTAAACGACAACAGTTCTTCAAATGAGAACCGAGATTAGCTAAATGAACTAATGACATTACTCTTTATATAATGGTTTGTGAAGCGACAAAAGTGAAGAAAGAGAGAAAAAAAAAAATTTGAGCGAGCAGCTTTCGGGGGACGCGCACGACCCTTTATTTGTATTAATTTTTCACCAATAAATCAGTTCATATAACTTTCAAGTAATGTTTAAATTTGTAAGACCTAAGGTGATAAGACCGTTACCTAGGCCTATGGGGGTGACTATGGGGCAACTTTCAAGACAACAATTCCCACGTTTTAAATCCACAGTAGGGAAAAAAAAGGAACCTAGAATTCGTTATCTCTTTTATATGTTTTTGCTTTCTAGTGTAACAGTATATTTTGCAGGACAATCAGTAAATAAAAAGAGACCAAAAACTTCATTTAGTGAAAGGGAATTCGATGAATATGAACAAACAACAGGGATCAAAAGAAGATCCAGACTTATAAGTGATGTTGATAGTGAAAAGTATAAATTTTATGCTATTCCATTTGTTAATAATTTAGAATTAATTAATGAATTAACTAAAAAATTAGGAGATGCAAGTAAGATTAAAATTATTGATCCAGAAGAATTATTAAAACGTGAATTAAATGATGAATCAAGAAAATATTCTTATCTTTTACAAGAATTACAAAAAAATGGTAGACAAATACCTAAAGGTTTAATTAGTGCATTAGTTAAAGAAGAAGTTAATTTTTATATTAATACTTCTCAAGGTATTTATGATACTAACTTTATTCTTAAAAACTATCCTCAAAATACAGATGAAGCTTCTAAATTTGAAACCGATGTTGCATATTTAGAAAGAATTGTTGTTTTAAAAGATGATATGGATAAATTATCTAATTTAAAAGATGAAGATTCTTCAAGATTAATTAATAATGTAGTTTCATATTTTGAAACTGTTGGTAGATCGAAAGTCCTTTCATCTTTGAATGAAGATATTTAATAATGTGTAAATAGGTCCTTTAAATGTCAATGTAAATAGAAATTTCCTATTAAATGAAAAACTCTTCAGGTACTTTAAATTTTAAATTAATATTATCGGCGAAAACCTTATCACTATCCAGGAAATCATCTAATCTCCCAGCAGCATCTCCTATATAAAAACTTTTCGCTAAATCAATTTCACAATTCAAATATAGTATTAACTCTTGCCACATTCCTATTGAAGGTTTCCTCATTAATGTATGTAATTCTGAAGATAATTTACTTGAAGCTGGAGGTTTTTTAGTTGCAGCGAAAACTATAGGATTAAAACTCTTCAATTGCGTTTGCACATGTTCAACAAATGATGAAACTCTAGTCTTGAAATTTATGAATGATTTAGAATTTGGATTTGTTAATGATACTCCACCTTGGTTAGTAAATATAACTATAGTATACTCATCTAAGATCAATTGTCTTAATTTAGGTATCACCATGGAGTTTGATTGACTTTTCGAACACCATAACTTCCAATCATTAGAAGTTCTAGCAAAATTAGCACCCGATTTTGTATTTATTAAAGTCCCATCTAGATCAAATGCAGCAATTTTTAAAGGACTCTTCTTACCATCTTTATATTGGTGAGGTTTATTAGTTATAAGATGCGTACCTTTTATTTTCCAGTTATTCTTGAAATCAATTATCTTTAATGATTCTTTCAGACTAGGTTTTGTAACTTTTATCTTCCCCAGACTTTTCAATGCTGTAAAAATATCCCGTGACATCTGTAGTGACCAAATTTGTATCAAGATTACTTTTTAACGCGCTTTCTTATCATCACATCTCATCATGCCTGAAGATAACCAAGAAGGAGTATCTGTAGATCAATATGGTCGTAAGACATGGGATGTAGAAGCATATGCTAAGAAAGCCAAACAACCTCCCAAGAAAGAGAAAAATACTTCAAATTTGCACGTTTCTGAAAGATCAAGTTCTCAAGTAATTCAAAGAGAGAAGCTTTTGGAAAGTCTGATAAGCTCAATTAATAAACATACGTTAATAAATGATCAATCGAACAAGCAAAAGAGATTTGGGTTTATATGTCCAGTGTGTAATTACTCATATAAAGATAATATGGCATTGATTGATCATTTCAATTCACCTCAACATATTCAGAAAGTAGTACAATCTGCAAATGTTAAACATGATGATGAAGAGAAAGAATTACTCGACGGAGGGATACCCAGAGCAACCCCAGAAGAAGTCGAATCTACAATGAAACAATTGATAGCTAAAGATATTGAAATTAAAGGTGAACCAATTAGTCTTAAAGAAAGAATTGAACAAAGAAAGAAAAGAGAATTAATACAGCAAGATAAAAAGAAAGATAAAAAAAGGAAAACAAATCATGATTCAGAAAATGAGCCACTGGAAATAGAAAAAATGATGGGATTTTCTGGTTTTGCAACTAAACTGTAATGGATAAAATGTAATCATGTCAATAGTGTCTGTGTAATTTTTTTTTTAATTTGTAAAATAGTAGAGATCTTTAGAAAAAAGTCGTGCGCGATGTTCGTCGCATTTTCATCCAATGAAAATAACTTGAAAATTATTACCATAGGTAAACTAACAACCTTTAACATAATGAAATTTACATTTAAATTACCATTAAGTGGATTATTCAAACATAAAGTTGGGAAATTTGACGTAAATTTAGAACGTACCATTCGTTCAAGATTAGATTCTTTACCATCAGTTACAAAAATTTATACTAATCCAGATGGTACACCAAGAGTTCCAAGTGATGAGGAATTTAAAACTATAGCTGATTTACAAAATTTATATTATAAACGTAATCATTCATCTTGGAATTATATAATGCCAGGTATCTCATCAGAAGATATGAATTTATTTAAAGATAATTCTCAAGATTTAAAGAATTTCCAATTTGTTACAAAAGATTCAGGTAAAATTATTGATAAAATTCCATATAAAGATGAAACAACTGGTGAATTAAAATGGAAAATTGTACGTGAAACTGAAAAAGCTGAAGGTTGGGAAATTCCATATTTTTATATTGTTTTACCAATTACAGTTTATTTAGTTTATGCTAAATATACTTCTCAATTAAGACAAAGAGAATTAGAAGGTCCAGAATGGGCAGAAAAAGAATTAAGATTAAGAGCAATGGAAGAATATTTCCATGGTGATACTGAAAAAGCTAAAGCTTTCTTAAGTAATGAAGGTAAATCTCAAAGAGAAATTAAAGATAGAGATGATTTAGTTGTTGCAAGAATCTTGGGAGGTGATTATGATAAATTAAATGAATTAAAGAAGAAATTACCAAAAGATTTACTTCCTAAAGAGAAAGAAAATCCAGTATTAAATATTTAAAGCATGTTACATAATATAAATTTTATTTTTTAACAAATTATATATATATATATAATAATAAAATATAGAAACAGAAAAAGTTCTAAAATAGATAACCTGAACTCTTTTGCAATTTTTTATTTAAAAACTTAATAAATCAACTTCTCCATTATTATTACCGTTATTACTTTGTTGTTGTTGTTGTTGTTGTTGGGGTTGAGCTTGAGCTTGAGAAGTTGAGTTTGAGCTGAAATCCCCAAAGAAATCATCATCATTATTATTATTATTACTATTGCTATTGCTTGCGGTATTAGAATTGGTACCAAGTGTTGGGGTTTGAATAGATGAACTATTATTGGAGTTGTTTGGTTTAGAAGCTTTTGCTGTTGTTTTAGCAGTAGAAAATAATGATGAAAATGCATCGTTATTTGGTTTAGATTGAACCTTGTTGACTGATGGGACAGAAGAATTGAACAGGGTTTGTTGTTGTGGCACTGGTTGTTGGAATTGATTTTGTTGTTGTGGCACTGGTTGTTGAGGTTGAGTTTGATATAAATTGGATAAATTATTTGAAATGTTTCTGGATTGAGATTGAGTTGATGGTGCAGATTGGAAATCATCAAATTCGTCATCATCGTCATCATCATTATTTTGAGCAGCTTGAGTACTAGAATTTGAAGGTTGATTATCAAATGAAACTAAATCACCTAATAAATCAGGTTCTTGAGGTTGAGGTTTTGATTTAGAACTTGAAGCATTAACAGATGAAGAACCAGTAGTAGCTCTTGAAGTTTTAGAACGACGATTAGATGAAGATGCTGCACCAGTACCTGAAGATCCTTCGACATTATATTCTTCGAAATTATCATTTGAATTAGAATTGCTATTACCACTTTCACGATTATATTGCTCAGCTGAATCACCATATCTTGCACCATAAACACCACCATCACCGAAAACTCTATTAGTGAAATCACCATCATCAAGACCTGGACCATTAGTTATTGAAGAAGCACCACCATAAGCAGCAGATGAAACACCACCGAATTTTTTAGAATTATTTCTTGCCTTCTTACGTTCACTTCTAATTTGATTATCATCATTTAATAAATTAATCAAATTTTTAGCCCTATTTCTAACATTAATACCTTGATCTCTACCTTTAGAATCAATATAATGGAATGATTTTAACATTTGAATTAATGATAAATTGGCTCTTACATCATCAATTATTCTTTCTGAACCATTTCTAATAAGATAATCTAATAATTGTAAAGATTTATAAATTTGTCTCCATTCATTAGCTGCTTTCTCAGTAAATCTTCTAAATATGAATGAAATGATTTCTTCACGTTCTCTATAATTATAAGTTCCGGAGGCAATTTGTGACATTAAAGTACTTGGAGCCCCCCAAGGTTCATTATTTGTAGCTTCACGAACTTTAGATTCCATTTCTGTTAAATTCATTGCCACTATTTACTTGTTAGTAATACAATCATAATATAATTAATATTTTAAATTGACTCAATATCTCAATATATTTCAAGATTTCAACTTTATAAATATTCAATTTCTAATATACATACCATTTTGAGCCTTACGTACATAAGCCTTCACTTCATACAAAGACATATTCTTTGTAGCATCTTTGAGAAGATCCATGGTTAGTATTGTTATTTTTCAAAAACTTGTCCAATAGATTTCTCAGGGAGGAGATATGGTACGCGCACGAGAAGGCACATTTTAGCAAATTCGATTGCAAAAAAACATATACTAGTAAAAGATTTGATTAATTTTCCTATACAAAGTCGAAAGCCTATAAAACACACCAAAAAAAAAAATAAAGTCAATACCTCTTAAAAGCACGAGGCATTGAAGAATTAAAGCAAAAAAAAACGGAAGAACGAAACAAAAAAGATCAATCGAGACACATCACTGAAGGTATCAATAAATGAAGATAAATGGAGTAAAAATTAATGAATATTGACAAGTCGATGAATTGAAAGTTTGGAAATGAATATGGGAATGTTCGTGATAATATGATAATCTCGTTAAATTTTCGTTTTTAACAAAAGAAATTGAGGGCCTTGATATAAAAAGGTCTTTGTTTACTAAGTAATTGTTCTTCAGCAATTTCTTGCTTTAAGGCTTCCATATCGACTTGTCTTCTACCTGTATCGACATCGATTTCTTCAGCTTTTAAGTAAAATTTAGTAATTGGGATATCCAAGAAGAAGTAAGCATAAATCTTATGACCAATATAACAAACAACTACAACTGCACCACCCAAATAAATTTTGAAAAAGTTTTCAACGTCTGCTTTACCAGCACCTGGTGGATATAATGCAGCCCAAAATTGTAAAGCTAAAATGATTGTTAAGAAAATACAACCATAATAAGAACCCCAAATATTTGTTGTGAAAACTAATTCTTCTTCAGCAACTCTTGCTTTTGCAGATAATGCCCTTCTAAAACGAATATGACATAAACAAATAGACCACCAAGTAAATAATGAACATAAACCAGAAATAGCTAATAACCAATCAAATACTTCTGTAGTACCGTCACCTGGTAAAGCAACCAAGAAACCTAATAAACCAATTGCAAATTGAACACTTAAAGCAACTATAGGTCTACCATTTCTATCGATATAATTAAATATTTGAGGAGCTTGTTTTAAAGCACCTAAAGCAGCTAATGTACGAGATGATCCATAAACTGATGAATTACCAACTGATAAAACAGTGATAATAATAACAGCATTTAAAATTGATGGAACTGCAGGAATTTCTGCTTGTTTAACAGCTATAACAAAAGGAGATGTATTAACATCAATTCCTTTATTTTGAACTTCTTCATTGGTATTTGTTTGACCTAATAATTCAGGTGATTTATAAGATACTAATAATCCAATCATAATAACAGATGAAATATAAAAGAATAATAATCTCCAGAAAACTTGTTTTCTAGCTTTTGGAATAGATTTTTTAGGATTTGCCGATTCTGCAGCTGCTAAACCGAATAATTCAACACCAGCAAATGAAAAAGCAGCTGTAAATATAACTGAACACATGTTTTTAAAAGGTTCAATAGGATTAAACATACCACCTAAAGGAGCATGCCAATTTTTACCACCAATAAATTCATGATTTGGAGGAGCACCACCTGAAATAATAATAACTGATAAAATTAAGAAACCTAAAATTGCAACGATTTTAATCATACTAAAAATACATTCAGCTTCACCATAACCTTTAACACCGAATAAATTAATACCGACGATTAAACTCCAAAAAATTGCAACAAAAGCTTCAGGAGGTACAGAAGTATTCCAATATTGAATTGTAATTGAAGCAGCTACCAATTCTAAAGGGAAAGTAACTAACCATTGTAAAGCATAATTCCAAGCCATTGCAAACCCCCAAGAAGAATCAATAAATAAAGTATTAAAAGTAACAAAAGCACCAGATATAGGGAAAGCAACAGCTAATTCAGATAAAGCAGAAGCAGTTACAAAAATAGATGAACCAATAACACACCAAACAATTAATAAACCAAAAGGACCAGCAGCAGCTAAAGCACCACCCATACCAACAAATAAACCAGTACCAATAGCACCACCAAGTGCAATCATTTGTAAATGTCTTGATTTTAAAGTTTTAGATAATGGAGATGTTGAAGTAACAATAGCAGCTCTTTCTAATTCAGATAATCTTGAATAATCAAATTGAGGATGATAAATTCTTTTCGTTTGTCTACGATTAGCATTATTATCATGATCATCAAAACTTCCTTCATTAGTTCCATTTTCTAAATCATCATTATTATAGAAAAGAAAATCAATTTTAGAATAATCATAAGGTTTAAAAGTATTAAAAAATCTTTTAACAGGATTTGGTTCTAATTCTGATTCAATAGTTTGACTTGGAGATAAACTTTCATCACTCATAAAATCTGTTTCGCCTGAGTTATAAGGTGAAAATTCATCAGTTGGTTGATGTTCCAGTTTTTTCATCTCCATGATAGGTTTATTAGATGAAATTAATAAACCAGAATTAATAAAAGTTGTTAAGGGAGAACTCCTTAAAATATATAATGAAAGAAATTATAATTTTTTTTTAAATTGGAAGAAGAAAAAAGATGCTAACTATTATATATACAAAAGGGGATAAGTAATTTCTTAGAGAACACGCTAAAATCGATTTATTCCTGAATAGGGTTTTATCTTAAAATCAATTTAATTTACTTTAAGCCTAACAATGTTCCTGTATAAGAAAATGTGCATGGAAAGTAGTCAGCGCTCTTTAGTGTAAAGAGTTTAACAATGGAATTTAGTTGGTCATAACCCTAAAAGAGTAAATTCACCTAATTAACCGACTGTGAGATGTTGTACTATGCAGTCTTGGGAGGAATTCTCAGAATTACCACAATACATAATCATTTTAAGTTAATTTGATACGATCTAGATAACAATTTGTGTGTTATCTAATAGTTTGAAATTTAAGCTTTAAGCCTATTGTTTTTTTTCAGGTGGCTTTTTGTATGGGTAAAAATGTGAAAAAAAAAAATAACTCGCCTTTAAAGTGGTATTGTGCAATAGTACACGACTTACATTTTTTTCTTTTATTACTGAATCTCTAACTAAACTATATAAATTTAATCTTTGTTAGCTAAATCAATGAATTTACCACCGTTAGCAAATCTTGGGTGTCTTGGATCATTGATGAATTCATCAGAGTTCATGGATCCAATACTAGCCTTATAGATTAATCCATAAGTAATAGCAGCTAAATATTGTTAGTAATTATAATTGAATGAACCAACGAGAATGTGCAAACTCTAATTTGACAATGGAAAAAACACAAATATTAGCAACCCACACAGTAAAAGCAAGAAGGAAATTGCTTATTCAAATAATAACATGCGGAAATATGTATGATCTTGCCAAACCTCTACTATCTAAACTCGCTGAGCGACATAGAAAGTGAAGAATTTGCGGGTTTACTTAGGTCTCACGTGACGCTCTTCTAAGTAATAAACAATTCTTTTAATCAATCTTTACCCGGAAAGAATTTGTTCGATTTGCCATTCAATGACACCGGGGGAAATGGCAGAGTCTGCTGCCAAAACTCATTGCCTACTTTTTTGGATATTTTCCTGCTTCAATTGCGTTGTTTCATGTCTGTAAAGCTTCTCTTCATTGAAGGGTTAAAATAAATCTTATCATTATGTCTCCTTTCGGTTCTCATGTTTGGTCTCATCTTGTCGATCTGCACATTCTAATGGACTTCTACATACCACCTGCGGCAAATGGCCAATAGTATTTAAAGACTGGGGTAGCGTATCTAGTAAGCATTGTCGATGAAAAAAAAAGTGTTGAATATTTCGATTTCGGTGAGACTTGTGAACCAATGAGCGGTGACGACGCGCGCGCACGACTCCAGTTCACTCAAACTCAATATCCAATTAAATTATGCTATTATCATTATACATTCTATAAATTATTTATTATATATATTTTAATCTCTGGATTCATTCTATAATACAAAGATGTCTCAAACTTATTTGCCAATTGCCAATTGAATTGCATCAATTGATCTTCCCAGTAATCTATTGTTGCTTGATTTCTCACTGTTGCTGATATAATAGCTTTTTTACCTTCGCCCTGGTTTAGGAACGTCCTTATAGTCAGTATTAAACTTGGTATTACTGTAGTATCATAAGTTACATCAGCTGCTATTAAGAAATCAGTATCAGGAAATATCGATTCTCCCCATAATAATTGTTGGATCTCATAATTATTTAAGTCATTCGATTTAACCGTTTCTGATAAATTTTGTAGTAAGTTGGTATCACCATCGGTGAAAATTACTTTATTATGTGGATTTATTTTATGACATACCATTCCAACTAATCCAGTTCCAGTTCCTAGTTCAATGATGCTTCCTTGTAGGGGATTTTGAATCAAGTATTCTGAAAGGTATAATGCTGCTTCCCAAGTTCTTAATCCAGTAGTTCCATTACCTGATATTATATTTGGAGTCTCTTTAATTGTTATACTAATATCACCTATAGTGTAATTAATTTCATCAAAATCGGTCGGTTTTAATGGAATAGCGTTAAGTATTTCTTCTTTGCAATATTCTTCATACAATTCTTCCAATACTTCTTCATTAGCCCTTTCAATAGTTTCAATGAACCCTTTTAAGAACAACTTCTTATAATATTGATTATTCACCTCATTTAGTCTATTTAGAATTATAGTCTGACTTTCCGTACTCAAATCAATATCTTGATTCAAGTAGTCTCTTACTGGCACTCTTTGCCTTATACAGGTAAGGATCCGAGATGCGGAAAGTGTCATTTATTTCTGTGTATTAGTTGTATAGAAGATTTTGCTATAAAGAGACAGAAAAAAATGTCAAGCGAAAAAAAAAAATACTTTATATGGCAATGCGAATCTGGCCTAATTTGGAACAATGGAACCATTGACTCTAATTCTTTTAACACCACCGTCAGGAATGATAGTTAATAAGACATGAGTGAAAGGGTGATCATTTGAAACTTCAAAAGTATGTTCCTTATCTGGACCAGTTTTAGAATCTGAAACAATTTCAACCCATTTAGCAGAATATTCAGGATCTTTTTCAGTTGAAATAGCTTTAATATTAATCTTTTGAGGGAAATTACCTCTAAAATGAGCGGTATCAATTACGATATTATTGATTTTAGTTTTAGCACCTAATTTAATGATAGCCCAATCAACATGACCAGGTTCTCTTGATCTTTTAGTTTCCCAACCATCTGACATATCATGACCTCTACCTGGTAATAATAAATTATCAGCAGATCCAAAATGTTGATCAGAAGATTTAATAGCTACACCACCATTATGAACTGATGCAAGATCTAATACTGTTGATAAATCTTGAGGTAAAATTGGAACAACAGTACCATATAATCTAAATCTTGCAATACCACCATCTGGGTACATTCTTAATCTAACATGAGTAAAATTATCTGAAGTAATTTCATCTCTTACAAAAAAATGTTTTTGAGAAGGTCCACATTCAATTTTTTCAATAATTGAAACCCAATTAGCTTTATCAATACCAGAATCATCTGATAATGTAGCTGCTTCAACTGAAATATGTGGTGCATGATTACCATTAAAAAATGCAGTATCAATTTCACAACCAATTAATTTAGCTGATGAAACTCCCATTCTAAATATAACATAATCAGCTTCTTCAACATTATGTCTTCTTGTTTCCCAACCATCATACCATTTACCTGCATGGACAAATCTAGTAAGGTCTTGAATTGGAGCTTTTGGTTTAATTAAATTTTCAGCTTCTGCAAACCATTCATCTGAAAATTTTAATACTTTACCACCTAATTTTTCTCCTATAACGTCTGTATAATTACAAACTATTTTATCATGAAATTCTTTTTCGGAGAGTGTTTTAACCATTTTAAATTGATAAATATTTTATTGTATTAAATTTTTTTTAAAAGAATAAGTATGAGTATTTAAATAAACTGGACGTAGATTTCTTAGAGCGGGTGAATCCGATAAAAAGCGGCTTTGACTCTCATTGACTCTCTCTAGGGGAGGAGATAAAGAATCCTTTGCAATCAGGATTGAGAATAATTGGAATTGTGTATACACCTGCGAAAATCAGGACATTTCAGTACACCCGCGTTAAGAGGATTGTTGAGTAAATGTAAACACCTATTAAATTAGGACCTTCTTCCACCGCCAGGGCTCAAACCCGGAAAAAACGGTTTAAGATGTAACTTAAGTTAAAATTTGTTTAAACTTCAGATTTTACAATATATACTCTTCACTCAGTATTTAACTCATTTAATCTTCCCGCTATACTCACGTATTTGTTAACCATTGTACAGAAAAATAAATATATATACACAAACTAATAGGTGGAAAAAATTACCCGAAAGAAGCACGCCTGACGTACGCACGACCCAGCTTTGGACTAATTAGAGAAAACAAAAACAAAACAAATACTAACCTTTACAAAAAGTATATTCTTTTTAACGGATTCCTACCAACTAACCAATAGTCTTTCATTTTAAAATAAAACAACATTATATATTCCCTTCATCAACCAGTTTCCAAAATTAAAAACTCAATAATCTTCCAAGATAATAATATGGACGACTTTAAAGAGAATGAAACTCTTTATGTTAGTCAATCTTGTAATTCATCACCAAGAATACCGCCATTATCAAATAAAAATTCAATGAATTCATTAAATTCAATGAATTCAACTAAGAAATCAGCTTCGCCATTATTACCACCAATTAAATTAGAAAAATCAAATTCAATGACAGTTACAAAAGATTATAAAAAATTAGATAGACAATATAGTGAATTATTAATTAAATATAATAATACATTAATTGAATTTAATCAATTACATCAAGAATTAACAATAAAAAATAATACTATTAATGATCAATTACAACAAATATCCAATTATGAAAAATTTTTAACAAATATTAAAATTGATTATAATAATACTAAAATTATTTTAGAAAAAGAATTAATTTGTTATAAAGAAATGGTTGAAGATTATCAATTAAAATTTATTAAATTAAATAATGAACTTGATTATTATAAAAAAATGGAATTTACAGAACTTGAATCATATATTAGTAATGATAATGATGAAAAATATAATAAATTATTAAAAGATTTTAAAATTTTAAAAAGTAATTTTGAATTAGAACAAAATTCAAAAATTATTTTAATGGATCAGATAGATTATTTAACAAAAGAAAACAATCAATTAAAAGATGATATTCAATATTTACATAATTCTGTTAATGAAACAAAATCTATTGATGAATTTAATTATGATAATGATAATATAGTTCAAGATTTATCTTATAATTATAATACCCATACTCAAAGTATGAACCATGATACTGAAGAGGAAGAATATGAAGAAGAAGATGATGACGAAGAGATAACGAATATAGAAGAAGAAATAGACAACATTAATAGTGATGAATATGATTCAGCTGATTCATCTAATATTGCATTAAGTTATTTACAAGATATGAAATATCAAGCTCAATCATCCCCTATTAAAACTAATAATGAATTATCTTTTGAAACACCTAAAGAACAAGTTGAGAATAGAATTCCTTCATTAATCCAAACAGAAAATTTTCAATTCCCTCCATCACCAGATCCTAATTCAAAAACTAAAAGGCAATCATTACCAACAGATTTAAAAGATCAATTTATTTTATCACCATTAAAATTAGCTAATAATGATTTTGATTCAATAAAATCTCAACAAAGATATTCATTATCAAAACCAAATCATTCAAGATATAGTAGTCATGAAATTTTACCAATAAAAGTTGAATTTGAAAATGATCAAATTAGAAGTACATCAGTACCTAGTAAAGAACATAATAAAAAATTTGAACAAATATTAGAGGAAGAATTTAAAAATGAAGACAATGAACAATTTAATGAACAATCTAATCAACCGATTAAAGATATTAGGGATTCAGCATTTACAAAATTGAATGGAGGTATTAGTGGTACACCAGGAGATAGAAATTCATTAATTACAATTAATTCATCAAGTAAAAGATCAAGCTTAATATTTGAACAACAAAATGATTTAACTAATAATGATTTAACAAAACAAGAAATCATGAAATTAAAATTTGAATTACAATCATTAAAATTACATAATGAAAAATTATTATCATATATTGGATTTGAATTACAGAAACAAAAGAAAAATATTAAAAAATTATCATCAAAGCAAAATTTAAGGAAAAATATTGAATATAATGATAATAAATTAATTGAAAGATCTAGAGAATTATTAATTCATAAGAAAAGAGTTTTAAGATCAGTTTCAATTAATACGATAATGTCCAAAAATTATAATAATGGAGGTAGTAAGAATAGTAGAGATGGAGTAGGAATCTTAACAAAAGGAATATTACCATTCAAATTAGATGAAATATCTGATGATAATAATAATAATAATAATAATAATAATAATAACAATAGTAATTACTATGATACTACAAGAAGAAGATATAATAATCATAATAATAATAATAATGAAGATGAATATGAGGATGATGATGATGATTATGGATTTTTAAATTTTAATGATAAATTTAATAAAAGAATCTTTTCAAATGGTTTAAATAATTATTATGAAATTGAAAATTGTAATAATGATTTAAAGAAATTTAAATCTCAAGTATTTAATCATTATAATAAAAATAATGAAATTGATTCAACATTAGAAGAAATAGATGAGGGAGAAGATTGGGAAGATACAATTGATTCAGCAAATAATTCAGAAGAATCAATTGCTGATATTACAGCAAATATTGGATTATTTTCTCAAATAAAATACTTAATAACTGGATCGCATTCAATATCTAAGAAATCAAGAAAAGTTAATGATTCTTCTGTTGATGATACTTTAAAATATCAATTTTTTACAATAGCAATAGGAATATTGATAGTAGGAATAAGATTCGGTCATTATAATCATTATAATCATATAACGAACTAGACGAATATAGAAACATTCTTTTAATAAATATTTATATTTTTAACTATAGAATTATGTTAAAATTCTAGTTTCAACGTGTGAAAACCGTGATTCTATTTACCTTTTTTTTTTTTTTATTCCTCTTTTTTTGCAGCGAATCATAACCTGGAACAATATTCTAATAATGCAAACATCACCAGATCATTTGAGACAAAAAATTAAAACTAAGGGGTCTTTTTTTTTAAGATAAATATTACGAGTTCTTATTAATTGTAGAACATCATCGCTCTTGAAAAGAAGATTTATTTATAGTTAAGTTGAAATTGAAGAGTCAAACGACTGCAAAACGCAAAATCAGGTAAAAAGTTTAGCAGTTATTCTCCAGAGAATTTAGACGAAATTAACTACATACACAATTATTAATTTCTACTGACCAAATAATTAAAGTATAAATCCGAAAATTATGACACCAATAAAAGCCTTAGAACCTTCAAAGAAATCTGGGCAGTGTAAAGGATGTACCAATTGCCCTAAAAAGACATTACCGAAAGTAAAAGTTGAGGTAAAGGGAGAGAATCAAGAAGTTGATTTTACAAATTGGTAAAAAGCCAAAAGAGCCCCAAAAAGCAAAGAAAGTCAAAAAAAAAAAAAAATCACACATATACACAAAAAGAAATGATGATTAGAGTTTATGAACGTATCCGGTTAAATTAATGTAAGTTGAAAATATACAACGAAGGTGTACAATTTATCTTTGTCTCTCTCTATATCAGTGAATTCCCGCAATCGGGATCAATTATTGTAAACCTGCGTTAATGCAATGGCTGCGACTGCAATAAACGGTCCCATTAATTGCAACCTCAATGTTAATAATAAAGATTTTGGGTTTACCAAATTACAAAATATTCACTAAATTTTAAAAGATTTTAATATGAAACCACCTTATACAATTTTTATATTTCTGACACCTTCCTAATTGGGATATAGTATATGAAATGTTAAAATATGAAATTTACTCACAAATTTAGTTTTTTCCGCTTGCCTCATTTAAATACAATTCAATTTATATTATACAATTTGATAAATTTACATAATAGAACTATTAAAAAATAATAAAGCCAATTATTAATAGAAATGACGGAAAAATTATATTTTTAGAATAATTTGACCAGATCTTTAACTTTTAGAGGAAATTAAAGTTTTTTTTCGGGGGTTTTACCTTTTTTTTTTTCTTTTTCTTTTTTTTTTTGGCTTTTTGGACCTGTTTCCCTTTCAGGTCAATGGATATACCAAGTTTGAGTTCTGGCTCACTTTATTACAATTTTGTTACATGCTTCTTATTAATCTTTACAGTAATATACTCTTTTGTTTACTTCGTAACTTATTTTTTCCATCTTTTGACATCGTTATGAATGACAGCATTTGCATTTAATACCGATCTGTCATTCTCATTCTCTCCTTCATGTGCTGATGCTAATGCTTGTTGATTTTGAGTTGCCTGTTGATGATTCTGTGGGTTTGATCTTAAGAAAAAATCATCGATGCCAGAATAATTCTGTTGCTGCTGTTGTTGAGCAGCATGCTGCATTATTTGTTGTTGTTGTTGCTGCTGCTGCTGCTGTTGTTGTTGCTCTTGCTGCTGCTGTTGTTGCATTGACCTTAAACTAATTATCCTCTCATTGAAAAACGAAGTTTTAAACTCTTGAAAAATTTTAACAGTTTGTGGATATTCAAATGAATGATCATGGAAAAACCTATCTGCAAACATATAAATAAATCTTTCGATATCAGAAGCATTTATTTGAGCGCCAAACTCTGGTTCCAGTGGGATAGATGAAGCACTTGGACCATTTGACCCTGTTGTATTTGTACGAGAAAGTGGATTTCTTGACCTAGACAGCTGAGGAGTTATTGTAGGAGCTGATTGATTTGATGATTGTGAATGACCTAATTGAATAGCTTGTTGAGACGGCAATTGTCGTTGTTTATCATAAGGCGATCTGAAAGAATTATAATCAAATTGTTGACCACTATTTGAGGATCCATTTGATATGGAATGACTAACAGAAGTTGTTTGATTTGATTGTGAAGGTTGAAGTTGATGCAGTGATTGTTGTGGACCTGATTGAGGTTGAGGTTGAGGTTGAGGTTGAGTAACTTGTTGCAGTTGTTGATGCAGTTGCAGTCTTTGTTGCAGTGGAGTTGATTGAGGCTGAGTTTGTTGCAGTGTTGGCAGTTGTTGCAGTTGCAGTTGAGGTGGATACATTCCATAACCTGGGAACCCCATTGGATTATTATAAGATAATCCAGGTTGAGATCTAAATGAATTAGATGAAGGATTACCAGGATTACCACTTTGAGGGTTAATTAAATCATAAGTGTTACCAGAAGTAGATGAAGTTGAAAAATCACCAGATGTATGATCATTAGGGTCATTATTAGCAGTATTATTATCGGTATTATTTGAAGTGTCATTGGCAAAATTTGAATCATAAACATCTTCTTTAAGCAGATGATTACCTGTTGAATCACTATTTGGAGTACTTGACATTGTTGTTGAATCAGCTGTATTAACATTCATTCTCTTTTTATTTAAACCATGTCTTTTTTTAAATTGTGATAACCATCCATGACTAAACCCAACTAATCTTTTAGGATCATCAACACCATATTGATGTGCATATATCGACCAATGTTCCCTTAATATAGGTTCATTAATTGCTTCACCTCTTTCTAATTTTTGTTGAACTAATAAATCCATTGCTCTATTGATTTTTTCATATTTGAATTTAACTTTCCTCCTACTTTGCTTTGAAAATGATGATCCTGCTTGATTAAGTCTAGATCTTAAATCTGATTCGTTTTTAAGCCATTCACTAAATGATGATGTTGAAATAGATATATCATTTTTATATCGATCAACAGTTTCCAGTTGTGGTCGGTTAGATTGATGATAAAAATCCAATATTTGAATCTTTTGTTCAAGTGTGGCTCTCGGTAACCTTGAAGGTGCCATTATTATCCCCTTTATAGAATGCTGAATTTACTTTTATATGAAATTGACAAGTTTTGTGGTTTTTTTTTTAAATTCTTTTGTTAATCTATTACAATTTTTTTTGCTCTTTTGATTTTTCTTTTAAACTATTTTTTTTTTCTCCGTTCGTTTCAATTCGTCAAGTTCAATGGATAATTCAAGTACAGGAATAAGTCTTAGATATTTGAATTGAAAATTCTATAAAAGTATTATTGATAAATTAAAAAAAGGTTAACAGTCTTAATACTTTTTAACTTAATACTAAAATTTTCACTTTAATATAAAATCCTGATTCTGTCGCTATCAGTCTTAAAAGGAAAAATGTGTATTTTGGGGTTGAATGAGTTTCTGACTAACTCCTTGAATGAAATTCAATGGCGAGTAATTAAGTTATAATTGATGTCAACTTAAAAGAATGCTACTTATATAAGATTTATAGACTTCAACAATGCTTTTTTTTATTAACGTCTTCTTATTTCCAATGGTTGAAAAAATGGAAGAATAAATTAACAGGAAAAGTTTTTTATGTTTCCCTTCTCAACTTTTGGGAGGTGTTTTTTCTTCAAATAGGGCGGGTTGTGACTTTCAAGTGCGCGGTGTTTTTTATACAATAGTAGAAAGCTAGAATTTTTTTTCCACTTGACATTTCAACCTGCACGACGTTAATTTTCGCAGTAATTATTGAGCTCATCTCTTTCGCAGCTGGAGCCGTTACAAACTTTGTCTATTATTTAATACTATAAATCAACAAGATATAAGATTTCAGACTATCTTTGATTTCTTTTTCTTTTTCTTTTTTTTTTTTGTTTTTTTTTGTCTTACCCCATTTGTTGCCTTGCTGGTTTGTTGCATTTATTTCTCCATTGAATTACCATGTTGCCTTTATCATCACTACGGAAGTCTTTGCTTACAACTAGTACTTTGATAACAATACCTAAAAGATATACTTCATTTACAAACTTGAATATTAAACCAGAGCTATATAAAAATGATGTGGATTTCACGAGATTTGGATTTCTTCCCTTCTTACAATACAAATTGAATCAAATTATTAATAATGATCCAAAGAAAATGGTTTACCCAACTGTGGAGCAGAAAAACCTTTTATCTGTATTAAATTTGAATAAAAATTTAGTTTTAAAAAGCAATAATCAATCAGGTAAATCACTTTCGTTATTATCATATGCAATAAATAAGTCTTTAAAAAGGATTCCTCCTCATGGAACTTTAAAATCACTCGTTCATTTGCGTACTGATTCCATAATTGTGGTTCCTGATAAGAGTTTAATTGATAAATATTATAATTGGTCGAATAATTTGATAAAGGAAATTCAAACAAATTGTGTTCCACAATCTATCGATAAGGACCCCCACGGTGAATTCCAAACAATAAGAAAACCTTTGACAATTGGTTTTATAGATTATGATCTTAAATCTAGAATTTTATCAACTGATCCTAGTAACACTGCAAGTATTGAATCTTGTGAAATATTGATTTTAACTGCAAATTCTTTTTATAAATTGATGCAACAAGATACTCACATTGATTCGTTGAGTACTTGTAAATTTTTAATGGTCGATGGTGCTGATTATATTTTCAGTACTAGTGAAGTATCTTCTCCTTTGAATTTCAATATTGTTCAACATGGGAAAAAGAAGAAATATAAATCTGTTTTAGATTTGGCTATAAAAGATCTTCAATCAATACAACTAGAAAGGTATAATCGTTTATTGAAAACCCGTTTAAATGAATTGGAAACTGAATATAAATCAAAGTTCAATATTTCTGATAATTATAACTATACATCCTATATTTTAGGTGAAAATAATTCATCTATAAATACACCAAACAATAAAATCTTGAAGTATCTTTCCAAACAACTGAGAGTTGTTGTTTATAGACCAATTCAATTTGCATTTATTTTCCAAGCTCAACATTCATACCACAACTCCTTTTTCCAAATGGCTAATGGTGGGAAAGAAATATCGGATCCGCAAACTCAAATGGTAGATAAACTTATTAGATTGAATCATGAAGGTAGTTCTAATTTCCATTTGAACAGAGAAACTATATCGATAGGTGGGTTTAATGAAAATCTGTTTTTCAAGTATGATCTTAATGGGAATAGAATCAATAAGCTTACTTTAAGTTTAGTTCAATCGGAGAATGTTAAAGGAAAAATAAAGTTTACAAATATTGATCCAATATCAAACTTACCTGATAAACTGAATTACAGTAATGTATTACTGGAATATTCCAAATCATACAATAATCAATTGAAACATTTTTACAAACAATATTTGAAATCCAAAATGGTTAATCAAGTTCTGGCATTAACTCAAAAAGGTGCCTCTAATTATATTTATTTAACTATTGTCAAATCATTAGATTTATTTAAAGATTCATTTAAAACCAAATCTCCTATTCTAGTGGTAGTCCCACCTTTCATAGACTGTCAGAATATTATTGAAAGGTACAACAAACACAGTCCAGAAATGGGTTCATTACAGTCGGAGAATACTTCAATCAAGATATGTAATCCCACCTCATTAATTGGATTTGATAAAGAAATTGATAACATTTTGATGATTGGATTTGAAAATCTAATTCCTGAATTAGCAGCAATTTCTTATACTTCTAAAGATTTAACATCGCCAATATCAGGAATTGAACTTCCTTGTAATGATCTTTTCTATAATTATTTGCTGAAATTCCAAATGAATAAAAGTTCAAAGGAAAAAAATTTAATGATAGTAATGAATGCATCTAATCCATCTATTGAAGATGATATTAAAAAACTAGAACAAATGATCGTTTATAACGATTTCTTAGCATATTCTAATTACAAAAGACTCAATCACATAAATAATAGAGAATTGAGTTTCTTTTAATAAACTTGTGTATACTTTTATTAATTCTTGTACATATAAATATATCAACCACTTTAGAAAAAGGTGGATAATTTTACTTTAAATTAATCTAATCTACAATTGTGGTACGGCCCCGTTCAGTTCGCTTTTCGGAATTGAAATTCAATTTTTGTTGACCTTTACGTGATACTTCTCCAGCTGTACTTAAAGATGAGTAGAATTGGATGACTTTTGGATGCGTTTTGACTTTATATCTATCGAAATTTAATACTTGCAACCCATCTCTAGATACTGCTCTTGAAAGTGCTACATATGCTTGACCATGTTCAAAAACTTTCCTTAAATCCACTTTAACTTTTGGTAAAGTTTGACCCTGAGATTTATGAATGGATAAAGACCATGCAAGGATTAAAGGTAATTGAATTCTCTTAGCTAAAACTGTCAAATTTTCATCTTGAACATCCCACAGTTCTGGTTCAACTAATACCTCCCTCGTATTAACACCATCTGGCAGTAAGAATCTTACCAAAGGATATTTCGTTTTTTCAGACTTGGAATGTAATTCTTTTATCAATTTTTTCTTTCTTTCAATATTTTCAAGGTATGCAACATCCATAGGGAGGGGCACTTTTTCGGTATTTGTTTCATAATCATTCAAAAAATCAAATATTGAATCCTCTAAATCATCACTTGCATGTACTTCCTCTTCTTCTTCATGTCGACGATCCTCATAATCTTCCAATATTTGGGATCTTTCCAAATTGTCAGAACTTAAAGGCTCCTCTTCTTTATGTTTAGAGAGATCTTCAATAGATTTTTCAGGATCTTTCTTGAGTGCATCATATTGGAGATAAGTTTCCCTATCCATAAAACCAATAACTTGACCCAATGATCCATTTACCAATGTTTCATCAAAATTTTTGATACACATTACTTGTGCATCTTTTTTCAAGTACAATTTAGATGGAGCTAAGAAATTATTTAAAACATTTTGCTTTTGTTCATCAGGAAGCATACCGGAATCTACAGCAGTGAATAACTGAGCATCACCTTTTAAACGATGTAATCTCGTATTATTTGCATGTTCAACTTCATGACGAGTTGAATAAAGTTGAGCTGCTTCAATACCATCTGATGCAATTAAAGGTCTTACCAAATTTTTAAATGCTTTATTAGTATCATCACATACAAACCCATTACGCATTTCATTCAACATATCTATAAAGGTTTGATCGCCTCTTTGGCGGAATACTTCCTTTAATATTAATGTTGTAGATATAGCATCTTCCCAAGCTTTGCTTTCAAATGCAAACATAGCAGTTTCTTTAACTTTTGTATTTGTACCTTCAATTGTAACATTTTTAGAAACAGGAGGTAATTGATAGAAGTCACCACTAACTACAACTTGGATCCCACCAAAAGGTCTATTATTTTTCCTTATCTTTTTAGCTATTTCATCCAATGCATTGAAGAATTTACCATCAATCATGGATATCTCATCAATGACCAATACTTTGACGTTATCCCATCTGGCCACAGCTTTCCTATTTCTACGAAGTTTCTTTAATAATGATGTGACTGGACCTTGAGCCAATCCTACACCAGCAAAACTATGTAAAGTAATACCACCTATATTACAAGCAGCCAATCCTGTTGAGGCTGTAACAGCCACAGATCCAGCGGGATATTTATTTCTTAAAGCTTTGATGATAGCTTTTAATAAAACTGATTTACCTGTACCAGCAGAACCAGTATAAAATAAAGATGTACCAGAAAGGGCCAAACCTAAAATATACTCTTGTTCTGAAGTTAAAACTATTGGTTTAACGATTTTTGGATTACGGTCATTTGGATCTTTACTTATACAATTGTCCTCCATACTTTCCGGTCTTTGAGTGGCCAAATGAATAGAAGGGGTTTTATTTAGACATTTTGAAGATGTGGAGATTTGGCGTTTGGATTGGAATGTATTTGGATTGTGTGTGATGGATTTAGGGGATTCTTTGAAATAGGGAGATACATGATGATTTGAAGTGGCCCAATTCTCTATTCTTTTCTTAACTTTTGGACTATTTCCTGAAGGAGAGAAAGAGAAGGGTCTTTTAAAATGGGATTCATCGTGTAAATCTTTAGGACTTGGCGATATTAAATTGTAGATTTTTGGTGGATTAATTTTTTCCGGGGTCTTCTGTTCAAATGAGTGCTTTCTTCTTATAGGACTGTGTCTTTTAGTGGTTAGATTAGCCAAGTGTTTTTCGTCTTCACTATTAAAATCATCTTCAAAATTATTCGTCTCAAGTGGTAGTATGCGGGAAGGAGAAGGAGATCGTCTTTGAGGTGATAAATCACCAACAGACTCGTCACTGAAGTTGGAAGAAAAACTTATATTATCAAGATAGGCAAATTTAGACGATCCAGATACCGGTGTGGCCATAATTGGGATACTATATTCACGTACTAGACTTCTATGGAAATGAGGTAAATGAACTAAATGCAAAGAAGTTTTTGAGGTTGAATGGACTTGACTTATTGGGATTCGGAGATATCTATAAGACATACAAAAGGATGGAACTCTATTTTTTCATTTATTTCAAGCAACACAAGGCGCTAATTAAAAAGCTTTTGGCAACTGTAAGTGTATTTTAATATAATACAAAATGATACTCGCGCGCGTTTGTCTTAAGAGCTCTGTTTCGCTTCAAACAATTTTGAGGTTCTTGAATCTTTTGAAGGATTATGAGTGGTAATAAAATACAAGAAATTAATGAAGCAAAGATTTTTTGTAGATTATCAAATCTACTTTCAGTAGCATCTGAATTTGAAAGAGATGAGATTGATACAATTTTTCTGACTTTTGGTAATCTTTTGGGTATTAATTATTCTTTCAAGTATTGTACCATACCAAATGTAGTTGCATTATTATTAATATATTCATCTCCTGTTTCATTTGATATGAGTCAATTGGTTCAAACTATTAAAGATATTGAAGAGAATTCTCGAAGTTCAAGAAGTGATTTAGAAGAAGCTAATGATATCGAAGAATTTGCTCATTGGTTAGGTACTAAATGTGACAAACTGAATCTTTTCGATGATGATACCGTTGCTATTGATACAGCTAAGGAAATTCTCGATGATATCAGCTCCCAATGCTCCAGGTTGAATTATGATATAAAAGAATTAATTGCAGATCCATTGATTTTCCAATTCATAGAGAAAAGACTTGTTTTGAACTCTATTTACACTGGGGTCATCACCTTACCGGCTGATGTTATACAACAAATGAAACACTTTGAATCTTTTGTCCATTGGTATAAAGGAATATATGTGCCATTTAAGTACTACTGGGATAACCATGGCTCTATCAATGATAATAATGTTAAATTCCATGAATTAGTCCAAATACAATCAACACAAGGAATATTTGAAGCTTTAATTTCACCTATTGAGACTGGTAATTATTCTGAAAAATTATCCTGTGTTAATTGGATGTCAAATGTTATATTACCAGTTCTTTCTTGGAAAAAGCATGATTTTAAGCCTTTAAAAAGCTGGCTTTTCCAAGAATCTAGATTCTCCAATATTCACCCTTCTGTCACTAGTAATATTTGGAAGAGCACTATAACTTCGTTAAATAATACTAAACTCCCTCTTGATTATTATCTGGATATTATTGAATACTTTATTGGTGCTTGTTGTTATCAATCTTTACAAGAGACAGAAGTTTCATCTATTGAAACTTTGAAAAATTATGACATATTAAAAGAATCTACTTTAGAATTGATACCTATTTTACCTGCTAACGAAACTCTCAAAGATAATGATCTTGTATATAAAGAAAGTGAATCCAGGAGTTTCCAAGAGTTTGTTAATGAGTCTTCATTAAAATCATTATTTAAAGCAAATAAAGATTGTATTATAATCTTATCAGAGATAATAACAACATGTTTAAAATTATATCCAATCAACAAATTAACAGTTGGGGAATTTTTAAGATTGAAATATTCATCTAATATAACTGTTGAAGAAAAGAAAAGAGAAGTTTCTAAGATATTAGTAGGGTTACGTCATGAGAATTCTAGTCAATTATTATCATCACTACAATTATTTAATAATACTTTTATTAAAGAAAGTAATGATATTGAAGTTTTAAACACAGTAGTAATTGATAGATTTTTAATTAACAATCTTTTTGAATCTATTATTGGATTATATAATTCTAACAAAATTGGGATTTCAAATTCAAATTTCTTTCAATTGATTTTAAAGAAATTTTGGGAATCTTTTAAACTTTCGAATAATTTTGATGAAAAAATTGGTAAATTGAATGAATGTGCACAATGTGTAAAATTATTTGATCAATTATCCAAGGATGGTCATTTAAATAAAGAAGAAAGGGATGATGTTATAAGAATAAAACATTTAATGAAAGTATTTGCTAATATAAAGAATTTTAAACTTGTAATTACTAGAGGTCAACCTAGTACACCTAATCAAGTTATAAAAAGATTTGGGAAATTACCTAGTAGTGAAGAATTAAGAATTGAAATGGAAAGTAATTCACCAATGGGATTAATTACTACAATTTTAGAACAAAATCCTAAATCATATGTTGCATTTGAAAAATTATTTAAAATTTTAAATGATTTCTTAATCTTTTTAGATGATACTAAAAATGAAAATTCTTATTATTTTCAAAGATTAATGTCTGCATGTATTGAATCATCTTTGATAGATAATAATTTCAATTATGCTTATAAGAAATCATTAGAATTAATTGATAATAATCAAGATAATGTTAAATCTAATTTAAATACCATGTGGCTTACATTTTATCAAGTAGGAAAATATCAATCACCTGAATGGTATAGTGATAATACACTTGAACCAATACAAATTGAAGTATTAATTAAACAAAGTGAAATATTATCGAAATATTTATTATTAATTAAAAGATCTGCTGTATCTATTGATAATAGTAGAATGATTGTGCAACAATGGGAAAATGTTAATGACCAACTTCAATTATGGTATGATAAAATTGATGCTATACAAAAACAACCAAATACAAAGACAAATTCAAGGCAATTACAAGAGAATATTACCAATTCAGCTAATGAAATTATCAATGATGCAACTAATACAACCAATCAAGCAAGTGAAAAATTGTCAAATCTTTTCATTTCAGGGCTTGGTTGGGCCATTGGTGCTAATAATCAATGATAGGCAGAGAACTTTGGAAAAAAACCAAAAAAAAATTTAAAATGTATAGAATGCACTTGTATATAATGTACTGGCACAGTTAGCATATATTCTCGCGATACTCGAATTTTTCTTCTTCTTGCATTAACTATGTCTCTTATAACTAATAAACAACAACAGTTAATTGATGAGTCTATTGCTGAATATATCAAGACCCATGATAAGGTTTCGTCTCAGTATTTGCAAATAAGAAAACAGATACTACAATTAAGCGGAGAGGTGAAAGGAGAAATAACAGCTGAACAGAAAATTAAATTGAAAAAACACCAATACGAATTAGATTTAATATGGGAAACATACAAAGGACATCTTAAAAGAATACAGAATAGCGTAGATATCAATAACAATGTGCCGAAACCTTATGTGAACAAATTGAATCAAGAATATGAAGGGCTATTAAAATCAAAGATAAATCTCACTGGGACGATTAAGAATATGAAACAAGTTCAATTACCATTATTGGAAAAAATAAAGACTTTACAAAAATCACTTGATAAGAGTTTAAGTAAGAAACAGGCTAGAAGACTTGGGAGAAAAGAAGCAGTACAAAAAATAATGAAAAATCAAAAAGAAACTGATATAAATATACTGAATGTAATAATTGAGTATAAAGAATTGATTGAATTATTTAATGAATTTGATGGGAAAGTTAAAAGCTTGAAAACGGCAGATGACTTAAAAGAAGATCCTAATGATATGGATATATCACATCCAATAAAATCATCAAAGTATATTGAACAAGAATTAAATGATAACAAATTTGTTGCATTGGATAATAATCAGTACGCCCTCGATATACTGAAGGTATCATTACCAGAAACGCAATTGGAGAATACTTCGATAGATCAATATGATGAATTAATAGAGCAATTAGAATCAGATATAGTTGATTTAATAGGGCAAGGAACTGAAGCTAAGAGAAAATGGCTCTATAATGCAAGTAAAATTGATAGATTCAAGGAAATCATGGAAGAAGAACAGATTGAAGAATGATTAAAGGAGATTACATCCAAAAGAAACATAATAATTATAACTCTGATTAATATACATTTTTAATGAGATTTCTTTATTCTCTCTTGATTCTCACTTATACTATAAGCATAATATATAAGATAATAATAACGAAAAAAAAAACACAATAATACATCTATTCGTTTATAGGACTAATCAATATAACAGAATCACCTCTAACAAATACCATTTCAGAAGATTTGATAATAGGTTCACCATTTTCAGTATCATATTTATACTCTTTAGCATCACTTAAAACCATATTACAATGAGAATCATAACCTTGAAGTTTACCTCTCATCTCTCTTGAACCTCTTAATTTGACCAACACCACCTCATCTAATTGGAAACGTATCAAGTCAAGTGGTTCTTCCTGTTGTTGTTCAGTTTGAATGGTGGACATTGTTTAATAGAACTTAAAAAAATGAAAATCGCACTGACAAAAATGTTTGTCTCTCTCGACTCAATTTTTTTAATTTTGTGCGAAAAATCTGAAAAA
This sequence comes from Yamadazyma insecticola, assembly GCA_030571995.1. Lineage (NCBI taxonomy): Eukaryota > Fungi > Ascomycota > Pichiomycetes > Serinales > Debaryomycetaceae > Yamadazyma > Yamadazyma insecticola. Next base: position 387,515 of record JAJLZB010000008.1, read on the forward strand.
TTTTCAATTTGTATAATCATGTTTTATAGAAGGTTTCTGAGTACCGCAAAGGTAACAGCTCGTAAACTGATGAAGTTTGGAGATTTAAAGAGCATTAGGTTAAGAGAGCCTATTGTTCCAACACATAAGAATTTTGATGTATCACCAGATCATCCATTATGGGGATTTTTCCCAGATGGTAATAAAGCAGAATCATGTTTCCGTACAGCAGTTGAAATAGATGGGAATAGTAGATCATGGAATTTAACTGAATTACGTCGTAAATCATTTGATGATTTACATAAATTATGGTATATTATTTTAAAAGAGAGAAATATTCTAGCAAGAGAAGCTAAATTGGCTGATACAATTAATGAAAATAATATTGGTGCACATAATGAAGTTGATGAAAAATTAGTATTAAGTCAAAAAAGAATAAAACAAGTCCTTTTAGAAAGACAAGTTGCATATGAAAGAGGTCAAGTTATGACTGAAGAAATTCAAGAATATTTAAAAAATTTTAAAGATCAATATATAAATAGTGGAGAAGATGAAATTGTTTCTCAAAATGAAAAATTAATTAGATTAAATTATGCAATCTTTGGTATTCAACCAAGTTTAGATGATTATTATGATTTAAATGAACAAATTAATGAAAATTTCATCAATGGTGTATCATTTAATGCTAATACTAAATTAGCAAGATATTTAAAAAATCATCCAGATTTTGAAATATCTGAATTAAATGGTATAATGGAAGAATTACCATTTTTAATTCGTGAAACTGAAGATGCTATAGCTGATGTTCAACAACTTAGAAATGATGGTCAATCTGTTAAACTTGATAAAATAGATGTCATTCCTTTCTTACATAATGCATTAACTAATGTTATCAACCAAGAAAGTTAATTAATTCCTGTAAATATATACTTTTTAAATATACACTAGTAGTAAGGTCGTGTGATGTGCATGGTTTTTTTTTTTACTCTCTATAGTAAAACTTCGCACAAACAATTCAACCAATCTATTGACTTTAAAGAATGGGTGGAAGAATTCATGGATTTTTAGGTGGGGTATTACTTACTTCATCACTTGTATATTATACAGGAGAGTACATAAAAAAGGACCAAAAATTTATTTCTAACCAATTACGTATTTCAAACAATATTGTAAATGAAGGTATCATACTTGGTAAAGATTCCCATCAAATAACTAATATTCCAAGGGGTAAGACAGAGGTTAATTCAGGTGTAATAGAAACTTCTAAAGATATTTGGAATGAAGAAATCACAAAAATGGTCAATTGGGTTTATTCTATTAATTGGTACGATTTCGGAATTAAAGTTGATCAAAAAATAATGGATTTAACTGATAAAATCACAAGTAAAGTAACCGAAGAAAAAAAGTAATTTTATATAAACATTGAAAAAAATAAAAAAAGGCATAATACATAATTATCTTAAGATTGTTTCTTATCTTGTTCTTCGAAATATATTCTTATATCTCTTGAAATCATCATATTAGCAATTGGAGCGATTATCAGGAATAAAAATGAAACGATAACTTGGAAAAAACCTAAGAATCTAGGAGTAGCTCCCAAAGATGCTGATCCTAATACCCATCCAATAAAATCAGTATACACAGAATCATAACCTCTATCAAGTTTGCGAAATATAATATCAGCACATTCACCCACTTTTATAGGAGTACTTGAACCTTCAATTTTCTTGGTGATGGTAGGTTTAGTTCTTTCTTCTTCTTCGTATCCTTCACTTTCGAAATTTCCTGCAAAAATACATGAAACTCTGAAATTAAAAGGTTCAGTTTCCTGGCGTAAACTTTGTGCTAAAGCTACCAATCCACTTTTGGCAGGTGCATATTGACAATATCCAATAAATGGATAATGTGCTAGTACTGAAGAACAGAAAATGATATGTCTATGTTTAAAATCTTTACGATCACATTTACTATTTGATAATATCAGTTTAAACCCTGTATGAATAAAATAAAGTGTAGCTTTATAATTAACATCAATACCTTGCTCCAATTCTTTTTCAGTCAAATCAAAAAATTCTTTGCATACAGCCCCTCCATTACAACAAAATATAAAATCTGGATCTAAATCTTTAACAATTAAACTATCCCAAAACTTCTTACTACTTGAATAATTTGACATATCACAAACTGCATAATCAATACTAACATTATCTTTTTTACCGTGTAATTTCTTAATTGATTCACATTTCTCAATAAGTTTTGATTCAGTTCTTGCTACCAAAATAACAGAACAATCTTTACTATATAATTGAGAAGCAATCTCTGCTCCAAGACCTTGTGATGCTCCTCCAATTATAGCAAGTTTCCCTTGTGGCTTAAAATATCCTTTAAACATAACTAGCGTTAAATAATTTAATAGTACTTAAAGAGAAACTCGCGTTTACAATTTTTCAATTACAATCATTTTCAAATCACTAACGATATGATTTTTATTATCTATTTACAAATTGATTTTATAAAAAAGGAGATTTTGGTAATTCAAATTTTTCCTTTTGTGCTCTTGATTTGACATTATAAACTTTTGAAGTTTGTTTTGATCCATTATAATATTCCAAATTTGGTGGTAAATTTTTAAGATTTTCTTGCATTTCTTTATCTTCAACTTGATTAGTTTCTGGATTAAAAGAGAAGAATTTAATTTTTGATTCTTCAACAGCTTTATCAAATTTTTCTTTACCATCTATACGTAATTTAGTTAATTTTGTAACTTCTCTTTGAGTTAATTCATCTAATTCTAAACCTTGTAATTGTAATCTTGCCACTATTTTAGCTATATACCAAAATTTTATTTCATATGTTGAATCAACTAATTCAATAACTGACATTGGAGCTTTATCTTCACCTAATCTTGGTTCTAATTTAATAATTCTAGTAAATCCATGACTTCTTTCTGGATACCTTTCAAATAAATCAGAAACAATTTTTGGTCCTAATTCATTTAAATCTGGTGGTTGTAAATATCTAAGTGATTTATTATTTGCTAATTTAAATTCTAAACTTTTATCTTTCATTAATTTGTTTTCATGTAATGATTTACCTAAAAAACTTTCAATCTTGGATTGTGCTCTTTTAGCTTTAGCACTTGTAGTAATTATATGATCATTTCTTAAAAGGTTTGCACATAAATTTTTATCCATCAGTTTAACATGACGTGCCACATTATTATGAAATTTAAGTAATGGCGGCATTATTCTTTCGTACCTTCAAGGTTGTATATACTTTTATGCTTTAAGTGAAAAATTTTTGCGCGGTCGTGTGCCTTGGGTCTACCACTGCTTTTCATTACTTACTTTTGCAGCCACCCACATTGAGAAGAAATTACATAGTTGAATAGGGGTGAAACATAAGCGTAATAGCTGGCTTTATATCATTAGCTTGTACGTTTATGCTAATTTCACTTATATTACTATTTTAATCAAGAGTTGTATCCAATTTTGTGCGTCATGTCATCACACCCGCAAAATCATTTCCAGATACGACTCCGTGGCCAAGCTGGCTAAGGCGTGAGACTGTTAATCTCAAGATCGTGAGTTCGATCCTCACCGGGGTCGTCGTGTTTTTTTTAATTTCCTGTTTTTCGGAGTATCCAGGCAATTGTTCCAATATAGATAAGAGAAAGTGTTATGCTTATTTTTCAATTAGTGTATATTAGCAACTTATTTACTTCTTACCACTCTTTTTGATACCTCCACCAACTAATGGACCACCCTTTTTGGCCTTTTCCATCATTTCCTTTTTAGCTTGGGCATCGGCTCTTTGTTTGTTTTTGAAAGCAAGCTCATCGTCGTCCATGTCTTGTTGCTTCTTTTTAGGGTTTTTCAATGGCTTGGCTTTTCCTCCTTGACGTCCTGACATTCTTGTATATAGTTAATATATGGCTGTTAAAAAGAATTTTAGAGGATGAGCACTGATCTGTAAAAGAGTGCGATCCCGGTCAGCGTTTTACTGCAGTTCGCTGTGTGTGCGTATATCTCATACCTGCTTAGGTCAGTGGATATAGTACCATTTTTCTAGGGGAATTTTTCGGAATTATGGGAAATTAAAGTGAAATTTGAAATAATGCACTCTTTTCTTATATAATTCCACACATTTGGCAGATCAATGCCTCAATTATGACCATTTGGCATGGATGTACATTTGTTAAAGTGTCAGTAGCTTCCCACTGAATTACCGCGAAAAGCTCACCAGCTGGAACGACATCGTCCCACACCAGTTTTATGGCTTATATGAAGCGCGAAAATGAATCTATGTCACCAACTCTCTCACCCTTCAGTAAGTAGCGAATATGGCGATACTTACTTCAGAAGATAAGGAGAAAATCAAAAGAGTTATTCCCAAAGCTAGTAATAAGGTGATTGATGCCACCGTAGCTAGATTGTACGTTGCACATCCAGATCCAACACAATGGAATTATACAGACTTGTTTGGTGCAATTGTATTGGTAGATGATTTGGTAGGTCATACTTTCTTCCTCAAATTAGTAGATATAGTTGGTCATAGAGGTGTGATTTGGGATCAAGAATTGTATGTTGACTTTGAATATCATCAAGATAGAAAATTCTTTCATTCATTTGAAATTGAAGATTGTTACGTTGGTCTCTTATTTGAAGATACAAGTGAAGCTACCAATTTCTTTAAAAAAGTTACAAATCGTAAGAAACATGGTTCTAAACAAACAAACAATAACAAGAATGCTGTTGCATTAAGGAAAGAAAATGCTAAACTGAAACAACCAATAGCTCCAGGTCCAAGAGGTGAATATATCGATGTAAATACAGCTCAAAGATCTAGAAGAGCGAAAGGTGTTTTATATTATGAAGATTTACCTCCTCCTGAATGGAGATCATTGTATGCTGAGTTGAATGCGGCTGGTATCACCGAAGATATGATTGCTGATAATAGAGAATTCATTAAAGATTATATCTCTAAACAAGGTGGTCCTTTGGTAGGTCTAGAGCCTCCAGTACCAAAGAGAGCTTTACATAAAGTTGATCCACAAGCTGCTGCTGCAATAGGGGCCCCAGAACCGGATTCTAGCCCTTCACCTTCCTTAAGTACACTGAGATCAAAGCATAAAAAGGCCCCACCGCCTCCTCCTCCTCCTCCAGGTGAACCTGTATCTGCAACTCCTAGTCCTGCTCCTGAGAATCCAGAAACAGGAACTCCTTCAGAAGATGAGGCCTCATCTGCATCTCCATCTCCAAGTCCTTCTAAAGCGTCATTCAAGCCTCAATTTAGATTGCCTCCTTCATCATCAGTGCCACCTCCTGTGACGAACTCTAATGTTCCACCACCTCATCAACAGCAGCCTCAGCAGCAGCAGCAGCCACCTCAGCAAACAGGATATGGACAACAGCAGTATTCTTCCCCTAATAATAGACCATTACCAGGTCTTCCTAGTAGAGGTGGTCCTCCTCCAGCTCCACCTTCTAGGGGTAATGTACCACCGCCTCCTACTTCGAGAGGTGGCCCACCACCACCTCCTCCATCAAGAGGTAATGTTCCTCCTCCTCCACCTAGAGGTCAGCAGCCAATGGCTCCTGCTAGAACTGGGGGACCTCCTCCTCCTCCTCCTCCAAGAGCAAGAGGTAATGTTCCTCCACCGCCTCCTTCTAGAGGTCAACCACAGCATCCACCTCCAATGCACCAGCAAAATACTGCACCACCTCCACCAATGCCTCCAATGCAACAACAACATACGCAGCCTCCTGCTCCTCCAATGCACCAGCAACATACGCAGCCTCCTCCTCCTCCAATGCACCAGCAAAATACCGCACCACCTCCTCCTCCAATGCCTCCAGGTAATAACGCCCCACCTCCTCCTCCGATGCCTCCAGGAAACAACGCCCCACCTCCTCCTCCAATGCCTCCAGGTAATGTCCCACCTCCTCCTCCTCCAATGCCTCCGGGAAACAACGCACCACCACCTCCTCCAATGCCCCCAGGAAATGTCCCACCACCTCCAGACTTATCAGGTCCAAGCCCTCCATTACCTGCAGTGGATGGATCAAGAGATGCTCTCCTTGCATCTATTAGAGGTGCAGGTGGTATTGGTGCTCTTAAGAAAACCGATAAATCCAACCTTGAAAGACCAAACGTACTCCTTCAAGAAGCCAAAGGTGAAAAAGTAGACATTCCAAGTGCCAACCCAAGTGGTGGACCTGGTGGACCTGGTGGACCGCAAGGATCATTGGCCGATGCTCTTGCTTCCGCTTTGAATCAACGTAAAGGTAAAGTATCTCGCAGTGACGATGAAGATGACGGCGATGACTGGTAAATAGTGAGTTAAACCTCAATAGATATTTCGCAGCCCTCTTTCCTCTTTTGCGCAACGCAAATCGCACTCTCATCTCATCACTTTCAATGACAACTATGGACAGAAAAGAGCTTCAAAGTCTCATAGACTCGTTTAATGAGGCGTTAATATATTGGAGTACTTCGTTAAAGGATAAAAAGTCCGATTTAAAAGATATCAAAGCGGCCAAAGTTGATGATCCTTTGCAAGAATTGGATAAACTAGTAAAGCTTATTAGGGCCCATACCACTAAAGTAGGAATCATTTTTAAACAAGATGTATTAAGTAAAGAAATCGAAGGTGCTTACAATGCATTAAAGAAGCTCAGTGAAACAACAGTGTTGCTTATTTCAGTAGTGGCTCAGCTTGAACCGCAAGACCTCTCAGACATCTTTTATAGTGAGATCCTCGATAAGGTAATTGAAGTGATTGGTTCTAATATAAGTCTTGTTGAGCAATTAAAAGTATTAGAAAAGATAACTGACAATAATAAAGAGACTGGTGATGAAGCATATCTGGTTCAGGAAGCAGACGGGAGACTTGTATCTATTGGTAAAGTATGGAATAGCTGCGATGCGTTAACCAATTTAATTAAAGATGGGAAGTTAGGGCTATTAAATGCAAAATTCAAACAAAGTATTGGTCTTATAGAAGACGGATTAGACGAATTTGCAGAATGGGCCGAAGATCCTGAAGCGGTTGAAGATCCTTTTGGATTCAGTGACAGTGAAGAAGATGATGATGATAAAGAAACTAATGAACCAGTCCCAATTGAAGCAGACTCAAACAAACAGGATCTTATAGATTTTAGTAAAAAATGGCTTGACAAGTTCAAACTAGTAAAGCTTTTATTGACTTCGCTTTCCAAATCATTACCATCGATTACATCGGGCGAAACTGTTAATCTTATATACAAAAGCCAAAAAAACTTGGTAAGTTTCATAGATAAATTGATAGTTGACTTGATGCTTAATGGGAGATTAAACGATCAATGTAAAGAGTATGGGAAGCAAATTACAATTAATTGTAATAAAATATTGAAAGTTGTTAAAGATGTAAATAAATCAAACCAAAATAAAGTAAAATGGTGTGAATCTTGGGAATCTAAATATAAAAATTTATAGAATTTATATATAGAGAGAGAATATAAATTAATTCCATCATGAAATCACAATTTCCCGGCTAGTTATTCAGTTAAACCTAAATATTTAGCATGATGTTTTGCATGTTCTTCCATAAATGAACTAATGAAAAAGTATGAATGATCATAACCTTCAACAATATGTAAATCAACTTTACCTTTATAAGAAGACTCATTAGCAGCTTTAACAAAGTTTTCTGGTTGTAATTGTTCATCTTTAGCATAAAATCCATCTGCTCCACCTTGATGAATTAAAATATCTGGTTGATTTTCTCCATTATAAGATTTAATGAGATGAGTTGGGTCATATTCTAACCATTTAGATTTATCAGATCCAAGGTAATTACCAAAATTTTTTTCACCCCATTTACAATTTGAAGGATTTGAAATTGGTGCAAATGCACTAACTGATTTATATTTACCAGGATTTTTTAAGAATCCTGCTAAAGCACCAAATCCTCCCATTGAATGACCAGTAATTGAAATTGTATCAAAATCTAATTCATTAAACTGTTTAGATAACTCTTGTAACAATTCTTGATGAACATATGAATACATATTATAATTTTTCAGCCATGGTTCTTGAATTGAATCAACATAAAATCCAGCTCCTGTACCAAAATCCCAACTATCATCTTCACCTTCAATATTAGCTCCACGTGGTGAAGTATCTGGGAAGATAACTGCAAACCCATACTTACTAGCAAAATATTGTAAGAATGATTTTTCTGTAGCATTATTAGGTGTACAAGTTAATCCTGAAAGGTACATCAAGATAGGAATTTTTGATTTTGATGATTTAGATGGGACGAAAACGTTTACATCCATTGAAGTTTTAGTAACTTTCGATTCATGACTTAATTTAAGTAATTTCCCACCGAATTGAGCTATTTCTGCACCTACTTTAAATGACATTTTTAATAAAAAGATAATTTAGTCCCTTCTTCTAATTGAGTGAGTGGTTGAAATTTAAATATCTTAGAATTTGCTATTGCGGAAAAGTTTACCTAAAATAGTAATTGCGGCCCACTAATTATATTTTTGTGATATTGTTATTAATAACAGACTATAAACTACTATGACCTCTTGGTTCGTAAGGGAAGAATATAACCAAGATTCCAGAAGCTAAGAATAAAGATCCACTTACATAAATAGGTGCAGAAGTTGTTAAATCTGCAAAAATTGCAATAATTGGTGCAAATACACCCATTACTCTATTAGCACTTGCAGCTAAACCAACAGCAGTTCCTCTTATTTTAGTTGGGAATACTTCTGGTGTATAAGCATATAAAACACCGTACATAATATTTGAAACAAAACTAAACCCACAATTCCATCCCAAAACAGCATCACTTGATTTTGCAGTAGTTGAACAAAAAAGGAAAATTCCTGTTAGTAATAAAGCTATTATAAGAGTACCTTTCCTTCCAATTCTTAATTCTACAAGTAATCCTGCAAGTAAAGCACCTGGAATACCAATAACAGAAACAATTAAAGCATTTCTATAAGTTTCATAAACACTTAAAGGTTCAGCAGCTCCACGATTTTGAAGGTAATAAGGTAAAAATGCATTATATAAAGGGAAAGCTAAACCAACAATAGCCCAAGTTAATATAACTAAACTTGATGATAATGCAAGTTTTTTACTTCCAAAACACAGTCTTACGTGATTTAAATTAAATTTTTTTAATCTTGCTTGAACCAATTCATTTTTAGTAATTGAATCATCTGGATATTCTTCATCTATACGTTTTAAATGATCTAAAGTAATAGAAGTTTCCTTTTTATTAACTTTTGCAATTTTTTGAATTGTTTCAACTGCTAAATCATCTCTTCCTCTAGCTAAATAAAATTTTGGTGATTCATAAACCCAAAATAAAAATCTTGAAATAAACATTAATAAAGTAAGTCCACCCATTGTAAATAAAAAATATCTCCAACCTTTATTATCAGCTTTTTTACATTGAGTTTCAACTTCACAAGAATAATTTGATATTAACCCCCAAGCAATAAGATTTGCCAATAATTGACCCAAAGCCCACCATCCTGACATAACAGTTAAAATCCATTGATATGATGTAGGTAAAGCTTCTAAAAATAAAGCAGAATCAACAGGTAAATTACCACCAACTCCAAAACTCCAAAACGATGCAAATATACCTAATGCAACAAAATTAGGTGAAGATCCAGCGATAACTGCCCATACCCCAGTTATTAAAAATGTTAAATTAAATGCCCACCTTCTACCAATTATATCAGCTGAAAGTGACCAAAATGATGCACCTGCTAATAACCCTAAATTTTGTGCTAATACTAAATAAGGTCCTCTATCAACTGGTGGATGAACTCCATCAATTTCATTTAAAACTGGTAATATTAAACTAATAACTATAGGCCACGCATTATCAGCTAACCATCCAAACCCTGCAACGAAAAATAAACCTATTTGGTATCTTCCAAATCCAACCTCATCAATTCCTCTAACTAAAATAGCTGTCTTTTTAATGTAATTCGGGCTAAAATCTGATGTTTCAAATAATACTCCTTCATCTACATCTTCAATTTGCTCTTTAACATAATCCGTTTTCCCCACAGATCTAGGGGCACTTAAATTACTTGAAGCGCTATCTATAATGTGAACTTTTTCCTTAGATTCAACATCTCTCGCATCTTCTGTCATGATTGATATATTATAAAATATTTCAAGAATGTTAGATTGCTTTATAAGGAAAGTAATTTTTTTTTTTATTTTATTTTTGTGGCATTTCGTAATTACGCCTATTGTATTCGTCATTATGCGTATGGCGTTTTGCTAATTATAAGAGGTTGAGCGTTGGCGAAAATTTCAGTGGGGAACATGAATTAACTTTATTATTATTTGAAACGGTTATATATTGGAAAATACAAAAAAGCATCTAAAAATGTTTATATTGATAATTGTAAATACTTAAAGTATTTAATTAACCTATAAATGTCCCCTATTCGAGTGTGCATCTAACATACCTTATCTTGCATTTATTTTATAGCAGCCCGCGGCCCGCGTTTTTGCAACCATAAGAAGATTTAAGCTTAAACAAAAGTATAACCCGAATCCGTAATTACTAAATTTAGCTCTTCAATTTGCCAAAAATCGTACCAACTTTGAACTAATTTAACTCCCAGTCTATGTTTTTCTCCTACACCTCCCTTTTTTGCATCTGATCTATCTCTCCACCAACATGTAGCCAAATTCTTACCTTCTGGATCAGGCATCCCAAACCAATATTTAAGAAGTCCTCCTGATTCATTAGCTTCTCCATGTGCAAGTTTATCTATTTGAGATAATTTAAGCTTCTTTGTAGTAGGCATATCAATATTCAAGATCGATCTAAATATAACAATATAAACTGTGAATTCCTTCAATGGTTGGGTCTTTAATTCATTCATCTTTTCCATAACTCTATTAATACTAAAACTATTGGTATATGTATCTCTTGCATACTTTTCATGAACTGGTTCAAACTCCTGTAATGCCAAAGCCAATACTCTATACTCGTAACTTAAAGAGTCCAAATCAAGCAAATGTTCTTTTTCATGGTATGGTGACGATTGTATATATCTTTGTTCTATCATTTATTTACAGCTAATTATACACGAAGAATTTTTTCACTTTTATATATAAAAATAAGCTTTTTTTGCATTTTCAATTGATAGCGTGCAAAAAAAAAAAAAAAAGTCATTTGATGCCACACGTTCTAAAAGAGTTCTTTGTAAAATTCCACAGCCATAGTTCTATCGTAAATCTATACCATATTGATAACAAGGGAAAGTAATGATGCATACCCAAATACTTGTAACATTGAAATTTTAAGGGATGAACCGACATTTTTCTTGTCACCTTTATCGTCATCATCATCGTTATCATCACCACCTTTCAGAGTTGATTCTAATGGTAAAGATTCTGATTCTGAAGGATTGTCTCTATTAGTGATACCGGTAAGAGTAAAGTTAATACCTGGTTCAGTGTCAGTATCATAATCTCCATTCCAACAATAAGTTTTGAAGCATCTTTCACATTGAGAGCTTTGTTTCATATCTAATCTTTCTTGAGTTCTTCTAATAATAGCACATGAAACACAAGCTTGCCATTCATCATCTAAAGTTTGATTTAATCTTGAAGCAACTTCAAAACCATTTCTAATTACTTCGTCTCTTTCTGAATCACTATAACTTAATTTAAAAGTTGAAGTATTTGACCATGATGAAAATGGTCTATTAGCAGTATAAACAATTAAAGGTGGGAAATAATCTTCATCTGTTAAATTATTTCTTAATTTTGTTAAATTTTTGGTATCACAACCGAAAAATGTTGGTTTTGCAGTTAAATTTAAATTACGGAATGTTTTAGCATCTGGAACATATGGGAATAAAGTTCCATTACCTTGAGGTAAAAATTGTCTATCGAATGTAGAAATAAGTGAAGTACCATTTGGCCAAGATTGATCAGTATCAGCAGAATTATCAAATGCAAAAACAACATCAACTTCTCTTTCAGGTTGAATTAAAGGTTGTAATGGAACATTTTGTAAATCTTCACCACCATCTACAAGGTATAAAGTATCATTATTAGCAATAGATCTAATAGTACCTTCATCAGTTTGATGGAAAGGATTTGGATCATAAATTGCAATATCATTTTCATCACTACTAACTGAACCTAAGATTTTTTTAACAATATTTGAAATAATTTTAGGTAAATTAGCAGAACCTAATTGTAAAATAAATTGATTAAATAAAGAAGATGAAGTACCCATTATAAACCCAGCATTATCATAACCTCCAATACAAGTACCATTTTTAGGTTCACCATCTTCTAATTCAGTTCCAAGGTATTTAACATCAACAAATTGTCTTAAAGAAGGGTCCCAACTACCTAATTCATAAGGAGTTATTTCAAAAACAGTTGAATTACCACTAATAATGAAAGTACCAGGAGTTCTACCATTAGCAACAACAATTGGGAAAGGCATTTCTTTATCTTTAAAAGCTTGAACATTTCTAATATCAGACCATAATAAATCAGCACCAGCATCTTTCATTGTTGAAAAAAATTGATAAGATAATGATCTACCCCAAATATCAGTAATTGATCTATCATAACCAGCTTTCTTTTTATCTTGCATTGAATCATAAATACTTGAATAATATTGATAAGCATCAAAAGGATTTAAACCTTCATAAAATGCAATTGAATTTGATAAATCCCAAATTTTATTATCTTTAATAATATCACTAACTGATGTGAAATTATTTAAAACAATAGAACCAACTAACCAATTACCACCTGAAAGACCTACTAAATAAGTAGAAGATTGTAAAAGACCTCCTAATGCATAATTATTAGATTGGTTATATCTTTCATCTAAAGCTAATAATTGACCTGCTCCATTTAACATAGCTCTATAACCACCTCCACTAAAAGCTAAACCAATTTTAATTGTATCATTAACTTTATCCATGAAATCATCAACATTAAAATCTTTTAAATCACTATCTTTAAGAAATTTACTAATTCTTTTTTTAGTAATTTCATTTCTATCTTCTAACCAATCTGATTCTTCTTCAGCTAATCCTTCAGCTATCCTAATTAAATCTTTATTAGGACAATCAACTTCACCTGGAGCGTACCCACCAGTTGGCGATTTTGCCAATACATTCAATATTTGACAAAAAATTAATAATAAAGGTACTAACATCAATGCAATTATATTATCCCTTAGAAAGTTATTTAAGAAAATAAAATAAATGAAATAGAGCAAAAAAAAATTCAAGACATGAAAATCCGAGAACTGAAACAATGCCGTTTAAACCTTATTGAAGTAGAAAATGGAAACTTTATAGTAAATACGAGGAGTTAGAGAGTAATTACTATAAATAGTAAAGAAATTGGACGTTATATAAATGGTTACTTTTATTGGTGGGTTTATTATAAGAGCAATGATAACTAATTGAAATTGGTTATTATTATTAACAAACTTTTTTCCGAGAAGTAAAATGGGGAAATTTAAAATTGTGATGTTCTCAAATGGCAGTGCTACATTTTCAGTGGTACATTTAATTCTCAGATGGCTACATTTTATAAGAATGATGCGAACACTCAAAGGTTTAATTGCGATAAAAAGAAGGTCAAAAGGCGCACTTAATTTATACTTAACTTAATGGCAAAATGATTTCACTTGGAGATTCAAGTCCTGATGGGTCTCTTTCCAATGAAATTTCACAAATTAAACTGAAGTATGCAAAATTAGTTGAATATTCAAATAAATTAATTGAATGGTATAAAAAACAATCATTAACTAAAAGAATTTTGGTAATAGTATTAGTATTATTAGGATTTTTAGCTTCAATTGTTATTGCTATATCAAATGTTTATTTTATAAAATTATTAATATTAATTGCTGATAAATGCCTGAATTTAAGTTATGGTCCGTTAATTTTTTTTAGTTTGGTTTTCATGGTAAGTTTCCCACCTTTACTTGGTTATTCAATGTTAACAGTACTTATTGGGATGATTTATGGAGTTTTCTCAGGTTGGTTAATATTAGCTTGTGCAACAGTTAGTGGCTCATTCTGTTCATTCTTAGTCTTTAGATATTTATTAAATGATTATTCTAAAAGATTAACTGAAAAAAATGAAAAATTTAAAGCCTTAAGTGAAATTTTAAAACAAGATCAAAGTTTATTATTAATAATTTTAATCAGATTATGTCCTTTACCTTATTCTTTATGTAATGGAGGTTTAGCTTCAATTCCTGAATTACTGGGTCTGGCTTATTTATTAGCTTCAATTATAACTGCTCCAAAATTAGTTATTCCTATTTTTGTTGGTCATCAATTGAAAGATATTGGTGCTGATCATAATACTCCTCTTAGAAGAGTTTTAGATGTAATAAGTGTTATAACAACTGCTCTTGCATCTTCCACCGCCACTTATATTATTTATCATAAAATGCAAGCAAGATTAAATCAATATCATGGTATTAATACTAATACTAATACTGATACTAATGATAATATAATATTTGGAAATTTCAATGATGATTTAGAATCTGGTAACAACGATCTTGAATTAAATTCGGCTGATTTTGATACTGATAATTTCATTATTGAAGATGATAATGAAGAATCTTACCTTAATACTAATAATAATAAAATTCAAGATAATAACGATATTTCAAAACCTTATAGAGATTATTAGAGAATAATTAATGTATATTTTATATTTGTTATGATACAATTATATAATTAAAAACTATTATATTTATTTATTGTACAGAAAGTTTTTAATTATCTTTGTCGCCTAATGTACTTTTCTAATCAAGATTATCTATATGCATTAATCTTGTTCTTCTTTTTTCTATTTTATCTTCTGTTGATAATCCATTTTTAGTATTACCTTGATTATCATTAAAAGATCCATTTCCTGATATTATATTCATTGCATCTTTTTCACAGAAAATTGAATCATTAATCAAATAATAATCTGAATCAATTGCACAATTACATTTCATACATCTTAAACAATGTAAATGCCATTTTTGTTCAACTTCATTTTCAATACATTCTCCTTCAATACCTGTATTACATGCTTCACATAATGATTGATTTAATTCATGATAATGATTATTACAATATGCTTCATCATCTAATACATAACATTGAACTTTCTTATTAAATTGAATATCACAATCTGGATATGAACAAGTAAAACATTTTCTATGCCATTGTCCAGTTAATTCACCTGTTTTAGAGAAAATAGATCTTTGTGATCCTTTAGCATCTGGTAAAATGTCCTCAAAACATTTTCTACATGGACCTTGACCCGATGGATGCTTTTTAAATGTTCTTGTAGTATTAATTTCATCAATTTCTTTTGTTTCAATATCAAAATCTTCTTTTGATAAATTATCAAATTGATTTGATGATCCATTTACTTTAGGTGTTTCAGAAATATCCGGTAATATAACTTCCTTTTTCTTATTTTGAGTAACAGATAAAGGAGCAATATCTTCTTCTTCAATTGGTTCTTGATCTTCTAAATCATCAGTAACAGTAAGGTCATTTGTTGGTGTTTCAACAATTAACCCATTACTAACATTGGAATCTGGTTCTTGAATATTAAACGTCGGTATATTATTTAAAGGTGGAGTATTATTTTCTTCTTCAGGGAATTTATTAGGATATGGTTGATCATTTGGTTTAGTGTAATTTGTTTTTGTTAATAATTCACTACTACCACCAGTTTTCAAACTTTGTAATTGACGTTCTAATTCTTCATCAACTTCTTCTTCTGAATAATTGGATTCTTTTGAAATTATAGAACTAACCATTGATAAATTACTATTTCTATTATTTAAAAATTCTTTATATTCAACATTCAATTGATTACCATTTGCATTCAATTCACTTTGTTCTTTAAATTTTTCAAATTCATCTGATGGATTTGATTTATCTAAAGAATTTTCTTCATCATATGATAATCTTGTCTTTTTAAATTCATTAGTTGAATCAGGTGAAATTGGAGATTTTGCATTTTTATGATTTTCAACATCTTTTTTGAAAACATCTAAAGCAGTTGATAATCTTTGCTTTTTAATGAATCCATTATCTGAATTTATATCACCAGTTCTTGGAGGTGAAGGGATACCTTGAAATCTAGTATTTTTACCTTTCTTTTGAGGTGAATCTAATAACTCATCAGTTTTAATTGAAGCAGCTTGACTAACATTTGAATGAGCAACTTCGAGTGAAGTATCATTTGTAGCATTTGAATTTTCATTTAATTGAGATGAATTATCATTTTCAGCAGTAGAATCACTTAAATTATCATCAATTGGATCAATTTCATTTTGATTTTTTAAATTAAGTGATAAATTCATAAAATTTTTATTTTGTGAAGTTTGAGGACTTGGACTAAAATCAAAATTATCATGACTATCAGTTCTACCAGAATTTTGTTTTAATACAATATTTTGATCTTCATTAATAGATGAAACGGCAGTAGTACCAGAATAATTTCTTGGTTTTTTAAAATCTGGGAAATTAGAATAAATAGCAGTATTAGGTTGAGATTTAGAACGATCATATTGAGGTGGAGGTAAATGACTACTTGGAGGGAAATTACCTTCGATTGCAGTTTTAGGGATATTATTAAAATCTCTCATAGGTCTTGAATTAGGTTTATATAAATCACCAGCTGATTTATTTCTAACAGTAGAATATGGATTAGGTTGTTGATTATTTGAATTTGGATTTGAATTAGGTTTAAATGAATCTTTTAAATTTGGAGTACTACCATAAATTTGACTTGTAGTTGGTGAAATATTTGAATTTGTATTCGAAAAAGTTGAGTTTGTTCTATAATTAGGAGAATTCAACGATCTTGTATCACCTCCAGCAAAATTGCCGTGATAAACATCAAATCCGGCCCTTTCATAAACACCTCTATATCTATAATCAGTATGGAAAGGAGGGAAAGCAGAATCTTGAACTTTTGGAGAAGGTTCAGGTCTATAACTCTTTGGTATATAAGATCTTGCGTCCATCGTGTAGATTCAATTGACAAAAGAATAAACAAAAAATAACAGTTAAACAAATTCTTCTTACTCGTGTCTTTAAAATGATTCTTATTAGTTCCTTATTTGATATAATGAAACGAGTGTATTAAGAAACTAATATAAAAAAATTTCAACAATTAATCAACAGTAAGTTTTCTTTTTTTGTTAATTCAACACCTTCAAGTTCTATTTGAAAAGGAAAATAACTTTACAAAAAATATATATATAAAAAGACTAATGTTGAAAAAGAAAAACTTTAAAAATCTTATTTATTTTGGTTTAGAACAAATAAATAAAACGAGGAGCCAAAACAAATGCAATAAAGAATATTACAGGGAAACCAAATAGAAGTAAAAAAAAAAAATAATAATAATAATAACAAGTGAAATAAGGAAAACAAAAAACTCCTTTACATACAAATATACAGGTAAAAAGACGAGTTCAAGGCTAAATTCATTTGGCAAGAGCAGATAATCATTTAGCATGCAGTAAGGAACAAAATGCCATGCAAAGTCTTAGACACGATTGGCCCAAAACTACTAAGGACTTTACTAATTAGTTGGAAAGTAAAACTTACAGGTGTCAAAACAATAGTTTTACTACCGTGTCTTCGTTTAATTACGCCCATTGTTACAAGGAGGTGTTATGCGAGTTTATCTAGAAATATCGCGTCGTCTAAATAATGCGTGTATTTTACGCAAAGCCTTTTTTTAAAACTGCCTTCTACTGTAAAAATGCGTGAGAAATGTGTAGAGATTGAAAAAAATAAGAATACTTTCTGAATTGGGAAAGTCCATTAACTAATTCTAAACTAGTTCTGGGTTTTTTTTTTTTTTTAAATTTCTCCCTATTTTTCTCATTACCTTGATTTAGAGTCCAGAATTGAATGGATAATCTTTATTTCCTGATATCTTTAGCATTGTTGAACAATGAGAGATTTGTCGTACATACGAACGAAGGATGTTTAAATTTGGTATCTGAAGTGATTAGGGAATACTGTGGATACGACGCAATTTCTATTGAACTACTGGAATTTGATGAGTCGAATGTTTTAGATGCGATAAGCAGTTCAAATGGTGAATTGAAAAATGTCACGATATTCAAGAATTTAAAC
The DNA here is from genome assembly GCA_030571995.1 of Yamadazyma insecticola. Taxonomy (NCBI): domain Eukaryota; kingdom Fungi; phylum Ascomycota; class Pichiomycetes; order Serinales; family Debaryomycetaceae; genus Yamadazyma; species Yamadazyma insecticola. The sequence goes on from JAJLZB010000008.1 coordinate 405,697, forward strand.
CAACTCGATACATTAAGCCAGAAAAAATTGGTTAAATTTCTTGATAAATTGGATAGATATCATAGAAATGATAATCGTTTAAATCCTTCAAATAAAGTTGTATTCAATGGTGTCAATTATACAATACCTCCATTATTTACGATAATAGCACTAATCGATATTAAAGACCCTCATAGAATTATCAAACCATTGAGAGAAAAATTCTGGTTCTCACAATATCTACAAGGACAAGATAATAATTGTGAAACAAGTATAAATAAATTAGACGATTACCAAGAATCTATAATTAAATTAAGACAATTTGTCCCAAAAACACATCAAGATCATGATATAGGTGCTTACATTTATTCACTAATAGTCCACGTTAGAAATCATAGACTTTGCTCCTTAGCTCCTATACCTACTAGATTACATACAAATGTAATTGATAAAGTATCATTATTAGCTAAATCTATTGTTTTATGGAAAAATCATAATAGTTTATTAATTCAATTAACAAACAATGAAAATCCTCCTCCGAGTTTGTTTCTAACTCCAGAATATTGTAAAATCGCTATGAGAAAAATTGGCTACTGGTTAGTTGATTGGGAACAAAATGATTTATTTAATAATGATTCCCCAGATTTAGAGAATAAGAGGAAAATGCTTATTAATATGTTGTCAGGTGAATGGTACGGTAGTGATTATGAATTAGTCAAACTCTTTTTAAATAATTATAAGCTGAAATTTGATTCAACTAGTAATACTGGTAGAACAAATAAAATTATTGAAGATGCAATTGAAGCAGTTAAGCCTCCTATTTAATTTAATAAAATATGAAAAAGTTTCAGATAGCAAATTAATTGCGAAAAATCTCAATGGTATGCGCACTCCCATTCTCAATCACCCTTTTTCTCAATAAAGTTGGACGAACATTTCAATTCAGATCAAAACTTATTAGGTGTACACAAATTTCAATAATTAATTGTGTCTCTTATTATAAGTGTATCAATATTGTGAAAAATGTCTGACATACCAATTGACTTCACTGAGTTGACTCAACTTACTCAATTAGGTATTCAACCTAATTCGCTCGATTTTAAATCAACTACACTTGAATCTGATCGTTATGTTTGTATTAGGGAATCAGGTCCTCAAGGTAATACTGTTGCTATAGTTGATTTAACTAATAATAATGAAGTCACAAGGAAAAATATGACCGCTGATAATGCTATCATGCATCCTAAAGAATTTGTTATTTCTTTAAGAGCAAATGGTACTACTTTACAAATCTTTAATCTTGGTTCAAAACAAAGATTAAAATCTCATACTATGGATGAACCAATTGTTTTTTGGAAATGGTTAGATGATCAACATTTAGGTCTTGTCACTGGTTCTTCTATCTTTTATTGGAATGTTTTCGATGGTACCAATAATGGTCCAGTTAAATTAACTGAAAGACATAATACTTTAAATAATTGTCAAATTATAAATTTTGTCGCTGAACCAGATTTAAATTGGTTTGCTGTTAATGGTATAGCTCAAGAAGATGGTCGTATCGCTGGTCATATTCAATTATTTTCTAAAGCTAGAAACGTTTCTCAAGCTATTGAAGGTCATGTTTCTAAATTTGCTCAAATTAAATTAAATGGTGCTTTACAACCAACTAAAGTATTTTGTGTTGGTAACAAAAATGCTCAAGGTCAAGGTAATTTACATATTATTGAAATTGATCACGTCGATGGAAATCCTTCTTTCCCAAAAAAAACTGTTGATATCTTTTTCCCACCTGATGCTACCAATGATTTCCCAATAAGTTTACAAGCTTCTGATAAATACGGTATTGTTTATATTTTAACAAAATATGGTTTCATTCATTTATATGATATGGAAACAGGTTCTAATTTATTTGTTAATAGAATTACAGCAGATCCAGTCTTCACTGCTAGTAGTTTTAAAGAAGGTACTGGTTTAATTACAATCAACAAATCTGGTCAAGTCTTAAGTGTCGAAGTTGCAAATGATAAAATTGTTCCTTACGTTTTAGAAAAATTATCAAATGTTTCTTTAGCTTTATCCCTTTCTTCTCGTGGTGGATTCCCTGGTGCTGAAAATTTATTCACTCAACAATTTCAAAATTATTTAAATCAAGGTGATTATACTAATGCTGCTAAAGTCGCTGCATCTTCTGAACAATTACGTACCCCTGATACTATTAATAAATTGAAACATATCACCCCTCAACCTGGTCAAATCTCACCAATATTACAATATTTCTCAACTTTATTAGATAGAGGTACTTTAAATAAGTATGAATCTGTTGAATTAGCTAAACCTGTTTTACAACAAGATAGAAAACCTTTATTCGAAAAATGGTTGAAAGAAGATAAATTAACTTCTTCTGAAGAATTGGGTGATATTGTTAAATCTTACAATGATAATGGTTTAGCTTTAGCTGTTTATATTAGAGCTAATGTTCATATTAAAGTTGTATCTTGTTTAGCTGAATTAGGTGAATTTGATAAAATCTTACCTTATTGTCAAAAAGTTAATTATAATCCTGATTTTACTAATTTAATTCAAAATTTAGTTAGAGTTAACCCTGATAAAGCTAGTGAATTTGCTACTTCTTTATTATCAGCTCAAGAAATTGATATCAAAGTTGAAAATATTGCTGATTTATTCTTTTCTCAAAATTATATTCAACAAGGTACTGCTTTCTTATTAGATGCTTTAAAAAGTGATGCTCCAGCTGAAGGTCATTTACAAACAAAACTTTTAGAAATTAATTTATTACATGCACCTCAAGTTGCTGATGCTATTTTGGGTAATAATATGTTTAGTCATTATGATAAACCAAGTATTGGTAAACTATGTGAAAAATCAGGATTATTCCAAAGAGCTTTAGAACATTATGATGATTTGAAAGATATTAAAAGAGTTATTGTTCATACCAATGTTTTACCAAATGATTGGTTAGTTGCCTATTTTGGTCAATTAAATGTTGAACAATCTGTTGCTTGTATTAAAGAATTATTATCTAATAACATGCAACAAAACTTACAAGTTATCATTCAAGTTGCCACTAAATATTCTGATTTGATTGGTCCTTTAACTTTAATCAAAATCTTTGAAGATTATAAATGTAATGAAGGTGAATATTATTATTTATCATCAATTGTTAACTTAACTCAAGAACCTGATGTTGTTTTTAAATATATTCAATGTGCTGCTAAAATGAATCAAGATAAAGAAATTGAAAGAGTTGTTAGAGACAATAATGTTTATAACGGTGAAAAAGTTAAAAACTTTTTAAAAGAATTCAAATTAGAAAATCAATTACCATTAATTATTGTTTGTGATAGATTTAACTTTATTCATGATTTGATTTTATATTTATATAAAAATCAATACTTCAAATTTATTGAAGTTTATGTTCAACAAGTGAACTCTGCTAATACTCCACAAGTTATTGCTGGTTTATTAGATGTTGATTGTGATGAAAAAATCATTAAAGATTTATTAAGCTCTGTTATTGGAAGAGTTCCAATCAAACCATTAGTTGAAGAAGTTGAAAAAAGAAATAGACTCAAAATTTTATTACCATTTTTAGAATCTACTTTGGAAGGTGGTTCAAATGACCAAGAAGTTTACAATACTTTAGCTAAAATTTATATTGATTCTAACAATTCTCCTGAAAAATTCTTACAAGATAATGATAATTATGATACTTTGGTTGTTGGTAAGTATTGTGAAAAGAGAGATCCTTATTTAGCTTATATTTGTTATTCTAAAGGTAGTAACAATGATGAATTGATTCAAATAACCAATGAAAACAAGATGTATAAATACCAAGCAAGATATTTATTATCTAAGTCTGATTTTGGTTTATGGGATAAAGTCTTAGATTCAGATAACATTCATAGAAGACAATTAATTGATCAAGTTATTTCTACTGGTATTCCAGAATTAAGTGATCCTGAACCAATTTCAATCACTGTTAAAGCATTTATGGAAAATGATTTACCTCAAGAATTAATTGAATTATTAGAAAAAATCATTTTAGAACCTTCTCCTTTCAATGATAATACTTCATTACAAGGTTTATTGATTTTAACTGCTATTAAAGCTGATCCATCTCGTGTTATGAATTATATCGAGAAATTAGATAAATTTGATGCTCATGAAATCGGTCCATTATGTATCGAAAGCCAATTATATGAAGAAGCTTTTGAAATTTATGATAGATTCGAATTAAGATCAGAAGCAATGAAAGTTTTAGTTGATGACATCATGTCATTAGATAGAGGTGAACAATATGCTGAAAAACATGATACTTCTGAGTTATGGTACCAATTAGGTAGTGCTCAATTAAATGGGTTACGTGTTCCAGAAGCCATTGATTCTTATGTTAAATCTAAAAACCCTGAAAATTTTGCTCAAGTTATTGAAATAGCTGAACATGCAGGTAAAGAAGAAGAATTGATTTCTTTCTTAGACATGGCAAGAGAGAGCTTAAGAGAACCACTCATTGATGGTGCTCTTATTAATTGTTATGCTTCATTGGATAAATTACCTGATATTGAAAAATTTGTTTCTGGTCCTAATGTTGCAGATTTAGAAACTATTGGTGATAAATTATTCGAAGCTAAAAACTATAAAGGTGCTAAAATCTTGTATTCAAATGTTTCTAAGTATTCTAAATTAGCTACTACTTTAGTTTATTTAGAAGATTATCAAGGAGCTGTTGAATGTGCTAGAAAAGCTTCTAACACTAGTGTTTGGAAACAAGTTAACAGTGCATGTATTGAAAATAAAGAATTCCGTTTAGCACAAATTTGTGGTTTAAATTTAATTGTTGACGCTGAAGAATTACCTGAATTAGTTAAAACATATGAATGGAATGGTTATTTTGATGAATTAATTGCTCTTTTTGAAAATGGTTTAAGTTTAGAAAGAGCTCATATGGGTATGTTCACTGAATTAGCTATATTATATTCTAAATATAGTCCAGATAAAGTTATGGAACATTTAAAACTTTTCTGGTCAAGAATTAACATTCCAAAAGTTTTGAATGCTTGTGAAGAAGCTCATTTATATCCGGAATTAATTTTCTTATATTGTCATTATGAAGAATGGGATAATGCAGCTTTAACTATGATTGAAAAATCTGAAGTTGCATTTGATCATACATCATTTAAAGAAATTATTGCTAAAGCACCTAATTTAGAAATTTATTATAAAGCTATTAATTTCTATTTAAATGAAAATCCTTCATTATTAGTTGATTTATTATCAGTTTTAGCACCAAAATTAGATTTACCAAGAGTTGTTAGAATGTTTGTTAAATCTGATAATTTACCATTAATAAAACCATTTTTAATTTCTGTTTTAGATAAAAATAATTCTGTTGTTAATGGTGCTTACCATGATTTATTAATTGAAGAAGAAGATTATAAATCATTAAGAGAAGCTGTTGAAAATGAATCTTATAATAGATATAATTCATTAGATTTGGCTGATAGATTAGAAAATCATGAATTAATCTTTTTCAGACAAATTTCTGCTACTTTATTTACTAAAAATAAGAAATTTGTTAAATCAATTTCAATTTTAAAGAATGATAAATTATGGAGTGATTTAATTAAAACTGCAGCTATTTCTAAATCAACTAAAATTGCCCATGAATTATTAGATTATTTTGTTGAAACTGGTAATCATGAATGTTTTGTTGCTTTATTATATACTTGTTACGATATTATTAGTTATGATTATATTGTTGAATTAGCTTGGTTACATGATTTAAATAATTTTGTTAAACCATATGAAATTTCTATTGCAGCAGAAAATCAAAAACGTCTTAATGAAGTTTATGAAGATTTAAAGAAGAGAAGGGAAGCTGAAAATAAGGATGATGAATCCCCAGCTGTGGGTCAACCTTTAATGATTACTAATGGTACTGCTGGTATGGGAGCCAATATGACTGGAATTGGTTACCAACCAACTGGTGCTGGATTTGGTAATGCATTTTAAGGAATGTTAAAACAAAAAGAAAAGTTAAAAGAACTAGATAAAACACTTGAAAAAAAGAAAAAAAAAATATATTCAAACGTTTTGTTTGTTAAATTAGAAGACACGTCTTTAAGATTAAAAAATGACTTGACCGTTATATTTGTTGATTGGTTTTTCTATAAATTATATACAAATTGAATAAAATACATTATTAAATTATCTTTTTATCTATTAATAATTTTAAAACTTTTTTGAACTCTGGTTGGAAATCCACTATATTACAACTCTTCAAAGATATTTCTATTGTAGTTATTAAATCTTTGAAATTATTTGAAGTATCATTTTCATAAATAAATACAGCATTTGAAATTGATGTTTCTGAACATTCAATTATAAATTGATCAGTTTTATTGATAACATTTCTATTATTAATAAAGATTTTGATTCTTTGATGTGCTATATCTTTTTCGATTTTCTTGATTATATGTCTATCCTTATCAATGCCCATATTTCCTGCTATATCTGAATAAAGCATACCATTTAAAGAATCAAATAAATCACTTTTAAATTGTAACTGTACTAATTTATCTCGTATTTCTTCTACAAATTTAATCAACATTAATTCTTCGTTATTCGATTTTACTTGCTTCAAAGAATTAGATGCTACTTCTTCCACTGACATGAAGCTAGGAAGCGTATCTCTATGTATATCCCATATCAAATGAGAAAATTCTTCTCCCTTTTCCTTTACCTCGACCCTTTTAAGTATAACGTAATGCGGTGATAAAAATCTATGAGAATGATTAGAATAGTTATCAAATCTTATACCTAAAACTTCTAATCCTTGTAATGCAAACTTATTTATTGGGAAAAACGTTATTCCTCCTAATCTAAAAAGATTTTCATAAAGAATATTTTCATTTAATTCAATAATCTTTTTAGATTTTTTATTAATTGTATTTGAAATATCTTCAACATTAATTCGTTTCTTGTTTTCAATTGACGTTTCTAGGGACTCTTCCAAATTAAAGTATTGACTTATGGACTCGTCAAAAAATGTATGCCTGACAATTGGTGGAATTAATAAATCATCTTCAATTGGTTTCTGTTGTTTTGGTGGTTCAATTATCTTCTCTCTTTGATTAAGAACTTCTCTTTGTAGTGGTTCTATGGCACCTTTTAATTGAAGAAACTCGGCCTCCAACGCCTCTATCTCTACTTCTAAAGTGTATATATCATTTTGAGCTTCGTCTATTCCTTTTTCCACTTCTGCTGTTGAATCCATAATTAAGGGTCTCTTCTCTATCTGTTGTTTTGAAACTGATTCACGTCATAGAATTATTTTCTGTATCTAAACATTTAAACATGCAGCGCGGCGCGCGGCGCGCGCGACTTAAAAGTCATCTTCAACAAGATCACAAAGAGAACAACGTTAACCATGAGCAAATCATTTGCCAACTTGTATTGGTCTTCTGACTATAAGACTGGAATTGATAAGTTAAGTGAACAATCTTTTAAATCAATAGCTCAGCTTCATGAATTGCGTCAATTGGTTTTCAACTACCTTAACTATTTCCATGCCAATAGTCAATTTCTCCATAATTTAGCTATAGAAAGTTCCAATAATAATAGCTTTAAAGTTAATCCAAATCAAGTGAGAGACAAGAAAAGAATCCCTTCAAAATTATCGAATCAATCTAATCATGAGACAAGAACGATATCTCAATCCAATCGTAATTTAGAAAGAGTTAAAGCTATGGATTGTGGAGAAAAGCCTCAATCCAATTGTAATGATTCTACAAAGCAGAGAAGTAATCCACATATAACAATGGAAACACCTTTTAATATGTATATGGAAGAATTAACAATGGAGGCTCAAACTTTAATCAACTTGGCCTCCATAATAGATAGAGATGTATTAGAAAACATAAATGGATTCATTAAGTCTTATGAACCCTTCGTGAGAAGTTCCGTGGATCGTCTCAATAGTTTATTTGAAGATTATGAAAATGTGTATTCAGAAGTTGAAAAGGTCAAAGTGGATTACGATGAAGCAAGAAGACTTAAAGAATTTGCAGATTTAGAAGCTAATAAGAAAAAATCAGTCATTGAAGAAGCTAATGAATCTAATGATGATATTAATACTGGTAATACTTCTGATGTTTCTTTAACAGTACCTCAATCACCTACCAAAGTTGAAACTACTACTGAAAATTACGATTCTGAATATGATAATTCATCTTCTGATGAAAATAATGACTTTGATCTTGATTTCCCCTTATTTATTGGTCCTGTCAAAGTTAGAAATCAAACTGATATGTCTCTCTTCCTCCAAATGATAATATCAAAGGTTCCTACATCTAAAAGATCATTTTTATTACCAGGTCATAAACAAGATATTTTCAGTAGTGAAGATTTATGTAAATTATTGATTCAAAAGAGACCTTTCAAACTTAATCCTACAAGGCTGAATTTGGAAAGATTTGGTCAAAGTTTACTAGATTTGAAACTTATAATAGGTACTGGCTTAATGAACCAAAGAAAATTTAGAAGTGAAGGTATGTGGTTTGAATTTTCTGATTTAAGCATCTACATCTCTGAATACACTACTAGAGGTATTAATAAAGCAGAATCGAAATCTTCTAATCAAAATACACCAAATGGGACACCAAATTCAAGAGCAATTCAAAATTTCCTAATCGATCAAAATACAAGTAAGCATATGAATCAAATGGCCAATACCACTACTAAGAAATTCAATGAAATGTTCAAATCTATGAAATTATCCATAATGAATACAGATCATGATGAAAAACTAAAAAAGTTGGAATCTGATTATAACGAAAAATACTATGATTTGCATGAATTAAGATACCTTATTAATATTGAATTGATAGGTACTGGTCAAAAGCTTGAAAAATTCGAAAAACTAAAAATTGAAATTGTTTATAAATCACTTTCAAAATTACTGGAAATAATTTATAATTTTTCAATGACTTCAACCACTAGGCTCCAAAAATTTGCATCAAAACTCATAACGGAAATTAATAAACCTGAGCACTACAACAATGATTTCCATCACCTTTTAGAATCATTTACCACAGGGATATATTCTCCTTCTTTATTATCTCCAGAAAATTTGAAAAATCATCAATATATCACCGCTCAAGCAAATAATAATTTCCAAAATATCAGATTACAATTCAACCTATATAAAGATATCCCATTACAATTAAAGATGTCTCAAATTGATCAGGAGCCTCATATTCTAAGTTTTGCATCTTTACCATTCTTCATCCATCAATTAATAAGATTGATTGAAGATAAGCAAGGAGACAAAGAAGGTTCAATTAAACCTCTTTGGACTAATCCTCTTGATCATCAAAAGAATTGGACTTTAAAAGAAAGAATAATAAATCATATCAATTCTTTGGAATTCGAAGATACAACAATTGCTAAAGAAGATATCGTTCAACAAAGCATAATAGAGAAAGTCATAGAATTACTCGATAAAGAGGAATTAGATTCATTGATAAATTATACGAAGAGTTGGTTACTCGAAATTGGTGATTCATTGATACCTTGTCTGGTTTACGACTCTATTATGCATTTATATAAGGAAGAATCTAATCAAAAGAGTGGTAAAAGTACAGAAATTGTTAAATTATTATCTTCTATACCTAGAAGTAATTTAGCTTCTTTACTATTCTTGATCGAACATATAAGTGTAGAATTTTCCTTGAATCAAATCCCAAGTTTCGGAATTTCAGATGATTCACCAACAGAATTAAAAGCCACTGAAGATGTAGAAACTCTTCGAAAAGTATCTGAAGAATTAAACTCCATGGATATGATTGGTGCTATCCCATTCACCCATTTAATATTAAGACCATCACCAATTAAAACAGCCAATGGATTTAAACCTCCAATTGAAACTTATAAAATTATATTGCAAGACCTTTTAGATATAGAAGTGAGAAGTGAATTATTTATTAATATTGTGAATAATGAAAAAAATTATAGATCCAAAAAGGAAATTGAAAAGACTAATCTTGGACTTCAGAAATTACCAATACCACCAAGTCCATTAAATATACCAAAATCACCAAGACCAATGAATGCAGAAAATTTTGCATTAAGACCATTCCGTACTAAAATTACACCTCATCCATCACCAAGTAATTCACCAAGAAATGTTTCAAGAGAAATGTTCGAAAATAAACAAGGTACTCCGGAACCAAAAAGAGAAAGAAGTTCTAGTGGAAATGGAACTGGATTTTTAGCACCAGGTATTGATATAGAATTTGGTGAAAAATGATATCTTTTTTATTTAATATACAAGAAAGTTAAAACTCATTATAATATACACATGAATAAACAGCTTATTCTTCAATTGATCTTATCTTCTTTTATACCTGTCATGGTAATTTTTTGTAAATTTTTCAATTTTTTTACACTAATTATTAGTAAAATTACTAAAAGAACTGAACTAAATGTTACAACACTAGGGAGTCCATAATCAGTTTCTTCTATAAAGTTTTCAAGATTCATACCATATAAAGCAGCCACATAAAGAGCAATACCCATTGATAATAATCCAACACCAAATTTCAATCCTAAAAGCATCATTTCATTTCTATTTGAATCTAAAATAATATTAATGATTTCATTAGTTGATCTTGTTTGTGAAATTAAATTTTCAACTTTTTGAACAATTTCATCACAAGTTACATGATAATTTTCTAATAAAAATTCAATTTCTTCTAAATTTCTTTTATCATTTTTATCACTTAAATGTAAATTATTAAGATTTTCATCACTATCTAAAACTTCATCTAAAGCGTCTCTAACTAATTTAACTTTTGTATGAAATTGAGTCATTTTTTTAGATTGAATTAAAAGATACCTTAATTTATAACTTTCTATTGAATTTTCTAATCCTGATAGAATATTTTGCAATACAGTTGTATGAACATTCATTTCAGTATTTAAATCTTTTATTACATGACTTAATATAATTTCTAAAGCACGAAATTCATAAGGTAAATTTTTTGAAGAATAATTAGGTTTATTTAAACCATTATGCATCTCTTTTAAAAATGTACTATAAGAATGTGATTGATTTAATCCAGAACCGAAATTTACTGATGGGTTATCAAATAAAGTTAAAGAATCTGATTTAATCATTGCTCTAATATTTAATAAATTTAATAAAATACAATTAGTTCTTGAAACAATAGAAGGTACAACTTCTAAATTGATATAATTTGTTGAAGTATTTGCTTGTTGTTTTAAAATTTTCCTTAAATCACGAGAAGTTAAATTTTGTGATTTCATAAATTGCAGCCTTTTAATTTCTTTACCATGTATTATTATATCACCTTGTGAATCAAATATAGTACATCTTATGAATTCATTTTCTGGAGGTTTTGATATTAATGATTTTGATAAAAGAACATCTTGTACAGATTCATGTATTGAACGATAAGAACTTTTAAATAATGAAGGTCGAAGAATCTTACTAGTTAAAATCAGTGAAGAAAAACTCTTAAACATTAAGTAGCGTTCTTTATCTTTAAATCTCTTCTCATATTTTATAAAATGTTGATGCAGGTATTCTTGTGTCTATCGACACGACCTGTCACACGAAAATATGACGCATTGTAATGTTTACCTTTATTTAATCGGTTAGTACTATTTGACCATTCTAACTTTAAATGACCACTCGTATATATTCAGCTGATGAGCTTGAAGTATGCGAGCAAGTTGGTAAAGGAGGATTTGGGGTAGTTTACCGTGGGTTGGTAAAAGCAACAAATGAAGAAGTGGCTATAAAACAAATTGATTTAGAAAATGATCAAACTGATTTATTTGAAATTAATAAGGAAATTCTGATTATAAGTGAATGTAGATTATCACAAATTACAAAATATTTAGGATGTTTTGTTAAACATTATAAGCTTTGGGTTATTATGGAATTTGTAAATGGTGGTTCATTATTTGAATTATTATCACCAGGCAGTGTTAATGATGAAAGAATTATAATGTTAATAGCTAGAGAAATTTTAATTGCATTAGAATATTTACATAATCAAGGGAAAATCCATAGAGATTTAAAATCACAAAATATTTTACTTAATAGAGATGGAAAAGTTAAATTAACAGATTTTGGTGTTTCAACTCAATTATCTTCTAATTTTTCTAGAAGAAATACTACTGTTGGTACACCTTATTGGATGGCTCCAGAAGTTATATTAAATGATAATGGAGGTCATAATAGTAAAGCTGATATTTGGTCTTTGGGATGTTGTTGTTTTGAATTATTTACAGGTAAACCTCCATTACAAGTAGATTATCCACCAATGAAAGCTTTAAGATTTATTTCAAGATGTAATAAAGATGATGATTTTATTAATTTAATTGGTTTAAGAGATCTTAAATTATCACCTAATTTTAAAGATTTTTTAAATAAATGTTTTATTATTGATCCAAAAGAAAGATTAAATGCTACAAGTTTATTAAAACATAAATGGTTTAATAAAATATCAAATTTATCAGAAATTGAAGAATCAAAATTAATTAAATCTTTAATTACAAGAAAATATAAATGGGATCAAGATAATCATATTTTTAAAAGTCAAAAATTTTATTTACCAACTGAAATGATTAAAAATCAACAAAAATGGAATAATGAAACTTCAAGTAATAATTCATCTCAAGATGATAAAACTTTTAAATTTGATTTTAGTGCTATTGAAGATGAAGATATTTTACCTCCAAGTCCTAAACAAAGTACAAGAGAATCATCAATTTCTCCTCCAGTTTCAACTAAAGAAAATGAAATTAAATATAATTCACTTTCACAACTCGATTCAAAACAAAAAAATTTAACTAAATCACTTAATCCTGAATTTAATAAAATAGTAAATAAAATATTTCACAAATTAGAATCAAAACATAATTTATCAACAGAACAATATGATTTATTAGTATCTTTAAATGATACTTTAATTAAATTATTAGTTTTTTCAAATACTGATGCTAAAACTGGTGGTAAAATTCTCGTTTGTCAATATTTGAAATATTTAATTAAAGAATTAATGAAACCTGATCCTTCTCAGAGATTAACTTTACAAAAACTTATCATTCCTTCTGATTTAAAAGAAAATGATACTGAAACAATAAAGATAAAAAATAAAATGAAAGGACCTTTTGATGAAATTGAAAATAGTTTGTTCGAAACTTGGATAGATGAAATGAAATTAAACGATTAATGATATAGTTTTTATATGTAAGTCTTTAGAAAAAAAAATGCATAGATAAAAAAGCGATACGCGAATATTAGAGCTTTCAATTAAACATACAAATGGTGGAAAGAGATTCGAAAAGACAAAAATTGAATAATGAAATAGACAATGGGAATGAAGATCCGGTTCAACAAGATGAAAAAAATGATTTAATTGCCGATTCCAATAGTAATAATAGTCATAATTCAACATATGATGAAAATCTTTATATTGAAAAGTTTCAAATTAAACATGATAAACCTATCAATTCAGTTAAGATGTCACCAGATGGGAAGACATTCTCCACAGCAAGCTCTGATGGGATAATAAGGGTATACTCATTCCCATCAGCCAAGCTACTAATTGAATTAAAGGGCCATACTGCTGGTGTTTCAGATATTCAATATTCTCCTATCAATGCAAATATATTAGCTTCATGTTCAGATGATTTGACTATTAGATTATGGTCTTTAAGTAAAAATAAATGTATAAAGATCCTCAAAAAGCATACATATCATGTAACAACAATTAAGTTTAGTACTAAAGGAAATATTTTAGTAAGTGGACTGGCAGACGAAACCATCACTATTTGGGATTTAAGTTCAGGTAAAAATTTGAAAACATTGGCTGCACATTCTGATCCTATACTGTCGATTTGTTTAAGTCCTGATAATACAATTATTATAAGTGGATCATATGATGGGTTAATGAGATTATTCGATACAGAGACAGGACAATGTTTGAAAACTTTAGTTTTTAATAGTTCAAGTTATGGAACAGCGACTGCCTCTACTAATGATGTAGTAAATCCTCCAATTTCTTACGTTGAAGTCTCACCAAATGGGAAATACATTTTAAGTTCTAGCTTAGATGGTGTAATTAGATTATGGGATTATATGAACAATAAAGTAATCAAAACGTACATTGGGGAGAATAATAAATCAATAAGTGAAAAATATATATGTGGCACTAAGTTCATCACTTGTACAGCTAATCCATTGGTTGTTTCAGGTTCTGATTATGGAGACTTGATATTTTGGGATGTTCAATCAAAAAATATAGTGTATAAATATAGCCAAGAAGATTCTCCAATACTCGAATTGGAAGTCTATAATGGGGGTCAATTATTATTCACAGGTAATAAAAATGGTATTGTAAGGTGTTTGACAATGAATAACAAATAATTTTGTAAATATGTGTATAGCTTCTACAATGTACAATAGTCAGTAAATGTGTAAAAGTATGAAAGTTGCAAACTTTGTTTATTAAGACATTACTAAACTTAAAGCAAAAATTAAGAAAAATCCCTAAAAAAGTTTTTCAATTAAATCATTCAAGTATTTAAAGCAAGTTCAAATTAGCTCTATCCTTCCGATCTATCAAACCAAGGTATATGGGTTTCTTTTTTTTGCAATCGAAATACAATCATTGAAAAGTCCGGGAGTGCATTTACCAATAACATACAATCGAATTTGCGAAGTCAGGGTCAAGCGCTAAGTAACTAATACAATCACCAAATGGAGTCGGGACAAAATCTTTTCAGGTTCAATGCATCGATGTTGAAATTACCAAAATCACAAAAGTTAAGATCTTTTGGGGTATATCTTGCAGGTGCCTTATACTCAATTGGGTTTTGGTCAATGGTTGATGCAGCAATATATAGTAGAACAGTCAACGCTTCTACAATGCATATTACATTTGTTGATTGGATTCCATTTATATGTAGTACATTAGGTATGATAATAGTTAATTCTATAGAGAAAGCCAATTTATTCAATGATGGTAATAATTCATTTTTATCAAATGGTGGTCAATCTACTGCCTGGGCAGCAAGAGTGATTTTATTTTGTGGGTTTTCATTATTAGCAGGTGGTTTGGCTGGTTCATTCATGGTTTTCATATTAAAATTCTTATTAAAAAAATATGGATTCCCAACTTTAGGAATGGGTGTTTCTAATATAGTTTGTAACTGCTGCATAATGTTGAGTTGTATAGTTTTATGGTTATCTCAAAATATTGAGGATGAATATAGTTACAGTTTAGCATTATAATTATCATGAATTTATTGATATTATTATTATTATTATTATATACATATATGTATAAACAAATATCTATATAAATGTGTGTAAAAAAAAAAAAGTTATACAAACAATTAATATACACTAGGAATTAAAAGATGAAACAAATAGTTTGATTTTTAAAAAGAAACATATGCTTATATTATCACACACACATAAAGACATAAAAGGTAAACATATTTTTTTTACTCTCTTTCCAATAATTTAAAAATTTCCTGAAATATTTGTTTTCATAGTTTTTAAAACAAATTTACTTTATCTCATTAATCATCAGTATTTAAAAATTCATTCTTTAAAGGACCCATTAATTCTAATTCATAATTACTAAAATTAAATAAATTTAAAGTAATTGGTTCATTTGAACCTCTTGGGAAAACTTGGAAATTTTGCTTTTTTAATTCATGAAAGAATGGATGAACTAAAACATCACTTGGACCAGCTCTCAATTCAGGATCATAAACTAATATTTTTAATAATAAATCAATTGCATCAGGAGGAGAATTTGAAAAAATATGTTGAAATCTTTCTTTAACAGAACAAGAAAATAATTTAGTTTGAAACATACTACCTCTATAATTTGGGTTACTCTTAAAAAAGAAAGAATTTGAAGGAGGACCTAATAATTTAGATATTTCTTTTAATTGTAATTCAGGAGATTGACCTTGGAAAATAGGTTTACCTAAAAACATTTCAGCTATAACACAACCTAAACCCCAAATATCAATTTTTGTAGTATAAACTTGACAACCAACTATTAATTCTGGAGCACGATAATATCTTGAACATATATAACTAACAGAAGGTTGATTTGGTTCTAATTTTTTAGCAGAACCAAAATCACATACTTTTAATGCCACTGTTGAAGGATCTACCAATATATTTGAAGGTTTAATATCTCTATGACTTATACCAAATCCATGTAGATATAACATTGCTCTTGCTAATTGAAATGTATAAGCTTTCATATGTGGATAAGGTATAGTATATTTTGAATGTCTATAAAATTTGATTTCATTCTGTAAATTAGATGGTAAGCATTCCATTACTAAATTTTGATAAATTAATCCATCTTTAGCTGATCTTCTATCAAAGAAATATTTTAATCCAATAATATTTGGATGATTAACAACTCTTAAAATTTCTAATTCTCTACTTTTATATTCTGTTTGAGCGGGTACTCTTTTAATTGCAAAAGGTCCAACCCAATCTGAACTAGGAATTGTTGAACCATTAGTTTGATTATAATGATATTTTAATACTGCTTCAACTACTGTACCAAAAGCTCCTTCACCAATTTTATTATATTCTTTAACAATCATTCGATTGGTAGAAGATGTAGAATTTTCTACTACATCTAATATATATTCATCCGATATTGTTTGAGGCATTGATTTAAATGAATACTCTAATTGTGGTTTGTTGGAAATATCCCTGATTAAAATTCAAGAAAAAAAAAACTAAAATAAAAATAAAACCAAGGATTTAAACTTATTGATATTTATTTGAATGGTATGAGAATGAAACAAAAGATCTTCCACTCGTCTATAAATGAATGTACAATATTCAATTGATGATAACAATCGATATATGAATGCTTAATCGATTGAGAATGTAAAAGTGTGAACGAAGTGTTTATTAAAGTTATCCAATTGTTGTTTTGTGAGGGAAATAGCGTGTATTTCTATGTGCAGGAAACCAGAGTCACAATAGACTGAATATGACAGAGTGGTGCAGTTTTCCATCAAGTAAGTTATGAAACTTATGACTTAGGAAACTCAATGGTAATAAATAAATTGAATAGAGTATAAATAAAGGCCAATTAAATCAAAATAATAAGATCCAATTGAAATAAATGGTTAATTTATAGTATGGAAATCCGCTTCTCATGTTTATTATTCGTCTCACAAAGTAATTTGAGAGTGGCTAAAATATTGATTGAGAGTCATACAGCCAAAAAAAAAAAAATCCAAAGCGCGATAATTATTGGTCTTCTGGACAAGTAAAATTGTCGCACTAAAATTTTCACACCCTAATAACATAATTAAGTCAAATGCTACCTTTACTTAATAGACTTGGAATAACGGGAACTAGGCCATTGGTCTCATTTTCTAATAAGTTGATTCCTTCAAAACATAATTTCTCCACTGCATCATTATTTAAACAACAACAACAATCACCAATAGGTTCAGCATCATCTAATTTAAACAAATTTTCCAAGTATAAATCTTCTGATGAACAAGTTGTATTATGGAAATTATATGGTACTTTTAATAGACATAATACATTATTAACCATGGTAGCCGTTGTCGAAGATTTGAATTTCATGCAAAAAAATCAACAACTATCTTATACTGAAAAAGTCTTATATTATTTACAATTACCTCATCAACCAAAAATTCATGTTTCAGCAGGTCAATTAGGATTTAGAAAAGCTCAAAGATCTGAATATGAAGCAGGTTATCAAGTTAGTTCTAGAATGTTCAAATTAATCGAAGAAAGAAATCTTTTAAAACCAAAGGACAAAGTTGAGTTGATCTTAAAGAATTATGGTAAAGGTAGAGAAGCTTTCTTAAATGCTTTACAAGGTAAAGAAGGTAGTTCAATAAAGGGTAATATAGTAAGAATTAGTGATAATACTAAATTAAGATTTGGTGGTACCCGTCCAAAGAAGTTACGTCGTTTATAATCTTATAATCTTGTATATATAATAGAATATAGTTCTTTTCATTATTAGTAAATCTTGAATCAATCCATGGTAAATGTTTAAATTCGCACATAGGGCTGCAGCCCTCTATAAAAGAATCCAGTAACATAAATAAGTGACACAAAAACATCAAAGTTACACAAACATAAGTTTTTTTTTCACTTCTTCTCAAAAAAAATTATTTGGAAAAAAAATTATTGTCAATAGTTTTATTATTAAAGATGGCTCCAAGTATGTATAATAAATGATAGTAATGATACACAATAGAAGTGATGTATGAATATATTACACATCAAACAATACCATAGTCGAAACAACGAAACAAATCCATCCAATATAGACTGTTTTAGATGACAATCACTAATATGAAAAATTCACTATTACATCGAAATAATTGATGGAACTCATCAATAATCAATATTTGATATCAAAATAACAAAGAATAAATTTAATTCCTATCTATAAATGACTAGTTGATATTAATGAATTAATATGTTAACAGTCCTTTCAAAGTGTTCATTAATAATGAAAATTTTTTTCTCTTGATTGTTACTAACAATATTGTTTAGACACTAAAGCTACTGCTGCTAAAAAAGCTGCTTTAAAAGGTACTAACTCTAAAAAATCTTTAAAAGTTAGAACTAGCGCTTCTTTCCGTTTACCAAAAACCTTAAAGTTAGCTAGAAACCCAAAATATGTCAGAAAATCTATTCCTCACTACAACAGAATGGATGCTTACAGAATCATTGTTGCTCCAATTGCTTCTGAAACTGCCATGAAAAAAGTTGAAGATGGTAACACTTTAGTTTTCCAAGTTGACTTAAAATCTAACAAACATCAAATCAAAGCTGCTGTCAAAGAATTATATGATGTCGATGTTTTACAAGTTAATACTTTAGTTAGACCAAATGGTACCAAAAAAGCTTACATTAGATTAACTGCTGATCACGATGCTTTAGATATCGCCAACAGAATTGGTTACATCTAAATTAATTAGTAATAAGCAATATCTTTAATGAGTCATTAATAAATAAGTATTAATATATATAAAAATGTATTCTATATTAATTACGAATTTCCTCTACATCTTTTGAAATTTCAATTATCGCACCGCTCCGTTGTAATGCTTCCAGCTGGTTGAGACAAATTTAATGACGATGGTAGCACGGCCAATTTTTTCTGTTTGGTGCGATCACGTGATGACCATTCATTAATCAACCTGTACTGTTTAGTTCATAGGACTATGAGTAGCAAATCAGTTGGAGGTATTCGAAATAGCTGCTGTATTGATTAGAGGAATGTTTCTCCATATACACTTTTGAAATTTCCAATTCATATTGGTTTTTTTGTGGATATTTATGAGATCAGATGATCAGGCAGCTAATGTGGAAGAGTGGTCCTAAGTTATAAGTGTCCATGTTCTAAGATTTAAGAAATTATCAATCATATCAGTCCATCCCCATATACGAAACGACAAAGTTGTTGTATGATAATATGCCAAAAAAAAAAATATAGTCAGTAGTTTATAATGGTCTCCCCTGATTGTCTTAATTCTCGCACCAGATCGCTGCAAAGGCTCGTACCAAACAGACGAAGAATTTGCATCGATCGCTGTGCGACCAATTCTTTTTTCTTTCAATTCCATTGGGCTGCCGGTCGTGTCGGAGATCAACCTCGGTGACCTACCTCATTGAGAAAGTCTGCGTGGCTCTTCGTAATCGATTGATTCCTTAAATTGATTGATAGATACCGGTTATCATCATGAAACACAATTTTTTTCTCATATAAATACTTATTCAAATAAGGTTAATGGATTAAATGACCTCTAAAATTTCTATATTCTGTATTTAACCTATATATTACCTCTAAAAGGCTAATCTATTTGATTATGTACATTGAACTATGTTGACACATCAACTTTTGAAATGAATAAATGAATCTTAATCAGAATATGACGTAGATTTTATCATATAAAAGCAATCCAGTGATTATTTCCGGTTAAAAGGTTTTATCGGTAAATTTACGGGAATAAGTGATCTAAAGCAACTTGAGATATCCTTTGGACCATATCAAAAAGTGTAATAATCGCAAATTACAAAATATGGAAAGGGCATAATTATAATTGCAAATAGAATACAATAAGTTTTTGCAAAATACAAAGTATCAAGGAGTTAGTTTCTTTAAAAAAATAGACCAAATTAGAATCTAGAATTGAACTTTGGCTGCAAGAATAAATCAAATTTTAAGAAAGCTCACATTCTATTTTCTTTGTTTGATAACAGAGATAACCTCTTTTAACATTTAGAGGTCAAACTTTACAATTTCACTTTAAAATTATCTTTAAATGTAATAGAAGGTCAAAAGGGAAGAAAGGCTTGAAAGGAGAAAAAACCCGAAAAAATATTGTTTGATTTTGAATCTTAACTATTATGATGTCATTAATAGTTGATGACAAAATGTTAGAAGAATTAGAATACGACTGAATCCCATGTGCTTTGAATAATATTTCAAAATACAATAGGATAATTAAAACCTTTTAAAAACATTAGATAATCAATTGAGGCTAGTAGGAATAGATTATTTTGTCAACAATAAGGATACATCCCTGCAATAAAATGTGTATTATATTAAATTTTTAAACTGCATAAAGCGTATCAATTGAAATTTGTGGTAATTAATTACCACACGTCAATTAATATTGAAAAAGGAAATTTAAAGTCTTCAAACCGTTACCCAATTTGGAAATGACGTAATTGTAATATCATGTTAAAATGTGAGAAAATTTTTTTCTTTTGTTCTGTTTGGTGATGTACCGGAATAACTGCTAAATAACGTCATATATTGACGTATTAGCTGAAAAGAGTTTAAATCCTTACGGTTTGATGAATTGCTACTAATGGTTAGTTAATATGAACATTAAGTAATATCACAAGATCAATCAATTGCGTATTTAAAATGATTCGTATACAAAAACAAACCTTGGGCGTGTCATTGACGATTGAAAAATCATTGCAACCAAAATTAATTTTTGATTCATTGAAAACTGACCACTTTAATTAAAACACATCTCATAAATCTTTTCAATGATTTTCAATAGTAATTCAAACGTCTCCTAACGAAGAGGGGCGGGTTTCATACCAAGGATTATTATGAATTATCCGATACTTTCTTTTTTGGGTTATTTTGGACCCATTTCTCACCCGAGTTTCTTTTTCTTTAAATCGCATACGTCACATGGGACCAGTTCCTGCACACTGGCTTTTTGATATTTTCTTTTTCAGCCAAAAAATGGTTGAAAAAAAACTAGACCAATTTGGGATAATACGTTACATAGTTAAGAATAATAATATAAAAGGAGCAGCAAATCCCCTTCAAATATGATTTTATTTAATTAACAAGTTTAATAACTTATATTAATAACTTATATTAATAACTTAAAATACAAATACAAATAATTTAAAATGACAATTCAAAAACAACCAGCTGTCTTCTACGTTAATGCCGCTTTATTCGATTGTGATGGTACTTTAGTTAATTCAACTGGTGCTATCTCAGAATTTTGGAGAGATTTCGGTAAAACTAGACCTCATGTTAACCCAGATGAAATCATTAGAACTTCTCATGGTTGTAGAACTTTTGATGTTATTGCTAAATGGTCTCCAGAAGATGCCATTGAAGAACAAGTTACTGAATGGGAAGGTGGTATTCCAGATTCTTTTGGTCAATTTGCTAAACCAATCCCAGGTGCTGTTGAATTAGTTAAATCTTTTGATAAATTTTCTAGAGAACAAACTGAAAATGGTAAACAAAGATGGGCTATTGTTACTTCTGGTACTTTACCATTAGCTACTAAATGGTTAAAATTATTAACAATTGAAAAACCAGATTGTTTCATTACTGCTGAAAGAGTTACTAAAGGTAAACCAAATCCTCAAGGTTACCAATCTGCCAGAAACACTTTAGGATATGAACCATCTCACCATAAAGTTGTCGTTTTTGAAGATGCTCCAGCTGGTATCACTGCCGGTAAAGGAGCTGGTGCCATGATTGTCGGTATCTGTTCTACTTACGACCCAGAAAAAGTTAGAAAATCCGGTGCTGACATTGTTGTCGATGACTTATCTTCATTCAAGATTGAATCTTATAATGCTGAAACTGATGAATTCAAAGTTGTTGTCGATGACTACCATTACGCCAACGATGAATTCTTACAATCTGTATAAGAATTTAAAATTATTTATCCCCATTTTGTTTGATTTTTGCTAGACAATAATTTAAACCATGTACAATAGAGCTTTATAGAAAATTACATAAATTAGAACATTTGAATAAACAAATAAAAGAATAATTGAGTTTTTATCTCTTCTCTTCAGTTTCTCTTGCAAAATTATTTGCACCCAAATTAATTGATAAAATTTTTAGAAATAGATTTTTAATATTAAGTTAATCTTTTTAAATCTTAAATCTTTAAAGTAATATAACCATTACCTTTAATAAGTGCCCTGGTATTGAATTCACTTTCAGTTGGTGAGTTCTCACTCATCTACTCATCTCATTTACACCCGCATCTATTCTTTTTTTCATCGCGCAAACTCATCACCAAATTTTTTTCTTAATATTATCAAATGTCCTTTATAGATCTGTATCCAATAGTTAACTTACCAAGGGTAAGTGACGTCAAAATCGATGAAAGGATCGTTATACCTGAAATAAAAACAACTGATTTCACAGTAGTTGATTTAGGGATTTCAAAATCAAATATATCAAGTTATATTGTAAGACCAACACCAAGGTTAGTTTGGTCATATCCAATTTCACCATTAAGTTATATAGAATGCATGGATATGAAACAAGTAGAAGATGACAAACATTATATTGTTGGGATCACGGAAAAGAAAAGCCATAAAGTGTTACATTTAATCAGACATAAAGATGATACTTGTACAACTAATATAATTAATTTACCTTCAAAAATCAGAGGAATTAAATTTTATGGTGATATAATTTATTGTTTATTGAGTAATGGTAGTATTAGAATAATAGAAAATTCTGAATTATCAGATTTTAAATTAAATGATCAAGGTGAAGTAGTTCATTATAAATTTCTTGAAAATTTATTAATTCTTGTATTACATCAACTGGAAAGTAATAATTATAAATTTAAATTAATTTCATTAAATCATAATAATACATTAGAAATTAATAATCATAAACAAGAATTTGAAAAATCAATTTTCCAATCAAATTCAAATTTCATTTATCAATATAATTTTAGTAAAAAAACATTAAGTAAAATTCAAATGGATAATTTTAAAATTGAAAAATCTATTAAATTATCATTTATAGATCAATCTAATTTATCATTTATGGTTCCAGCTGAAGATAGAATAATTATATCAAATAATGAAATCATATACCTTGTAAATTTTAAATTCGAAACGATAAATGATAAATTTCAAATTAAAGAAAATCAAGAAACTTATTTAAATAATATAATTCAAGTTAAAGGTAATTCAAGAAATAAATTATCAACAGTTTTATTTTACCTTAATTTAAACTTAAAAAAGAATAAATTACTGATTAATTTATTAAATGTAAATATTGGTCAAAATACTTTAATTGAAAATATTGGTAAAAGCTTCCAAAAAGAAGAACCTTCTTTAAATGAATTATCAAATTTATATGGAAATAAAATATTACCAGGAGAAAGTTTAGAAAAATTATTAAAAGAAGTAACAAAAGATTGGGAAGCTAAAAATATTAAAAATTTTGAAAATAAATTATTAAAATATTTTAAAGATCAACTGACAATTAAAAATTATCAAGTTTTTGATATTGAAACTGATAAACCTGCGAATAAGGATTTTATTGAAAAAATTCTTTCTTTAATTTTTAAAATAAATGAAGAAGGTAAAGTTCAAGTTGAAACATTACCAGAAAAATTAATGGTATATTTATTAACGCATAAATTATACCCAAAAAAATATACTAATGGATTATTAGATGCTTTACAAAATAATGGGAAACTTTTGAGACAAGCAGTAATTACTTGTCCAAATATATCAATGAATGAATTAATTAAATTATTAATTCAAATAGATAATGAAGAAATTATAAAAGATTTATTAGAAAGAATTTGTAAAGATTTTTCAAATATTGAAATTATAATTGAATTACAAAATTTAAGTTATTTAATTAATCATGATAATTTATTAAATAAATTAATACTGATTAATGATTTAAATAGTTGGACATTAATTCAATTATTAATTGATATTGTAGGATTAAATAATTTCAATAATGAGATGTCAGATAAATTATTAAACCTTATTAATTCTAAATTACAAGTTTTGGATATTAATGCAAATAATTTGATACTTATGAATAATTTAAAGCATAATAATATAAAGGAAACTATTCCAAATTATTCAATTGAAAGAATATAATTTATAGAGTATCTTAAATAGTTAATGCAAAATAATCAAAAGGTACAAAATAAAAAAAAATGCGCACATATTTTCAATTTTTTTCACCAATTGATGAAGAGAAAAAACTAATCAGTTAAATATTAGAAACAAATAATGATATCGACAAGACAAGCATACAGAAATGCATTAAGAGCTACACGTATTGCATTCAAAGGAGATTTGGAAGTTTTAAATGCATCAAGAATGAAAATAAAAGAAGGAATTTATGGTCATAAAGAACTTTCAGGCGAAAAATTAAATGAAGAAATTAACAAATTAGAAGAAGTTAGTAAATTTTTAATTAAGAATATAGTTCAAGGTGAAAGACAAGATAATGGGAAATATATATTGAATTTCCGTGGGGAAACAGAATTAGGTGATAATGAAACCATCAAACAAGGTAAAAAGGCAGATTTAGGATCATTAGCTGGATCAAAAGCTACAAAGCGTAATTAAGAGATTTTTCAAGTAAATTTCATCCCATGTAAATATTAAAGAATTTAAAGAAAATTGGTAAAAAGTAAATAGTCGAAATGCATATAAACACACAGATCCTTTAAAAAATAATAATTTTTGTAAGATAAATATTTATTTAGTTTACGAGAATCAATTGACTCATTTCTCATCGCTTACTCATTCCGCAAAACTAGAATATATAGTAGTCGAATAAACTCGTTGGTAGAAAAGGGAAAAATAAATACAAGTAAAAGAGAAAAAGGCAAAAAAAAAAACACAAAGAAAATGTCCGAGGAAGAGAAGAGAGATATACGAATATCCAAATCATTATCGTACTTATTAAGACACGGGGCAGTGAAAGAAGGATTGACAATCGATGAATCCGGATATATAGAGGTTAAGGAATTACTTGGACATAATAGATTGAAAACAAATAAGACTAGTTTGGAAGATATTGAAAGAGTTGTTAAGAATAATAACAAACAAAGATTTTCATTAGAATTAGTAGAAACTGAAAAAGGGAATAAACTATTTATTTGTGCAAATCAGGGACATTCATTAGAAATTAATAACGATAATTTAATTGAATTAAAAAGCAGGAATGAATTACCAAATGAAATTTTTCATGGAACTTACGAGAAACATTTAAGCGATATTACAAAAGAAGGATTAAGGGTCATGAATAGAAACCATATTCATTTGACAAACAATATGCAGTATATCCGAAAATCATGTAATATTTTAATTTATATTGATATTGAAAAAAGTATGAAATCGGGTATTAAATTTTTTAAGAGTAAAAATGAAGTATACTTAACAGATGGTGAGAATGGGGTATTGAAACCGGAGTTTTTTATTAAGGTTGTGAAACGAAAACACAATAGCATGGCATGATTTTAAAATTAGAACCTGAAATATACAACCCATAAACGGAAATAGATAGAAGAGATAAATTGAGGCGAAAAAGAAAAAGGAAAAAAGAAAGGAGGCAAAAAAAAAAAAGAAGCAGTTATGCGTTCTTTATAGGTCAAGAGCTCTTAAAAGTGAGTTGATTTATTCGATGAACAATAAAGACGTATATGGCGCTGAAATAAAGAGTTATTATTTGCCGGGGCTACATTGACCGGCTCTACACTAGAAGAGAGATAAAGACGGTCAGAGACATTCGCGGTTATAATTCTGACAAGGATTTTTAAATGGAATAATCGGATGTCCAAAGCCACCCAATTGGTAACGCATAGTAGATAGAAAGAAAGAAAAAAAGGTAAAAGTATATAGTAGTAACAGTTTTAGAATAAAAGGTTTAAAAAAAGGAATTAAACGTAAAAGTAAATTAAATATAAGCAGGGGAACAATTTTTTTAATTTCTAAAATAGTAGAAAAAGGTTCAAGAAAAAAACCGGGGTTATAGTTAAGTTATTTGAAAGGTTCAAAAATTAACAAGAAACGCTCAAGTTGCATAATAAACTACTTAAATTTTTTTTTCTCCATTTCAACGCCCTATTCTCACCATACTGAAAGTTGTTATCCACCTTTGCTTTCAGGAAGTGTAGCATATGGATTGACAATAAGAAAGTGATTTACGCAATAACTCACGCACTTCTTCCGCCTCGAAAATATTGAAAAGGCGGGTTATCGCTATTAAACTAAAGTCGAAAATAGATTGTACATGAAAATAATCCAGGGTGACAAGAATAGCGAGAAAATAGTAGAAAACTAAATATTTTTTTAAAAAAAAAAAAATATTTGATTGATCAGCCATAGTAGCGAAAAATGTACATATTGAAGAAATAGTTTATGCAAATAGTTGATTAGTTTAATTGGAAAGAATGATTTTTTTTTCTTTTTCAAAGTATCTGTAATGTTTTACCCATACCAGCATAACATTTTATTTATGTCATTGTACAATTATAAACATTAGCGAGTTTAAAATAGATTTTTTTTTTAAGCAAGAGAAAAACAAAAACAAGTACGAGATTAAATGCAAAAAGTGTAAAATTGAAATGTACTAAAAATACCTTTAAATGAAAAAGATTAACTAAATTAATGAAATTAATTAATGAAAAGATTATTATTAGTTCTTAAAAATTGATTAAATAAAACTTGATAATTTCCCTTAATGGTAACATTGCATACCGTAATTAGTGTTAATTTGTTGCACTTGCGGTTGACGGATTGATTTTAGAAAGGTTTCTCAAACATCTTATTTTTTTTTTCTTTTTGATCTAGAACCATGCAATGCAACAAAAAAAACAGAGTTAGACTTTTTCATTACTAAATAAAAATTCCCTGATTAGGGGAGTAAAATTATGGTACTGGTAAAACTGTTATGGCTAGAGCTGTAGCCAATGAAACTGGTGCATTTTTCTTTTTAATTAATGGTCCTGAAATTATGTCTAAAATGGCTGGTGAATCTGAATCCAATTTAAGA